>VMOF01000388.1:67527282-67839782 GCA_011764245.1 Trialeurodes vaporariorum
AAAATAGTTCGAAAATTTGTTTGAGAAGGAAACTTTGAGGAAGTGTAAAAATGGGATATATATACGCGCTTTAAAAAAAGAGGAGGGGAGGGGGGGGAGGGAGAGGGAGCTTCCGGAAAACTGATACGCTTTAAAATAAAGCTCTTTCCCTGCCCTTCCACATGAGCTACCCTGATTGCGATCATACATGAGAAGAGCTTACAGAGGTAAGAGGTGGATGGGTAATATTGTGGGGGGGGGGGGGGGTGATGAGGGAGGGGATGGTAAGGGGGGATGGTGAGGGGTGAGGGGGGAGGGGGGGGGGGAGAGAGAGAGAGGATCTCGACCGACACGACGCGACGCCCGGCGGCGACGAGATTGGAAGTGGCGGGAGAGAGACCGAAAGGTGGTTGGTGGAATATGGAGGGATGGTGGCAGACTGCTCAGTATACCTACTCAGCTGGGTGAAACTAATACCCGATTGATTTCAAACAATAATTGTAGCCCCATAATGTATGCCATATTTAACTCATATTAAGGGATTACCAAATGTACCGCTCGCGCTGCGGAGTCAAAGACGAAGGAGATCGTGCGTTGTCATGTTGCAAGGCCACGCAATGCCATCGCAATGGATCAATATTATTGAGATGAAGTCGTTTCCATCGGTGGATATACAGGAATTCGTATGTCTCTCTCTCTCTCTTCCCATTTGATCACATGCGTTAGAAAAGGATAAAATAGGGGGAGGGGAAAGACAATTGACTTTTGCCCCCATCTCCGTCCTTTTCTAACGCACAAGTACAAATGGGAAGGGGAGGGAGAGAGAGAGGGAGAGAGAGGGAGAGAGAGAGGGGAGAGAGGAGAGAGAGAGAGAGAAAGGAGAGAGAGAGAGAGAGAGAGAGAGAGAGAGAGAGAGAGAGAGAGAGAGAGATTCCTGCATTCGCTTATGGTCAGTCCAAAAGATTTCGCCGTTCGCGACTCTTTGTGAAAATGCGTTGGAGTGAGGGAAGGGGGTTGCGCGGTGAGGAGGGTGTGTATATCCGTCTTCTGCGCAACCAATGCGCAATCAATGCAACCAGTCATAGGCGGATCCAGCAAGTTGGAAACTGCGCATTCTTCCCATTTGAATGTATGAAAAACAATGTATTCTTGAAGGAGCTTGTAGGCCCGTGCCCAATCGATTTTACTTCTCATGCAATCAAATCGAAAAGTTTTCTGTTGCTTAATCTCTGGATCCACCAATGCAACCAGTAGAAATATTGACATATACCTTAACTCCCAAAACTTGCACAGAAGGCAGAAATACGAGGTTTCACGCACATTTAAGTACAAATGATACTCATACGAGCATGAGCAAGCAGGAATGCCCTGGCAAAGAATTTTAAGTCCGAAAGAGGTCCTAATAACATCCAGACTTTCATTAGTTTCATCGTTAAATAATATTTACTAAAAAATCCGAGTGTTTCTATCAGAATCCGGCCACAGTGCCGAAATTTCCACCACCACGGTAGGCATACTCGAATTCTGGTAACAGTCCCAGAAATTCCATCGATGACTTACTGATGTACTTTCTGGTATAACATTTTAATTTAATTTCTGTTCTTAGTGTAAGTACGATGTCCGACGAACACTAAATTTTTAACGAGAGCTATTAATGAGTGAACTTCGGACATTTTCAAAAGAAACCATCGCCTTCATTTTTGTCGATTAATAATACTTTATTGCTCAAGACATAAGTTTACAAAAGAGCCATTAAAAGTGGCAACGCCGCAAATCACTGGCGAAACGGTGGCGCGGTTATTCCTACGGATCGAATAATCGTATTTCCACCAATTACCGTTATCTGTTTCAAGCATTCGTCGACTTAAGACACCCCCCCTCTCTCTCACTCTCTCTCTCTCTCTCTCTCTCTCTCTCTCTCTCTCTCTCTCTCTCTCTCTCTCTCTCTATCTCTCTCTCTCTCTCTCTCTCTCTCTCCTCTCTCTCTCTCTCTCTCTCTCTCTCTCTCTCTCTCTCTCCCTCTCCCTCTCTCTCCCTCTCCTAAACCACCTCGATCTAGGATTCTCCTTTAAAACGGGTGGCGGTAAACCTGTTCCGAGGGATATTCTCGGAAATTGTCGCGACCTTATACATCACCCCGCCCTCCCTTGTACGCCTTTAGTCGAGTGTGAAATTTATTCTTTGCCTCATCCACCCCCACCCGTCTCGCGATGCCCCTCACATTAGATATTGGAACTCGCCTATTGCCCCTGCAGTGCATGAGCCCCCCCTCCCCCCTAATAACCACCCCACATTCCGTCAAACCCATTACCTTCCCTTATTAAAGCTTCTCCTCTCAAAACGAATAAAATTTTAGATTGCCATACGACCCTGAATTTTAATGATTTCTTTTGTTTGTTTTTTTCTCTCCGTCTTTCGATATCTCTTTCTGCGCCCCGCAAGTGGCTCCGAGAAACAAAGGAGAGGTCAACCAGGGCTCATTCAAACAGGGATTTATACTCCGCCAGGGTAAAGGTCGAAGATGAACCTGAGCGGCAAGATGCCTGATGGAAAAAACAGGAACTAAACGTGCAAGGCTGCACGCAGTATAGAGCTGTTTAGTGATGAAGTCACCATCAAAATTGAATCCAAACAAATGCTCTATCTCGCTCACTCTCTTGGAGTTACCCATAAGAAAACAGATCCAAATGTTCAAAGGCAAATTCATGCTAGTAAACAACCAGTTTTCTCAAATTTCAAATTTAAAAAAAAAAAAATCCTGATGGTATCTAATCATTTTCAACCAAAGATTTCGTCAGCGCTATATTCCAAAGCGTTTTGTCCTGTTTTTTCTGTGTGCTCACAGTAAAACTAGGTCTCTTCTGCATAGAGCCGACCAGTGGCGTACGCAGTAATCAGTCGCTCTTGCTCTTTTCCCGTTTGAGTGTATGTACTAGATAAGGAAAAAGATAGGAGCTGAAGTCACGTTCTAGCTCCTGTTTCTGTCCTTTTCTTTCACACGTGTTCAAATGGGGAAAAAGAGAGAAAGACAAATTCCTGCGTACGCTACTGGAGCCGACCAATTATTTTTCTCCGCCGGGCTTCCTCATTTGCTTACTGCAAAAGATAGCATGTAAGCAACAGAACCGCTTTTAGGTTCCCACCAAGAGTAATTTAACGCTTCTATTCGTTTTAACGTCAGCTAATTCGTGCGAAATTCAACGGATCTTTCCGTCATACGAGACTTAAACGTGACATAAGATCCTCAAATTACGAGGTGTCAAAGATCATGTTAAAAGTAGCACGGAGCACGCCTCTTAAAACAGCATAAACATGCGCTCCGAACTGAACCGAAGAGTTAAATGCCGCGGAAAAACGCAGGGTGCTCGCGAAAAAACAGATCTTTGGAGGAGAAGGAAAACTGTCGTCTCGCATTAGCATACATCTCGCGGAACAAGAGATAGAGCTGACTTAGCTAGAGACAGAAAATAGAAATAGAAATAGAAAACAATTAAAGGACACTCGTAACTTCTTCCGAAGTAATACTCTCGAAATCAAGGCAGCGGGTGGTGTAGTGTATAGCGTTATAGCAAGAGACGCGCCTCGCCGCCGGATCGGCGGAAAATAGAAAAAAGTCAAGACCCGAAAACGATTCCAACGAAAGATCTGAGGACATTTGGAAAAAAAAAAAAAAAAAAAAGAAGAAAAAACTGGCAACCGTTCTTTGACGCCGCGGCCGACGCAACTTCTGGTTAGTTCTACGTTCTGGAAAAAACAGATAGCTCCTCCACTCGAAAGTTAGTTTTCCCCTCTTATCGATCGCCTTGATCTTTTTCATACTGTGTGTAAGAGAGAGAGAGAGAGAGAGAGAGAGAGAGAGAGAGAGAGAGAGAGAGAGAGAGAGAGAGAGAGAGAGAGAGAGAGAGGAGAGAGAGAGAGAGAGAGAGAGAGAGGAGAGAGAGGAGAGGAGAGAGAGGAAGAGAGGAGAGGAGAGAGAGAGAGGAGAGAGAGGGAGAGGGGGGAGAGAGAGAGAGAGAGAGAGAGGAGGAGAGAGGAGAGAGGAGAGAGGAGAGAGAGAGAGAGAGGAGAGAGAGAGAGGAGAGAGAGAGAGAGAGGAGAGAGAGAGGAGGGAGAGAGACAGAGAGAGAGAGAGAGAGAGAGAAGAAGAGAGAGACAAGAGACACAGAGAGAGAGAAGAGAGGAGAGAGACGAGAGACAGAGAGAGACAGAGAGAGAGACAGAGAGAGAGAGAGAGAGAGAGAGAGAGAGAGAGAGAGAGAGAGCCGAGGAAATGAAGTTCTCGGTTCCTCGGTTACCCTGGCAGACTATTTTCTTCTCGTCCGTTTGACTGTTCCTTGCTTTTCTCTTATCGTACCAGAAAGAAAAAAGAAAGAACACAAGAACAAAAAAATTGCTATCGCGTATTTGTTTGAGGTGTTTCTTGATCGATTTAGGTACTCATACTGGAATAAGAGTGTAATTTCAAAGTTGGTCAGGATTGGACGGGGGGAAAGTCACCTTTCAAATACTTGTGGAGGGGAGAAAATACTTTAAAAAAGTATGACAAATCTTAGAAAAATTTTCTCCAAATTCCTAAAAAAGTGGTCTATTTTCCACACGAAATTTTCAAAGCTTGTGTGTGTGTGTGTGTGTGTGTTTTAGGGGGGCTGAGAATCCTTTCCCTAAAATTACGCCAATGCACCGAAAGAATGACTCTATCCTAAAAATCAATGTTATGGTTAAAACATAGTCGTGACGTCATTTGGAAAATAATTGATTTTCTTGGGGAACCTTCATCTCGAACAGTTTTTGAATGCTTCAAAGAATAGGTCAGGGAAAAGTGAGGATTTTTCTGTTCAGACTCCAGAAGACACTCTGCGGATACGGTGGTGGAGGGAAAAAGGGAAAATGGTAAGGGAAGAAAGGGATACGGGATGCTCCAAGGATAATTCTTAGTCCACAACTCAAAGGAGTCTCGTTAAATTTGTCCGCAGGGACAGAGAGGAAACAAGTCAGGCAATTCTACTCGAATTTATTAAACGCATTCCGAGGAAGAAGAATAATTAAAAAGTTTCGTTCGGGGGATATCTAAGGGGTGGGGGGGGACTGGGGGTTGGAAAAAAGAAACAGCATTTGCATTTGCACTCGGTCGAACAATGGCTTTAAATAAAAAATGAAAAATAAAAAATAAAAAAAAATAAAAAAAAAAACAGAAAGGAAAAAAAAGGCTGGCATACAGTTGCACCTTCATTTATACCGCTGTCCCCTTCAAATAACTCCTGATAAAATTCCTTGTAGCTCACGGCGACAGATTATCGGTGATGATTTCACAGTGTACTATTCTGTTTGCTGTCGCTTTTTTTTATATATATATATATACATTTTCTTCTCTCGCCACAATCACACGAAGCAGGGTGGGGATGGGGGGGACTCATAAATGAGAAAAGGAAATGAGAATATGAAAACAAAAGAGGCTGCTGCTGGCTGCTTCTCCATCTGTTCCTTCGCAAGGCAAAAAAAAGAATGCAAACCCCCCCCCCCCTCCCAGCCACTACTGGTCTGGTCCCCCCGCCGCGCCCTCTGCGCAATTTTTATATTCCTCGGAAATCAAAATTAAAAGTTGGAAAATCCTTTTCGCTGTCTATTTATAGTTATTTATTTCTCTCGGCTTGTTACTTCTCATTCCGCCGACTCGGCTTGCTTGCGTCTGATTATTCGAGTCATTTTTTTCATTATTATTCTTTGCTACTGTTTGTTTCCGCCCTCCAGATGAAAGTTTATGCTTTGAGCTCCAATTTGTTCCCCCCCTCCTTTGTTTCTAATTCACAAAAATGTTCCCATGTGTCTCCTTTCGCCCCCCCCCCATTTCTGCTTATTTATTTCAGAGCTGCCGTTTTGCATATAATTAATGGTATTTTTTGACTCACCTATGATTCCACCGGTTGATAAAAGATTACACAATTCAGCTCAGTGTATGACTGTAATGCACGAAAATACTCGCATCTGTAAACTTTTCTCAACCGGTTGAGCTGTCGATGACTTTAAAAAACTTGCGGATTTTTATTTTATCTTAGAGTTAAAAACATTGAAAAATGTGACATTATTTGGTCCAGTAAATGATGAAAACTCCCAAAATTGGTTTTTGTATGAAATTGGCCTGACTTTACTGCAATTTGGTCCAACAAAAACACAACATCACAACATGAGGGTCGTAAACGACCCAATGGGAATATATGGGTGGGCTTTAAGAAACTACAAATTCCACTCGCACTCACAAAATGACTTTAAAGTTAAAGACGTAATGGCGAAGCTGCGTAGGTACCATGGCCCCATTGGCGGATACAGGGGGGGGGCGAAGGGGGCGATCGCCCCTCCCGTTCGGCCCAAAAAGTGGGAAAAGAGGGGAGAGGAAGGGGGAAAGGGCCACCGCCCAAAAGCGCACATGCGCTCAAAAAAGCGACTAAAAGCGCACATTTCATAGCGCACAAGGCCGTGAGAGTATAACCCAAAAGGGTGTCCGGAAGTTTCGGCGCGAAAATTTCGGCGCCGGAAACCTCGGCGCAAAAATTTCGGCGCGGGGAAATTTCGGCGCGGGGATATCTCGGCGCACGGAAATCTCGGCGCCTGATTTTTTTTCAAGTGGTAAAGTTAAGTAACGTCGAGTGTAGTTAGTACTTGGATTGATTATGGGGAGACCGTTTTTTCAAGCTGTAAAGTTAAGTAACGTCAAGCGTAGTTAGTACTTGGATCGATTATGGGGAGACCGTTCTTTTTCTTCAGTAAAATCATAATATTTTCAACTTTTCCTTCACACTTATCCAGGCTTAGGAGTGGCCAAGAGTTTTTTTTAAGGGGGGACCCCCCCCCCCTAAAGAACACTCTTGGGCGTGTTTAAAAAGTTTTTGTGATGGGTGTAAATGGCCCTTTGTCAATTTTTTAAAAATGTGCTCAAAGAGAATGAATAAATGATAAATATGTGGCATATAAATAGGTATTGCGGGTGTATACTGCCCTTGTCGAATAAATTAGAGACAATTTAATATTGTAAGTTGTGAGCAATTCCTCGAAGAAGATTCCTCATTTTGAAGGAAAAGTTTAAAGCATTATGAATTTTCTGAAGAAAAATAACGGTCCTCCCATAATCGATCCAAGTACTAACTACGCTCGACGTTACTTAACTTTACAGCTTGAAAAAAAAACGGTCTCCCCGTAATCGATCCAAGTACTAACTACACTCAACGTTACTTACCTTTACCGCTTGAAAAAAAATCAGGCGCCGAGATTTCCGTGCGCCGAGATCTCCCCGCGCCGAAATTTCCCCGCGCCGAAATTTTTGCGCCGAGATTTCCGGCGCCGAAATTTCCGCGCCGAAACTTCCTAGATTCGCAGCGTTGCCATTTACCATATTATTTAAAACTCCCCTTTGCGCTTTTAGGTGTTACTCCGTTTACAGTCTGTGCGCTTTTGGGTGAATCTAAGCGCACAGACTGTAAACGGAGTAACACCTAAAAGCGCAAAGGGGAGTTTTAAATAATATGGTAAATGGCAACGCTGCTTACCTTTACGCTGGCCTTTACTTTTGTACTATCGACGAATTAAAGATTGTCGCGACATTTTCACACATTAGGTTAGTTCTTTCTCATTCGTTGTCATGGATGGGTGTTTATAATCCAAGATTTAAAAGTCAAAAGATATTTCCCGTATAAATATAAAATTATTCTACTAAAATGAAAGAAAATCAGCGGCGGCTCGTGCAATGTGGAAACAATGGATTTCCCCATTTAAAACTGTGTAAAATAATCGATTACTTGGTGAGGCGTAGCGCCTCACCTAGTATCGATCTTTTTGCATACGTTTAAATGGAAACAGTGCACGGTTGCCAGATTGCACGAGCCGCCACTGAAGGAAATCACTAATATTAGTGCTTAGTAGTCTTGTTTGGCATTAAAATGCAACCAGAGACAAAAATATTATCTAGAATATCTAATAAGGTCAAAGCCTTTGATGTTACAACAAGTTTGATGTGCATTTTCAGTGACCGAATCACACGCGTCCCACCCGTAACCAAACCTGTCCCACCAGTTACGCTTTTTAAGTTTTTTAGAGAAAAGTAATTTAGTAAAAGAAAAAAACAAAACTTTATCTAGGATCAAAGCTTGTACCCTTACCTTCAACACATATTTATCCAAATTTTTATCTCCTCAAAGCTCAGAGAGTTTAAACTTTTTCTGAAGTGATTCGAAAACCTTGGCCATTTTCAGTCCCACCCGTTACAGCGTTACACCCTTATTTTGCTCTTTTCTCATCTTTGGATAGACTTTTTTAAAATTTTGAAATTCCTATCACCATCTAGAAGTTAAGACCTTTCTGTTGGTGGGATGGTTTTTTCATTTATATGATTAAAAAGTTGAAAAAATTACTCCAAAGTCGTTTGAATGTCCCACCCGTTACAAAATAATGACCCCTATTCTGATCACCCTCATTTACGGGCACGTCTTCTGTGACTTAGCGTTGTCGCATCTCGCGACAGGTACCCGCGCAATTCCTCACATTGATGCCAAGTCGCAGCCTCCGAGCCATATGCATCTAATATCATACTTCATGCAACCTAAAAGCGCAAACTGCCCGAAACAAGAAAGACCCGAAAGCGCACATAAAATCGTGCGCTTTTGGATTGTGCGCATTTGGGTGTGTGCGCTTTTGGGTTCCTACCGGGGAAAGCGAGAGCGAAAACAATAAAAGGGGGTCATTTAGGGGCAAAAATCCAAAATTCGCCCCCCCCCGTTCGCGAGGGCTGGATCCGCCACTGCGATGGCCCATAGGAGATTCCTATCTGATTTGAGACTTACCACTGATGTGTGCTTCTCAGAAAGTGAAAAATTAGCCCATATTGTCCCTCAACTTTTTTGGTCTCAAATTTTTGTGTACATTTCAACATGTTGTTCTTTTGGGTCATTCAAGGAAACACGATATGTTTTTAAAAATTGTCCGAGTATCCATACGTGAACTAATGTTGTAAAAGAATAACATCTACTTACAAATCGAAAACACAATATTTTCAAAACATGTACGAAGAAGGTTACACCGAACTCACCTAAAACAAAAGAAATGACGAAGTAAATTAGTAATTAAAATTCATTTAAAAAAGAAAACAATTGACGAAAAAGAGACTGAAATAAAATTCTAAGAAACAGTCCAAGCTGACACGGTGTGAAAACGCACCGTTGGTATAATATGGTATCATTTGATCCACGGACAAAAAGGCTGGTAGAGTTTGCCATCTACATAGCTGATTTTGGAGTCAACTCACAAGTATGGTAAATTTCACCATAATATGGTAAATGCAACGTACCTTGTGGTAAATTAAGGTAACATGTTGGTACATTTTACTGTAATCTGGTGAAACTCCTTCACAGAAGAAAGTCTCAAATTAGATAGGAATCTCCCATGGTACGTGCATAAGTCTGCCACTATACGCGCCTTAAACTTCCAAGTCATTTTGTGCCAGTCTATATGAGTTAATTGCGAGATTTTTCAGGGTATTTATCGTCACTTTTGCTGATTTTTACGCAAGAGGGTTACCTCTTCAATCACATACAGCAAGAGCACAGAATACTCTAATCAGAACGGAAACTCCCATAAGATCCAATGGAAACAAGATTTGGACTTTACTGGCACAAACCAGGGCATCGGACCGCGGCAAAAGTCGGTTCGGGTTCGGTTCGCGGTTCATACTTCACGAAAAAAAAGGTTCGCGGTTCGGTTCGGCTTCACGCGACTTTCCGGACCGCTCCAAACCGGTTCAGACATTTGTGAGCCGGTTCGGAGCGGGTCGGTTCGGAGAAAATTTGGTCGAGGTCGAACATTTGTAGCGGCAGTTGAGAGGGTCGAACAACTTAAACGTACATAGTTTCATTGTTTTCATATTTCAACCAGCCCTATTTGCTGCTGGGGCAAAGTTTCGCAACAGACACGTAGCTCAGAAGGCAGAAAAAAAAAAAAAAAAAAAAAAAAAAAAAACAGTGAACTAAAAGAAGACAAAATGGGTCGAATGTATTGGTTTAGACCCTTATAACTTCAAACGAATCAGTAGATCAATCAACGTTCAGTTACTTCAAACTAGTTTAGATGCCTGACTCTGTGTAATCTATCTATGCAAAAAGCTTGCGATTTTGAGATCCATCGAGTACTCACAGAGTAAATTCTCAAACTTTTCGCTCTTTTCCCTATTTAGGTTTTTTTTTTCAAGACCTCTGTCCAAGCCGTTGAACCGGTTCGAACCGGGTTCAACCAGTCGGTTCGGTTCGGGTTCGGGTTCTCCGCTTCAGTGGAAAAAAGGTTCAAGGTTCGGTTCGCGGTTCGGAAATTCGGAGGTTCGGAGCGGTTCGCGGTTCACGGTTCGGTTCGGTCCGATGCCCTGGCACAAACTGGCAACTGTGCCTACTCACTTCTCAAGATGGCGGACATGGTTTTTCCAATGAGCTATAACTTTAGAGTGGCACATCAAGGAACGTTCCACTGGTTCATTGTTGTCACCTAGGGCGCCGCCATCTTGCCGTAAAAATCGATTTTGAGGTTAAATGAATTAGAGTTTCCGTTCTGATTAGAGTATTCTGTGGCAACAGGTAGCGAGAGCCTCGTGGAAAGAAAAGGATCATTTATTCCTTCTGAATTGGCAACACTGTGAGAGAAGAGTGACATCCTCAAGTGTTTGTTGTTATCTATAACACAATAAAGTAGCCAATCGCGGAAGGACAGACATCGCGAAAGGAGGGAGGGGGTGGGGAGAGGGGGGAGGGGGGATGCACGGAAAAAAAAACAAACGACCGACTGCGAAGACTCAAGACGCGAGAGTATAAGGCGAGAAGCTTGCCTATACACTATACAGTCTGCTTGTGAGTTGTGCTTGCCTCCTCTTCATGTAGCGTAAGTTGCCTACGTTCCGTCAAAATTGGGTTGAAACTCATTTTTCTCTCTTTTAACTCCCCCTCCTCCCCCACCTCCCACAACTCCACCATCGTATAGCCGAATAGCCGCCTCTCACTCACTATTTTTCGCTAACGTCGCTATTTCTTTCGATGAACCTCATTTCTACTTTCTGGTTCGAAAACTTCCTGTTTTTCTACTCCCCCCATCCCCTCTTCCACAGTTGGGAGTCTAATGTCCCCCCCCCCACCAACACCACCACGCAGTTTAGTCTCCTTGTCTCGCCTTCTTGTAGCGATACTTAATCTTATTTCCATTTCACTTTCTCTCATTCGACCTCGCTTGTAAAATACCATTCCTTTCCCAAATTAACACGACGCAAACGTTTTTTGTAATAATTTGAAGCGCCGAAGTCATCCTTCTTAAGCCATTCGTTAGAATACTCTATAGGATAATGAAACAAGGGATGAAACATCGACTATCTTTAAAACAACAACCCTCTAAAATATCGGTGAAGGTGAAAAATTACACTCGCGTTTGAGTAAAGAAAACCTTCAACACTGGCCTTGTGTTTATAGCATATATTATAGCTAGGTTCGAATTTCCGGGGTAACAGCCGATGGAATATTACTATTTTCCCCGTCGCGTGTATTTATCGAAGAGTACTAAGGGCGCAGTTCAATCCAGAGACTCTAAGGGTGCAATTCAGGGTTTGCTTTCTCAACAGCGGGCGTGTTGCGTCCATACAAACTGAGGGTACTTGCAAATGTTTTCGTGTTGTAGCATCGTACTACGCGCGACAAAACCGTTGAAAATCAGTACCTCAGCAGAGAACGCCTTCCAGCCTTAGACTATGCAATTCCATCGCACTGATGAAATGCTAATTGCATCCAATACAAAATTTGAGGCGCCCATTAGAACCCATGAAAAAGATCGAACTATTGGATGTTCGGTGAACACATTCGCATTCGACCTTTTACGGGGGTTTAAATTGACACAAAACAATGTTGCCAAATTGCACGCAACGCCTCTGTTAATTGGGCTGTGTTGCATGTATACGATCATACCAGGCGTGTTTGGTTAATTTACCGTTTTTGTTTTGTTTTTTGTTTTCTCTCACAATCAGTGCGTGCAGTGCAGTCACACACGGAACTGAATTGTGTACTCTTTTCTCAACCGGTGGAATCATCGAAGAATTGATAACAGCGGCGGCTCGTGCAATGTGGCAACAATGGATTTCCTCCATTTAAAACTGTGTAAAATAATCGATTATTTCGTGAGGCGTAGCGCCTCACCTAGTATCGATCTTTTTGCATACGTTTAAATGGCAAACGTGCACGGTTGCCAGATTGCACGAGCCGCCACTAATTGAAAAATGCCATTAATTACACGCAAAGCGGCAGCTTAGCCTTAGAGTCAGTAGCGCACCGAGAGTTTCTTCATCTCTCTCTTTTCTCCATTAAGAAACGTATGTTAGACAAGGATGGACAAGGGGATAAAACCCCCTCCTTCTGTCCTTTTCCTACTCATACATTCAAATGGGAAATGAGAGAGATGGAAGATATCCTGGTTGCGCCAGTGCTTAGAGTAATCTTTAAATACAGCCCTCGCGAGACTACAACGCTGTTCCATGGGAGTAGAATGGTTATTGGTTAGGGACGGGAGGAGAGGTCGCTGGTCGCGGTCGCGGTCGGCTAAAATGAAGACGATTGATATTCCTCGGGAAAATAATGAGGAGCCAAGGATAAAATAAAATCGGAGTTTTATTTGCTTTGTGCTCGGGATTTGATGACGGCGAATAAAGTTTTCCATAGCGATGAAAATTTTCAAAATCCGGACGTGTCTATTTTTTTTTTTTTTTTTCGAAACTCACAGCTAGAGCTAGCATCTCTCTCCCTTATACCTAACGATTTCGGAACGCGCGAAGTTTCAACTCGAGTTTGGAGGAGGATGTTTACGTAACATTGTCTCCGTAGCGGCCAGCGTTGCCAAATTAGCTAAGAATAAACTGTAGAGAATAACACACGAACACTTTTTCACATCAAACTTAATCTGCGGGAGGGGGAGGGCAGACCATCCTTCATTACTCTGGAGAAGACTCCCAGCCCCTTTTAGTATTCTGCAGGAGACCCCGAGATCCCCCTACAATATTTTGGGGGAGACCCCCAGACCTCCGTTTACGAGGTTAATTTTACAGTAGGCTGGTTGCAGAGCGTTTTTTTTTTCAAATTTTCATCAAAATTCTATAACAGCTATACCTGAAATGTACCAATTTTTTCCAAAGTTTACCCATTTTCCCATTGATTTTAATGGAAACCTTTTATCCTCCATAACTTGCTTAAAGTTTAAAATTTCGAAAAAACAAAAAAAAAAACTTAAAAACAATTAATTTTAGTTTAAAAGTACCTTTTATTGTCATATACTTAATTTTTTTTTTTTTTTTTTTTTTTTTTTTTTTTTTTTAATCTAAAACATTTTTTTCTTTCTGTGTACTGTTTTATAATATGTTTTGTTTGTATTGTCAGTTTTTTTTGGGGGGGGGGGAACAAGAATAAAACAATTTTTCTATATTTTCTAATTTCTATTCCATATACGCGTTGCTTTTTTTCCGTTTGGCAACAATGTTTTACCGTCTCGTCGGTTTTAGTTGTGTGCTCGCGCGAGTTGTGGTGGATGTGAAAAGTTTCGTATTCACTGCTCCGATAGTCAAATAAAGATATCCCCCTCTCTCCTTCTCGCTCCCTCTCTCCATCTCTCTCTCTCGCTCTCTCTCTCTCTCTCTCTCTAGCTCTCTCTCTCTCTCTCTCTCTCTCCTCTCTCTCTCTCTCTCTCTCTCTCCACACTCCCCTCTCTCCTGGCAATCCCTGTCTCTACCTCGAACCAGAGGCGGCGGTAATCGCGGCGGTAAAAACGTCAGAAACGGAAGAAATGTGGGAAAAGTTCAGTTTTTTTTTCTTTTTTCTTTTTTTTTTCGGGAGGGATGTATGTAATCAATTCCGTATCTTTTCTGCTTACTCTCACATTTTTACGACGTTTTTACAGCCAAAATAAAATTGTCATCAGTTCCTTAAAAATAGGAAGAGGAGTGCCATATATAGTAAGAAAAGAGGCGAAGCTTTCCAGATATGTTCGACACACTCTTAGTGTAGTGTCGCGTAGTGGATTGCGGATCAGTGGCGGCTCGTGCAATTCGGCAACAATGTCTTGCCTCCATTTGAATCTTTGAAAACAATCGATTAATAATGAAGCAGCGCTTTACTGTGGAATCGATTGTTTTACATAAAATCAAATGGAGGAAAAACAGTGTTGCCGCAGTGCATGAGCCGCTATCACAGAATAATACAATCGGAGCGTAAACTTCCATAAGAACCAATGGAAGCAAGTTTGGAATTTAACGGCACCTATAGGCAACGCTGTGGTCCTACATCCCAAAATGGCGGACGTGGTTGATTTGTGTTGAAACTAATTTACGTCTGTTAATTTTGGAAAAAAATCTCATTTTCCGGCATCACTTTTATTCTACTGGCATTCCAGAATGGAAATTTCGCGGATCATGTCCTATATTTTTTGTCCTATAAAAAAGACACTCTGCTTGATGGTCCAAAAACACTAAAAAGCCGCAATACGGCCCTATTACACACTTTTGCTACAAAGGATTTAAAGGTCGTTTCAGGTGTTAAAAGCTCCAAAAATAAAAATGGTAGCACAAAAAACTTACAAAATCCACTCCAAAACTGACTCAACGCTTTTAAACGCGTGATTGCAATGACTGTGTAGGGCACTAATAGGAGAATGGCCTTTGGTGTGTGCTGGTAGTCTTTTGAAAAATAGGCCGTTTTATGTTTTCTTATAATGTGACATTGGTGATGCAATTTTAAACGAGTAAACATATACATTACAATGTCTGATATAGGGCTTTTTACATCATGTGACACCCTATCCACACTATCCACACACAGGGCTGCCGTTTTGCGTATAATCAATGATATTTTTCTATTCACCGATGATTCCACCGGTTGAAAAAAGATTACACAGTTCAGTTCAGTGTATGACTGTGATGCACGAAAATACTCTGATCTGTAATCTTTCCTTAATCGGTGGAAACTCCGTTGATTAATTAAAATATACGCAAGTTTTTTAAAGTCATCGCCGACTCCTCCGATTGAGAAAAGATTACAGATGCGAGTATTTTAGTTTATTACAGTCATGCACTGAACTGAATTGTGTAATCTTTTCTCAACCGGTGGAATCATCGGTGAATTGAAAAATAGCATTGATTATACGCAAAACGGCAGCCCTGTCCACACACACTATCCAGTGAAGGGCTAAAGAAAAAAATGATCAGAGTGGAATTTCACCAAGCAACATATTTTCAGGGGTCCTTTCTTTTGCAGATGATAGTAAATCTCAAAAACGGCAGCACTGTGTTAACACCTCACTATAACTAGGTTCTGATACTCATTCACACTCTCTCGTGTGCGACAACAATTCAACAGACAAACAGAATAAGAGCAGTCGAACGAAACGGAATGTTACATATTGGGTAGCGGATAAACTTCGCCCGGAGGAAGGAAAAATATGCGCGCAACAGCGAAACTCGAATGATTATCCAGATAGGCGCGGGGCTACGGAGTCGAAAGAAGAGGGGGGGGGGGTCGGGGCGTGGATATGACGGAGAGTCCTGTCATAAAAATCAAAAATATTTCCCCGTCAAAAGATGATCTGGATGCTATCACCAGTCAATGATAAGCGCAACGAACGATTGATTCCTTTTTTATTTTCCCCCGTCCGTTTTGTTCCATGTATCTCATATTTTTCCCTTTTTCTCATCGTCGTCTCACAGGGGGTAGAAAAGTTAGATTTTTGTGACCAAAAATCAGCGAAAGACAAATCCCTAAAAATATAACCTTCCAGAACCAGCAGGCTGATCTTTCACTTTTTCTCTAAACTGGTAGTTCTGTTAAGACTTAAGACTGCCAATGAATGACTCTATTGGTCTAGAATGGGTCTGTTGCAAACTTTTGCTAAAACGATTAAGAGAGATTAATCCAATGTAAAATCGCCTAAAAAAGTCCATTGGTGGCATCAGAAAGTCATAAAATGCAATAATAAACTCACAAGAGGCGTTTAATGAAATCCAAGATGGCGGAGAAATATCGAGCAATTTGTATGCATGCGCCACGAAAATCCAAGGATAGCCAACCTCACAATATCGATCACAACCAATCACAACGTAAGCAAACACATAACCTCTACCCCCAGAGGTTGTCAAAGTTGGCCATCCTTGGATGTTCGTGGTGCATGCATACAAATTACTCGATATTTCTCAGCCATCTTGGATTTCATTAAATGCCTCTTGTGAGTTTATTAAGTATTGCATTTTATGACTTTCTGATGCCACCAATGGATTTTTCAGGCGATTTTACCTAAGATTAAACACTCTAAATTGTTTGAGCAAAAATTTGCAACAGACCCATTGTAAGATTTTATTGTTTCTATCATAACGATAGTTAAATTGTCTGTTTGTAACTGTTTCCCAACGAGTAGCCTTTATAACCAGAACTGCCGTTTTTCGTATAATTAATCAAATTTTTCAATTCAACGATAAATTACGGTTTAGAAACACAAATCAGTTCAGTATGACTGTACTGCACAAAAATACTCTGATTTGTAATGTTTTCTCAATCGGCGGAAAATAAAAGTTAATTAAAATATCCGCAAGTTTTTTAAAGTCATCGACGACTCTACCGGCTGAGAAAAGATTACAGATGCGAGCGAGTATTTTCGTGCATTACAGTTATACACTCTGAACTGAACTGTGTAATCTATTCTTAACCGGTGGAATCATCGGTAAATTGAAAAATGCGATTAATTATACAGGGTGTCAATTAAAAAAGGAGCCAGGCTTAATATCTCGAAAACGGCTCCGAATTTCGAAAAACGCTGAAACACGTGTTCGATTATTTCGAGGGGGACATCTTTTGAGGGGGTCCCCAATTTCGGGGCCCCCCTCTGGGGGGCCCCCAGGGGGGTCAAGTCCCATATTTCAAATGGGGACCCCCATTTTTTTATTTGATAATCGGAAAGAGGGTAAAATTCTAAGACTTTTGGCGCAAACCGAAAGTCGATATCGTTTTCCATGTTCGATATATCGAAGGTCAAAGTTCGATATGGACCCATCTTCAGAAATTCGTAACTTTCCTTTAAATTGTCCAAATTTCAAAAACTTTGGGTCTAAAATGCTCTACAGAGCAGGCACTTTTCAGAAAAAACTTCAATTTTAACAGAAATTTAGTCAAAATGTGGTTTTAAGGCTCCCAAACATTTTTAACGTTTTTGGCCCCCACGGGGGGCTATCAGAAAAATTCCGAGAGACGACCCCTATCGAGTGATAAATTAATCGAAAAGGCGTAACAAACTGAGCATTTTGGCGCAAACCGGAGGTCCATATCGTTTTTCATATTCGAGATATCGACTGACAAATGTCAATTTACAGAATGCGATATCTCGAATATGAAAAACGATATGGACCTCCGGTTTGCGCCAAAATGCTCAGTTTATTACGCCTTTTCGATTGATGCATCACTCGATAGGGGTCGTCTCTCGGAATTTTTCTGATAGCCCCCCGTGGGGGCCAAAAACGTTAAAAATGTTTGGGAGCCTTAAAACCACATTTTGACTAAATTTCTGTTAAAATTGAAGTTTTTTCTGAAAAGTGCTTGCTCTGTAGAGCATTTTAGACCCAAAGTTTTTGAAATTTGGACAATTTAAAGGAAAGTTACGAATTTCTGAAGATGGGTCCATATTGAACTTTGACCTTCGATATATCGAACATGGAAAACTATATCGACTTTCGGTTTGCGCCAAAAGTCTTAGAATTTTACCCTCTTTCCGATTATCAAATAAAAAATGGGGGTCCCCATTTGAAATATGGGACTTGACCCCCCTGGGGCCCCCCAGAGGGGGGCTCCGAAATTGGAGACCCCCTCAAAAGATGTCCCCCTCGAAATAATCGAACACGTGTTTCAGCGTTTTTCGAAATTCGGAGCCGTTTTCGAGATATTAAGCCTGGCTCCTTTTTTAATTGACACCCTGTATACGCAAAACAGTAGCTCTGTTTATAATACTACCTCTGGAACGCATTCAAGTTTGAAACAGAGCCATTGTGCGTCAATAGAATGCGTTTCCTTTCCTTTTCCTCTCCGAGCTTTTTTTTTTTTATCTCGACTCAGTTCCTCTGCTTCAATTCGACTCCTTTTCTCGACTATAATTTTCAGTTCATTGCATTCATAAAAGCTACTCTTCAATGCAAACATACGATGTATTTTTTTGAACGATTATCTCATAGAGGCAGCGAATTTTCATATTTCTTTCCCCGCCGCGGGCTTTCAACTTTCAGCTGGGAGCTTGGAAGAGGGATGAAATGAATTGAACCGATCATAATGAATGCATTCGTTTTGTAGCGAGAACCATGGAACTGAGACCGCCGCGCCGGTTCTGAGTGTTTCAGCATTTTCTTCGTCTTCCACTTTACAGTAAATCAGCGGCGGATATACAGATCTACCAAAAAAGGGGAGAGCGTATTGGGCGCTAGTGCAGCTGCACGTGAAAAACGATACATCGATCGGTCAATCCATTTGAACCCAAGGAAAATAATTGATATAATGCTGGGTTTCAATGGCTCTGAGTGTGCGTGATTTTTCTCGCAATTTTGTTGACTATTTTGGTGGAAAGCGGGAAATTCAAAATCAAAGAAATGCTGGGTTCAATGGATCTGAATGTGCATAATTTTTCTTGTCATTTTGTTGACTGTTCAAGTGAAAAGCGGGAAATTCAAAATTAAACAAATGCTGAGTTCAGTGGATCTGAATGTACGTCATTTTTCTCATAATTTTGTAGACTATTTTAGTGAAAAGCGGGAAATTCAAAACTAAACAATCAGATGTAACTTTTACGTAAAAAAAAAAAAAAAAAAAAAAAAAAAAAAAAAAAAAAAAAAAAAAAAACGTCGAAGCCAAACAAATTTTTGAATTTTGAATTTCTCGCCCATTACTAAAATATTCTACGTGGATACAATGGCAGCTCGAGGAATTCAATTTATCGATGTATGTTCGATCCCACAGAAACCTATAGAAAAAGATCGATCCTCGGAGAGTTTAATTGAAGGTTAGTTCAACGACATATCGCATCGATTCGCGTTCGAGAACCTCTGCTGGTTCCAAACGAACTATACGTCAATGTAATTTTCCCATGAGCGCATTTTTGAACAGAAATTGTGGTAATTAAACCAATAAATTGAAGCAACATTTCTGCGATTATGAATTCTTGGTCCTCGAAAATGCCTAGTTATAGGAATGATTCCACAACTAAAACTCTCCGTTGAATTATTAAAACATCCGCAAGTTTTTTTGACGTCAGCGATGAATCCACCGATTGAGAAACGATTATACAGACCAAATTTTTTTTGTGATTTCAGGTGATTCCATGGCAAACTCCCGAAAATTTGAATCCGATAGATGGCGTTACTTGACGCTGGCTCCGAAAATAGCCGTTTTTTGACGGTTTTAGGCTGTTTTCTCTGAACAGACGAATAACAGACAAAAATCGGAATGTCAGCACCTGCTTAATTGTTTCCTTGATTTTTTGAGCCATAAACGGGCCAAATTGGTTCTAAAATAAAGGCGTAACTATGCAAAGAAAAAATCATGTGTGATTTGGAGTTGTATCAGTAAAGATTACAGGTGAAACAGAAACCTGTAATCTTTACTGATACAACTCTAAATCACACATGATTTTTTTCTTTGCATAGTTACGCCTTTATTTTAGAACCAATTTGGCCCGTTTATGGCTCAAAAAAACAAGGAAACAATTAAGCAGGTGCTGACATTCCGATTTTTTGTCTGTTATTCGTCTGTTCAGAGAAAACAGCCTAAAACCGTCAAAAAACGGCTATTTTCGGAGCCAGCGACAAGTACCGCCATCTATCGGATTCAAATTTTCGGGAGTTTGCCAATGAATCACCTTAATAGTCTGAAAAACTGAACTGAACTGAACGGAACTGTTTAATATTTTCTCAACCGGTGAATTGAGAAATTTGCTTTAAATCTACACAAAACGGCAGACTGATAGATTATTATTTGATCGATGCGTACTGGCACTCTGCACCAAAACAATGAATGAGTGAATCGACCGTCAGGTCTCCGCTCTTTTCACGCTCGCGTTTGCACCAGCACACACACACACAATGGTCCAGGTTCGTCAAAAAAAAAGCAAAAATATTGGAAAGTAAATTTCTCATCGATCTACATAATTTATTAACTTTTAAGGGGAGCTTGTAAGCAAAAAAAAAAAATATATATTAATTTTTTTTTTAATTTTTTTTTTAAATTTTTTAATTTTTTTTTTATTATATTATGTTTAGCATGTCTCAAGGATCATTTGCAAATTAAACAATAGGATATAGAGACTCTGTGGTGGGACATTTTAGGATATAGTTTCCTTTTTTAAAAAAAATTCCCACTTTACACTGCGTTCTTATGAAAAGTTGTAATTTTTCAACTTTCGGTACACATAACTCAAGTTCTTTTGCACTTAAAGAGCTCATATTTTGTTTTAAAATGTTTGTCTCTAATACATAAACAAAGTTAACTAACTTTTATTGAATGGTTAAGTGAAGAAGAATTGAAATTTAAACAAAATATGCAAAAAATAACTCGTATTCCAAGAGATTTTTTTAAAAAAACAAAATTACTTTCGAAATTTTAATTTAAAGTTAGTTAACAGCGTTCAGCTTGTCAAGATGTACATTTGTGGGGGGGGGAAAGGGCTCTCTAGGTGCAAATGGTCTTGAATATGTGTACCGAAAGTTTGGTAAATTAACATGGTGAAGATAGGACTTACAACCTCCCCTCAAGGCCAATTTAAATTATAAAGAACACTCTTAACAAGTAATTTAAACCTAATAATACCATGCAATAGAAAGTTTTAAATTAAGTTTAAAAGGTAGAAAACGATGGTTTTTGGCGACTTTTTTTTCACTAGTTCTTGGCCGCACTTATTTTCCGATCTTAGACCACGGTGAGACAGACTCGAATCGTCGCGCGCGTGCAAGCGCGAGCGCGGAAATGATCGAGAGTGGAACGATTCAAAATCGATGACACATAGAGAATCGATACGATCTACAGGCGAAAGAGCTCATAGAACAATAGGTATGCTCTTCCGAAAAGAACCTAATCCGACCGCCTAACGCTGATTTCTTCAGACGAGCGGACCTCACGTTTCGAGCGGACGGCCGCCTCAATAGTAGAAAATAAGCGTATCGACGCATCATTAGAATCAGTTACGACGCGACGGATCACGATCAGATAATCGGCGGTATGGTACAGCACACTGAAGCGTAAATTAAAAGCGGGACTGATCAAGAGATCACTGATAATCTTACTCAATCAGTGATCTCCAACAGGACTGATTCTACGGGATTAGATGGATTAGGACGAATTGAATCGAAAGCAATGCAGGATCAGTGAACGTTGACCTTTCTGGTTACGGTTTCGGTTACCGATACGTGCGAGGAAATCGATCTTGAATTTCGGGAGAGTTATATTTGTGCGCCGAGCGTCAAAACCGTTCGGGTGTGACGACGAGTGACGTCACTTATAAAAATGGAGCTCTTGGTAGCTTTTGCTTCAAGTGATTGAATAGTTAAATCCTTGCGTAAGAACCAGCGAAAATTGAAGAATGGGTCGGTTGCAAACTTTTGCTACAACGATAAAGATTGTTTCATCGTATGTAAAATTGCCCGAAAAGTCTATTGGTGGCATCAGAAAGTCATGAAATGCGATAATAAACTCACAAGAGACGTATAATGAAATCCAAGATGGCGGTAAAATATCGAGCAATCTGCATGCATACACCTTTAACATCCAAGGATTGCCAACGTTGACAACCTCACAGCTTCAGAGGTTATGTGTTTATTTACGTTGTATGATTGGGTGCGATCGAGATTGTGAGGTTGGCTATCTTTGGATGTTCGTGGTGCATGCATACAGGGTTGCTCAATATTTTACCGCCATCTTGGATTTCATTAAACGTCTCTTGTGAGTTTTATACTGCATTTTATGACTTTCTGGTGCCACCAATGGACTTTTCAC
Source organism: Trialeurodes vaporariorum (assembly GCA_011764245.1). Lineage (NCBI taxonomy): Eukaryota > Metazoa > Arthropoda > Insecta > Hemiptera > Aleyrodidae > Trialeurodes > Trialeurodes vaporariorum. The sequence continues at coordinate 67,549,317 of VMOF01000388.1, forward strand.
GCGATTTTACATGAGATTGAACACTCTATAGCGCTGTAGCAAAAGTTTGCAACAGACCCATTAAGACATGTATTCACAGACTCACAAAATTACTTTGAAGTTTAAGGCGTAATAGTGGAGCTACGCAGGTGCTACAAAGGGTTCTAGGAGAAATGGTCCAAAAAAAGTCCAATACAAAAATGTCCCATTGTTCAAAATTGTCCGAACAGGAAATGTCCGAAATATAAACATGTCCAAGAGTAGAATGTCCGTCAAAGAAAACGTCCGACAGTATTAATTCAGAAATGTCCATGGAATTGCAGATAAACGGCGAAACAATACCTATTCTGCCGCGTCCATGATTTAAGTTACACAACAATTTATGAAATGAAAAATAGAAATAACGCTTCGGTTGCGCTGGAAAAACCTTTGGTAGAGAAAAGGACGGTCAGCAAAAGACTTTAGTATAGAGCTAACCAAAGGTTTTGATACGGCTAACGAAAGAGATGTTGCTGGATGAACCAAAGATTTGGTTGGCCCAACTAAAGCCGTTTGCTGGGTCATTTTTCTACCGTAGGTTTTGTCAGCGCTACCAAAATAGCTGTTTTTTTGTTGAGAGTTCCGCCATGTCTTCATCTTCTGTATGCAAAACAAGCGATAAGAGGCAAAAAAAAAAAAAAAAATAATTAGACAGATTCCTTTTCTGGAGGGGCCAAGAGTCGAAGATAGAAGTATAAATTTTGCGTCAAGAAAGCATTTGGAGCTAAATTTAACCTCCCAGGGGGAAAGGGATGCATCGAAAGTAGCGTGGAGTCTCATTATACTATCTAAGACTTTGTTTTGCGAGGCTTTACTTCAAAATGAATCATTTCTTCCCCTAAAAAGGAATAAAAATAAAGAGACCGCAGGCGCAGTTGTTCCAGTGAAAGAGAGAAGTCATTATGTTCGGAAAACGTCAAGATCCGGGTAGAAATTGATTGCGACGATAATGTGAAGAATTGATGATATATAAATGTATTTACGTTCCAGAACCGGATAGGATAGCTACCGTAAGTATTGCCTCAGGGAGGGGGGCTGAGGATGGATGGTGAAAAGAGGGGGGGGGGGGGGGGAGAAGACAAATGTCACCCAAAATTCCAAAGAGCAAGCCAACGTGACGGCAAGCAGTCTCGCGTATATAGTCTTCTTGATCACGCGTGTATCTGTCCACAAACCGATTACAAAATATCGTTATCTTTACCTCTTTTCCTTTGGTCCCCAGGGGTCCTGAAATCTTATCACTCCCATTTCCTTGATCCTTTCCATGGACCTAAGACAAAGGGGTTCCCTGTGTTATGAACTGTGAGGCCCTGCCACGTTCCTCTATACCTCCGTTTTCAATTTCCTACCCATTGCCACGCTAAGGCGCACACTGATTTGGATCATGGAATTTCCCTGACACAATTTGACGATTAAAAATCAAGATTGTGTTAAGTAAATGGCAACATAAGTGAAAAATGTGTGGAATAATCCATTTTAGAGCGCAAAATGAGTTATTAGGTCGAATCTGTTGGTGTTTGCTACATCAATAGAACACGTTGGTTCTATGACGTAAAATTTGGCGTTAAGAACGATGCGCCCACTAGAGACTTTCAATATCCACTCCATTAACTCAGGAAATTACTTTCATTTCAAACAACCCGCGCTACACCAGACACCTTTATCACCGACATTCAACTACACCACCAGAACTTTTATGCAAGATACTATCAACTCTAATTAGTTTTTTTTCCTAGAAATCAAGGTTATGACAAATAAATGACAAAAGAAATCATACAATTTGTGAAATGATCCAGTTTAGAGCGTAAAATGAGTAAATTAACACAGTTTATCCGGAAAAAAACATCAACTCTAGAATGATTTTTTAATACAAATCAAGGTACGAAAAATAAATGGCAAAATAACTGGAACAATTTGTGAAACGATCCAGTTCAGAGCGTAAATGAGTAAATTAACACAGTTTATGCGAAAAAGTATCAACTCTGGTATGTTTATTTAATAGAAATCGAGATTATGACAAAGAAATGGCAGAATAACTTAAAAATTTGTGAAATGAGCCAGTTTAGAGCGTTAAATGAGAAAATTAACGCAATCTATCAAAGAAAATATCAACTCTAAAAAGTTTTCAAAGCAAATAAAGACAAGAATTTTGTCCATGTCCGGGTAAAGCTACGTTCCGATCCAGTGTGTGGTGGGTGGCGGGTGGCCTGCGTTACGCTTGTTGCCGAGTTCAAGTTTTAATTTGGGTTACTCCGAATGTTGCCACATTTACAAATGAAATTACCGAATTTTACATTAAGTCGAATGGGAAAAATCGGATAATTATCCGAGAAAATGGCAACACTGATTACTCCCGCGAAACGCGCGCAACAGATCAATCACTGCTCCCGCGGTGCGCGAGTGCGGGAGTGCCGCGGTCATTTCTTGGCTGTCCTTTCTTGTTCTTGATTACCTACTCTTAAAAGTCGTAGTTCCTTGCTATACTAACCCCCTCCCCCTCTCGCTCCGTGCAATCCCTTCTCCATCGTCTGCCTGCCTTAAACTTCCTTCTAATGTCTTCTGCCGTTGATAAGGCTAAACCCCCACCCCACCCCACCACCCAACCACCCCCTTGATCAACTAAACATAGTTGCCATCATTTTTCGACTCAAGAATCCCTCGATCCAACTTCTACTTTTAGTCAAGCAACAATTACCTTCGTTATCCATTCCGAATAATAATGGCTAAAGGGCATAGCTTTAGCTAGGATTTTCTCTCTCTCTCTCTCTCTCTCCCTCCCCCCCTCTCTCCCCCCTCTCTCTCTCACACACTCTGTCTCTCTCTCCCTCTCTCTCTCCCTCTCTCTCTCTCTCTCTCCTCCCTCACCCTCCCTCACCCTCCCTCGCCATCCCTCTCCCTCTCCATCTCCCTCTCCCACCCCCTCCTTAAAAAAAAAAAAAAAAATCCCACCCTCCACCCCTGAATATAAATTTTTTCCTTAAGAGAATATTCCTCGACTCACGTCAAAAATATTGGTTCTCACAAAAAATGATTTCACGTTACTGTGCGTCGTTTTCGCGTACTTGTGTAGTATGTGCTTCGAATCAAAATATGAAGCTTTTCGTTGGTAATGTAATAACCCCCCCCCCTCTCTTCTAACCTTCCCCGCCCCTCCTCCACTCCACCCCGTTCACTCTAAGGACATGATTTTTAGCCGGTCGCGTGAATTCGCGGACGACACTACGCGACGTGATGTCACTATTGTCATCTCTGTAAGATTTAATCTTGTTCCGTTCAAATGCTTCCGCACTTTCACGTAATGTCTACAGATTACTAACACGCCTTTATATTTAAGTAAAGGAGTCAAGCCCCTTTCACTGAAACAAACGCAAAATGCATCACAAAGTGTGAGGGTAACAGCCACGGTAAGTCGGTAAAGACTATTCGCTTTCGTCGAAAAATGGCAATGCAATGGGGGCTGCTGCACACTTTTGCTACAGACGATTTAAGGGTCGATTCAGAAGTAGAAACCTCAAAAAATAACGATGGCAGCACTAAAGATTTTTGACGAAGCAGAATGCGTACGATGCTTCTGCGTTTGACGCACATTTTTGACGTAAGTCACGGAATATTGAGTGCACATTATACTAGCTCACTCAAATTTAGTGAATAGTTAAATATTCGTACTCCACGGAGTTCATTTTGCCTACCCTGATAATTGAAGGCGCTCTATGACACATTATTTTCCAGATGTTGACAATTTCGAGGAGCTTTTACTGTAAATGAGAGATCGAGTCACGAAAATTAATGAATCCGCTGAGTTATTGAAGGGACTTGATTCAGTAGACTGTTTTAGTACAGCGATATATTGCATCGATTACCGTCCGAGGACTTCTGGTTGCAGACAAATTTAGGTGCAATGCAAGTTTCCCATAAGCGCATTTTTTTAACGGAGATTTCGGTTATTAATCTAATTGTAAGAAATCAATGTGACCTTTTCACGATATTACTTCTGAGTCCTCGAAAGTGCTTCGTTAGGCTTGGTTCCATGTCCTATAACATTTAGGTTATTCTAACATCCAAATGCATAATTTAATCTGTAATATCTTTTTGATTTCGGTACTTTTTAGTCTTTAGTTTTTAGTTTTTAGTTTCGGTATGCAGGGGCGGATACAGGGAATTGTCTTTCTCTCTCTCTCCTTCCATTTAAACTTATGTGTTAGAAAAGGATAGCAGAGGGGGCCATCACGTGACTTTGGCCCCCTCTTCTGTCCTTTTCTAACGCACGTATTTAAATGGGAGCAGAGAGAGAAAGACAATTCCTCTGGATCCGCCCATGTTCGTTGCGATATATCGCTGTACTGAAAGAGTATAGTGAGTCATGTACCGTTTGTGCGAGTAGCGCAGTGCAGACTCGCGCTATTTGACATTAATGCATTCTTCCCATTGGACTGCATGAGAAATAATCGATTAGTAACGGGGCTATAGCCTCATCAAGAATCGATTGTTTATCATACATTCTAATGGGAAGTCACATTGCTAGATCTGTTTATGTATTTGACAACAATAATTGCTTTCCTTCATTTGAATCTATGTAAAACAATCGTTATTTGATTATGAAGAAGCGTTTCACCAGCGATCAATTCTTGTACTAAAACTTTCAAAAGAAAGTCCTCAGATCGAAATGGAGCTGTTGCAAACTTTTGCTACAGGATTAATAACAGTTGACAATGGGGTAAAACCCTGAAAAAATAACGATTAGCGCACTAAAAAATCACGAAATCCACTCCTAAACTCACAATTTGCTTTTTAAACGCGAGACCGTAATGGCGGCCGGGGCCGCGGTTTTCATTGGGGTTCCCTATCTTCAATCAGATCCATCTACACGAGGTGTTATCGCAACACCACACAAGAAGAAGAAGAAGCATACAATGGCCATAAGAAAACCGCGGCCTCGGCCGCCATTAAGGTCTCGCATTTGAAAGCATTTTGTGAGTTTAGGAGTGGATTTCGTGATTTTTTAGTGCGATAATTGTTATATTTACAGGGTATTACCCCATTATCAACTATTAATAAGCCTGTAGCAAAAGTTTGCAACAGCTCCATTGTTCTTGGTAAATTTTCCTTTTCTTTTCCATCGTTTTAAATTTTTTTTGAGGCATAACGTCACAAGTGGCAATAATATGAAACCATGAAATACCTGAAAACGGCAAAAATTTACAAATTGGTCAATAAATGAAGAGATGAAAAGTTTTCTTTTGAGAGCCATAGTGCATAGATTCAAAGGGAGGAAAATTTCAGACATTGTTGTCAAATTGCAGAAGCCACCACCAAGCGCCGCGCTCGGACTGAGAATCGTCGAGAGGAAAAAATGCGCCTTTTTGATCCCTCTCCTTTGCCCCTCACTTCGGTACTCCTGTATCAGATGCACGTAAAGCTTAAGCTCCGGGAGACAGAGGGCCCTTTTAGAATTGACGCAGATCCTCCCGTCCCGATACTCAGATACACGGACGGAGACGCGGCGCTCGGCGGCAACCCGCGATACTCATACGACGAGACACAGCCGCGGGCTGCGGTGCGTCGCGCCGTACTGGGGTTCAAAACACAATATTCCCCGGACACCGTTTTCGATGCCAAACGGAGCGGTTAGAAACTTTTGCAACAGACATAGTTCCTTCGGATGTAAAACCCTGCAAAAATGACCGGCAAAAATGCAACTTGAAATTATGGGCCTCTGAAAAATCCCGTTTGCATGCGTGTCATTCGTGGAAAATCAGAAAATCGTATTTTACAATTTTAGGCCGAAATTTCAACGCGCTCTAGCGGCAACAAATTGCATTCTACAAAAAAAAAAAAAAAAAAAAAAAAAAAAAAAAAAAAAAAACGATTCGAACCAAAGTTGCGTGTTTCTGGCCAATCTTCAAAAAGACACTTCAGTATGTTATGGTAAAAAAAAAAAAAAAACTATATTAAACGATATGTTTCGATAATGGGGCAGTTGCAAAGGTCAGAAATTTTGTGTTTTCTATGAAGAAAATGATAGTATACTTGTTGAGCTGAGAACAATGGTGCCTTTGGTTTTTTCTACGTGTCCCTGTTTTGGAGATACACACGTGTACAGCTGTAAAAAATAGTGTGCGTAGTGACGTCACTACTAAGAATCCCCATTTAAAACAACGTATTTTGGGCCAAAATCTCATCTCCGGAACAATGTGACTTAATTTGGGAACTCTTTATTCTCAGCTCATCAAGTAAACTTTCATTTTCCTCATAAGAAACACAACCTTTCAGACCCTTTGCAACTGCCCAATTGTGCCAAAATCTTAAATTTTAGGCCATTTTTTCAAGATGGCGACTTTGGCTCTCAAATTTTTTGTTCGCAAAGGTCATATTTGGATTCCTCAATCCAAAGTACATAAGGAATGACATAGAAAATTCTCCTACATTTAATGCAGCATTCAAAATATATCTGCCCTGTACTAAAACCCGAAAATATGTACAGTCGGGGACAAAAAAAATGTCAGACGCGCCTGCAGTTGGACTCACCGCAATACGGAGTTGGGCCGGGCAGAAAGGATACACTGAATAAGCGGACACGCCTCTGTTTTTCATCGGTCTTTGCTGTGCCGAATATTTTACCTGAGTCGGTGTAGTGAGCCGACCGCCACTCGCCGCCCGCCCGGGCCCGACTATTGATAAGAGAATGTGGCCGCGCTTCTTCACCCGCTCGTCTCCTCTCTCCCCTCCGCACCACTGACCACTGCCTGTCACTATCGACGTGTGTCATTGCTTTGGCTCCATCACATTCTTGTGAACTCAATATTGACAGTACTGGAAGTTTTATACTAATCAGGCGAAGGCAAATGTGGGCCCGCGCCAAATGGAACGAGACTTGCGCGAAAACATAGTCCTTGGGTCCTAATGAAGGGACTTACAGCACTTTTTGTGAATGGGCCCCTGAATTTGCAAAATTTTTATTTTAAATTGAGCCCCAGGGACGGCGGATTATTATGTATCCGAGAATCAATCCATCACCCTCAATCAAAGTCGTGGCGCAATGACAGTGTAGTGGACTCCGGATTGCATTGTCCCGAGTTCGATTCCTGCTGGCAGCGCTAGATTTTTCACGACCGACAGCTGTGCTCATCTTTCTTTGCCATGTTTTTATATTTCTTCCTTGTTGCTTGTTTGTATTTTAGTTTTGTTTTTGTTTTTTGTTTGTTTTTTGTTTTTTGTTTTGTTTTTTGTTTTTTGTTTTTTTTTAAGACCGTTTGAATCGAATTATTCCACCTCTTTTCATCCTGCATGCATCAGGTATTACTACACTGTGCTTGTATATAAAAATTAAGGAAATATTGGAACAGAAAAACAACAGCACTTGAAAAAACAGACGGGAAAAAAAAAGTTTCGTTGATCAATTTTCATTCGTCTTTTTGATTGTCTAATATTTTCTTAACTTTTACCTACAAGCACAGTGAAATAACTGCGTATACAGCACGAAAATATGTGGAATAATTCGATTCAAACCGTATTAAAAAAAAAAAAACAAAACAAAACAAAACCAAACTACAAACAAGCAACAAGAAAGAAATATAAAAACATGGCAAAAAAAGATGAGCACAACTGTCGAGATAAAATTAGCATCACCAGCAGGAATCGAACTCGGGACCACGCAATCTGGGGTTCACTACGCTGTCATTGCGCCACGACTTCGGTTTTGAGCGTAGGATTGATTCTCGGCTACATAACGATCTGCCACACAGGACTTTTTTTTTTTTTTTTTTTTTCTTTTAAGGTCAAGGGGGTTTACATAATTCACATTTTTCATTGATGTAGTGAAAAATAAAAGTAAAATAAGAATCCAAGAGGTCAAGAATCAAGATCGTCGCGAATAGCGCGAATCATATAATTAATTCAGGCCTTACCAGTGGCGTCGCGTGTGATTTAGCAAAGCTGCATTTCCTCCATTTAAACCCATGCAAAATATCGATTTGATGTAGTGCATTGTGGACCTCCAACATTTCGACTTTTTGTCTGCGTTTAAATGGACAAAACTCAGCGTTGCCACATTGCACGCGACGCCACTGGATCCAATCCTCGCGGCATCACTATTGTTTTAAAAAAATGACTTCTCAAAAAAAAGGAAGTGGATGCAGCGGTCTCGCGCGTTAACGCTATCATGCTATGCGCCAGCGGCCGCTGCCATGCTTTCAAAAAGTTTCAATCTTTTAGCGAAAACAATTTCAGATAATAAGACTAGCAAGCACTGATTGTGAGCTCAAGCTAATCTCACTCATTCTCCAAAACAACTAGAGGGGAGTCAGTAGTTCAGTTGAAGGGAGGGAAGGGGAGCGGGGAGCCTCGGCCAGCTTTTTCATTCATAAACTTCGGCGAATGTCTTTCTCTCTCTTTGCACATTTGAACGCAAGAGTTAGAGAAGTATGCACTAGGAGCCCGAAGCCACAATGTCTGTCCTTCTCTAGCACATGCGTTCAAATTAAGAAACGGAGAGAAAGAGAACTTCCTTCACCCGCCTGTGTTCGTGCGAGACAACGTAAACTTCTTATCAAAGCTATGCGGTCGATTTCCAATGCGTGAATGAGTGAGTAAGAGTCGAAGTGTCGGGCCCGGGCGGCACGGCACACAACCCATCCTACTCACAATCATTAATCAGCAGAGGTAAAATATTCGGCACAGAGCTGGCACAGACCGATGAAAAATAGAGGCGCGTCCGCATATTCCGTGTAACCTTTCTGGGCGGCCCAACTCCGTATTGCGGTGAGTCCAACAGCAGGCGCGTCTGACATTTTTTTTGTCCCCGACTGTACGTATTAAGAAGAAGGGGAAAAAAAACCACCGTAACTTGATCCCTTGTTCAAAAGATATGCAACCCGATCGCTTTCTAAACAAGCGCCTTCGATTCAAGAGTCACGCAACTTGCATTACAAAAATTCTCTGAGCTCTACCCGCCCCCCCACCCCTTTTTCAGCTAAAAAGATGTCTTGCCCGACAGTTCCAGGGTCAAAATATATTTTTCTTTCGTCAGCTAAATTCAGAAAATCATCCCACTGCGCGGTACCACCATCATGCCACAAGCACAATTAAAATTGGCATAAAGCCGCATTCACACCGATACGTAGACTTTGACAATTATCGTGAATTGAGATTGATTGAGATTGATTGAGATTGATCGACAACCACCCAATTATTTAAGAAATCGACCGACCGTCAATTAATTGACTGATGGTCAATTAATTGACTGATGGTCAATTAATTGACTGACGGTCAATTAATTGACTGACGGTCAATTAATTGACTGATGGTCAATTAATTGACCGATGGTCAATTAATTGACCGACCGTCAATTAATTGACCGACCGTCAATTAATTGACTGATGGTCAATTAATTGACCGACCGTCAATTAATTGACTGATGGTCAATTAATTGACCGACCCTCAATTAATTGACTGATGGTCAATTAATTGACTGATGGTCAATTAATTGACTGATGGTCAATTAATTGACTGACGGTCAATTAATTGACTGATGGTCAATTAATTGACTGATGGTCAATTAATTGACCGACCGTCAATTAATTGACCGACCGTCAATTAATTGACCGACCGTCAATTAATTGACTGATGGTCAATTAATTGACCGACCGTCAATTAATTGAGATACCGTCAATTAATTGAGATCTCGTCAATTAATTGAGATATAGTCAATTAATTGAGATATCGTCAAATAATCGAGTTTTTTTCCCTACACCTGAACAATTTCTGATCAGCGTGATCATGCTTACAAATAGTGTTGTTGTTGAACGAGTTCATTTTTGCGTCGTGGTTGTCTAGGTTTCTTCTCGACGCTCGATGCGCCGTGCGTTACTTCACCTCACCCGCCACAGCGTGCTCCGTCATTTTTCGACACTCCTCTCTGTCTCTTTTCCTCTTTCTTTCTCTTATCTCACCCATCACTCGCGCACCATCACCGCAGCCGGCCATTTCCCACTCAAGTATTCACCCCATTAGACTGCCCAGTGCCCATGCTTGTGTCACATCCGTGTTCACTGAGTTCACTGCAGTTTGTCGTACGGTTATTCTCACAATCACACTCATACACGAGCCTCGCCCCTTTGATTATGAAAGTCGTTTTGACTCTCTTCTATCTTTCTACTATGAATTACCCTTGTTTCTCGGTTCTTCCGTCGAGGAGGTTTTATTTTGTTTGTCTTTCTTGACCATCGCATCGGCCGCTTAAAAAGGCAAGTCTAAGAGCTACGACAAAGCTCAATTAAACGCAAATATTTTCATTTGCAAATATCTCGAGACATATGTATACTCAACCGATTTCAATGAACTTTTTTTAATATTTTCGAAACTCGTTCGTTTGAACAACAGAAATCGTCAGAATTACCACATAAGTAAAACTATTATGTAGTAGGTAATATTGATGTAATTTGTCATCACAATGCACTGTGTTTAGGAAGAGTCCCCCCCTCCCCTTTTATATTTTTTAATGGTTGCAGATAAAAAAAAAAAAAAAAAACCGGAGCAGGGGTAATTTGTCATCACAATACACTATGTTTGGAAAGAGTCCCCCCCTTTTATATTTTTGAACGGTTGCAGATAAATAAAAAAAAAAAAAACAAAAACAAAAAAAACCCCGGTACAGCGGTTTGTCATCACAATACACTATGTTTAGAAAGAGTCCTCCCCCCCCCCCTTTTATATTTTTAAACGGTTGCAGATAAAAAAAAAAAAAAAAAAAAAAAAAAAAAAAAAAAAAACCGGAACAGGGGTAATTTTGTCATCACAATACTCTATGTTTAGAAAGAGCCCTGCTCCTACCCCCCCCCCCCCCGTTATATTTTTGAACGGTTGCAGAAAAAAAAACAAACAAACAAACAAAAAAAAAAAAACAAAAAAAAACTAAAAAAACAAACAAAACAAAAAAAAAAAAAAACCGGACCAAGGGTTCAGTGGCGGATCTAGAAATATATAAAGAAGGCTAAAGCCCAAAAGGAGAGGGGGGGGGGGTTAACGTCGAATTTGTCATTGAAAGCCCGCATCACTTTTCCAAAAATCCCCTCGAAGACTGCGCAAAATTTTGTTTATTACAGTCCCTTTATTACCGCCTTGGTCCACCTATGGCCCGATATTCATACCGTTTGTCTGACAGCGTAGGGCAAAAATTATTCGGAAATTATTCGGTGAGTCAGGCAACGCCGAATCAATCGAATTAATCTACGAATAATTCTACAATTGACCTATACCTTCCGTGTTTTTTCTTTTCCTCAGCTCAGGTAGCAGATCCAGTTTCAGTGTTGCCGGAGTCATTTCATTAACTCTCATTATTTGGTTGCCCAACTCTTCCGTATGAGAGCTAGTTTTAAGCGTTCCCAAAATTTTTATTGGCGTATTTTGTAGGGGGGGGGGGAGGATTAGCCCAAACTTATGATTTTCAAGTAACTTACATCTTGTTCCGATCGTTACGAAAAGGTGCTCAAAACTGAGCATTTCAGCGCAAACTCCGGTTTAAATTTTTTTTTTATTATTATTTTATTTTACTGTCGAGATCCGATCAAGGTCAACGTTCTATCTTGGTTCATTCTCAAAAATCAAAACACTTTTTTAAAAATTCAGAAGGAGAAAAAAAAAAAAAAAAAAAAAAACACTAAAACCCCCTTAGGAGTTGAAAATTCTGTAAAAACTGTAAAGTAAGTTACTTGTAGACAAAGAAGTTTTGAAATAGTAAACGTTTGGTTTTAGCGCCTATTTTTAAAATGTTTGCCTCTCAGGCGAAGGCAACCTCAAAAACTGCGATGGACGACTTCCATTAAATAATAGATGAGAGGGAAATGTAGATTAAATTTTTGGCGAACCCGTATTTATTTCGGAAAAGTACTTGCTTATTATAGTATTTTAAATTCGTCGCTTTGAAAATGCTGACTCTTTAAAATAGGAGTGATATTTTGATGAAAATGGGTTTAAATCGAACATTGGCGTTTATTACATCGGAAACGGAAAACAATAACGATCTCCGACGATTTGCGCAAGAAGGCATAGAATTTCTCGCCCTTCCGAATGCTATATCTCAAGGAAGGACCCCCCCCCCCCCCCGAAGATAAGAAAAAAAAAATTACGTTTTTAGATGAGCTTTTTGCAAACATTTTATGGAATGTCGCATTTACTATTTTTATTTTTTTTTTTTCCTTTCCCTTTATTCGTCCTGTTCATCCTAAATATGTTACCCATAAAAATCGCTATTCCACTCTTACAATTTAGGTAAAATAAAGAAACACCACCTTCAAAAATGACAACAGTGTTACATAAAGTCCCCCCCCCCAAATCACCTTTAGGAGGAATCCTCTACATCAGAATACTTAAATGCGGCCTTCAACTTATCACTCTTGTCACAAAGAGCGTAATCAATGTGGCAACGTTGCATTTGGTCTATTTAAACACATTCAAAACATATAATTCGATTTACCATCGTATACTCGCCTACAATTTTCTTAAACTTGTCAAATAGAAACGTTACCGGATTACACGCAAAAGCCTCGCCGCGGGGGCGCCTAAGATGAAATTGGACTTATGAAACAAAATCAATATAGTAATGAAGGAGAAAAATTGCATGGAAGGACAGACAGTATACATACATATTTAAAAAAGAAGTTCAATTTGTTGCTCCTAATATTCAAGTTTGGGAGATTGGTTGGTTCGGAACTAATTTAGCGAAACGTGCGATGTAGCAACGTTGCATTTAGTCAATTTAAATCTGTGATATGGAGATAAAATCCTAGGGTGTTGTGTAGGCTTGCATAGATATCTAAAACATAATATTTGTTTTATGGTTTTAAATATGGCCAAGTAAAAAAAGAGAAGATAAAATGCCATCATTTTCCAATACCCCCCCCCCCCCCCCCAATCCTTGATGTTTTTGACATCCTGGCGAAGCTTGTCGTTTATGCCTACAAGCTCCCTTCCTATCATCGCACGCTTCACCACTCTTCAAAAAGCAAATGGATTTGGGGGGGGGGGGGTGTTGCATAGCATGTACTAACCAAACACTTGCACTCACCGCAAGTTATACACAGGCCTGAATTTGGTTCCAACCAGCGAAAATTTTATTGAAATCGGTTCAGTACAGCTCGAGATATTCGTAAATGAAATATTGCTGTCTTCTGATATTTCTTTCTGAAAAGAACTGATAATTTTTCTGTTGCTTCTCATGCGTTTGGTCCCAAGAAAAATTTGACCATCGAGATCTTTGATGAGTTGATGACCCTTATTCCCTTTTTCGCTTGCAATCCAAGCAAATGGGGAAAATCACAAATTGAACACATTTATTCAACTTCTTACAAATAATTAAGAACTTTCTGGACCTAGACTCGCTAAATTTGACCGCTCTTTTTTCTATTTTTTTTTCTCTTTTTTAGGATTTTTGAATTTTCCGTCTTAGCCGCTAATACATCGGCTGATAAACCTATAAAAATCAGAGCAATTTTTCGCACGATTATGCTTGTGCTTGTTACGTCCTCGAAATTACTAAAAATAAATTAGTAGAGCATGGCTTCAGTGTAATAATAAATCGCCTAAAGCAATCAGCTGTCGGAAATTGGTTTTGTTGTTTGTAGGTTAGATTCGGCCGTATTCTTGAAAAACCTTGAGTGTCCAGGGCCCAATAAATGTACGGTACGGACGGTCCGTTGTTCTTGACCCCAAGTAGCGAATCCTCGCTTCTGATTTGTTAGGGCTGCACTGCACCTAACGTTATAGAACAAGGACCGTCTGTACCGTACATTTATTGGGCCCAGTTTACTAAATTACATTTTCCCCACTCACTAATGGAGGTTTGAGGCGTACATGAGGAGATCAGAAAGAAGTCGAGAAAGGGGTAAGCGCTAAGCGTGGGGTGTGAGTGGAGTTGCGACAGTTTCGGGGTGAAAAAATTGAAAGACCAAGTCACCAAGCAAAGAGTAAACAAGAGTCACAATTGAATAGAAGGCCTGCGTGCGTGGTCAACGCAGATAAGAGATCGAAAACGCGGGCAAGCCTCTGGTTGGCTGTAATCGTGGTGCAAAACTGTTTTAGGCCTTATTGAAATTAACATGGGAAATTCGTTCCGCAAAGAGGAAAATAATTCGGTAAATTTTGATCACCGAAGTGTTCCGTTGCAGGAAACCGAAATTTTTGGTCCTGAGAACCGAATACTTTATCGGAAGTACCGAAGGTCCGAAGACTTCGGTAATTAAACTTAAATTCCGCCCCTACTGAAGTTCTTTGGTACTACCAATGAACTTCGGTCGTACTAATGAACAATTCGGTACTCGAGACCGAAAATGTCGGTTTCCTGCAACCAAACACTTCTGTGATCAAATTTTACCGAATTATTTTTCTCTGTGTACTAATCTTAATTTTGTGATGGAGGTTAGGTTAATAGGTTTACGTTCACCGCCACTTCCACTGCCGTGCTAAATCTCAGTTTTGAATTCCGCGGTAAGAAAAATGGCGGCGCAAGCGCTTTTTTGGCGAACCAATAAGAGCCCAAGGTTATAGATTATCAGATATGCTCATCTGACTTCGCGCCACAAATTCAGTGGCGTGCAGTGCAAAATCACGGCAGCCAAGATGGCCGACAAAAGCAAAAAAATAGGCCGACTCGCCCAGGCAACTTCGGGCGATACTCTCGAAGTCGCCCAAGTGAGTCGTTGTGTTTTCTGCTTTTGTCGGCCATCTTGACTGCAGTGATTTCGAACTGCGCGCCACTGACAAGGAGAGGATACGAGTTGTGGATCACCGATTTGGTTCAAATTTAACATACATATAGTTCAGGGAAAATAAACGGACCCATATTTTGCCGTTTGCGCCAATGGGCAGTAGTTTCGTCAAAAAAAATTTTTGAAAATCGGAAAAAAATGGGTAGAAAAATCGTGTTTTCCGAACTAACGCTGATATGCCTGAATTGCGACTCCGTCTTACATCTCTGATCGGTTGCCGAGTGGTACCGTTCTCGCTCGCCACGCTCGACATCCCGGGTTCGATTCTCGGTCCTGCCGCATACTTTTTGCGCACTCCACTTTTTTTGTTCTATTTCAATCGTTTACACATTTGCTCTCGAATATTCAGTGCTTCTTTTTTAGCATAGAATTAACGCAATAAGAACGGAAACTTTTATAATTATAGGTAGCAGTTTCTAGCATTTTTTCACCTGTCTTTTTTCTCTTCGCCTTGCATAAGGACTTTGTCTGACTCTTTCCGAATTGCATATGTGCATATGAGGTTAGGACACCCCCCCCCCCCCCCCCCGACGCGCGCGCGTAAGGGCTACGCAATTAAAACTTTATGAAATGAAAGCACATAAATTACTTTTGTTCTGATTCTATTGAAAGTTTTCGTCCTGAGTGCACCTATTTATTAAAAAATGTGCTACAATACACCTTGTTTGCATCTTTGGTTATACCAGAAAAGTCTGATTTCCTGTATGACATGCATGAGATGACAGTTATTACAGTGAAAAACATCATCAGTATAAAAAAAGTCAATTTGATCGTATATTTTAAAAAAAAAAATGCACTTATAAATTAATAAAGAATAACGCAATCAGGACGAAAACTTTCAATAGAATCAGAACAAAAGTAATTTATGTGCTTTCATTTCATAAAGTTTTAATTTCGTAGCCCTTACGCGCGCGCGTCGGGGGGGGGGGGGGGTGTCCTAACCTCATATGCACATATGCAATTCGGAAAGAGTCAGACAAAGTCCTTATGCAAGGCGAAGAGGAAAAAGACAGGTGAAAAAATGCTAGAAACTGCTACCTATAATTATAAAAGTTTCCGTTCTTATTGCGTTAATTCTATGCTAAAAAAGAAGCACTGAATATTCAAGAGCAAATGTGTAAACGATTGAAATAGAACAAAAAAAGTGGAGTGCGCAAAAAGTATGCGGCAGGACCGAGAATCGAACCCGGGACGTCGAGTGTGGCGAGCGAGAACGGTACCGCTCGGCATCCGATCCGAGATGTAAGACCGAGTCGCAATTCAGGCATATCAGCGTTAGTTCGGAAAACACGATTTTTCTACCCATTTTTTTCCGATTTTCAAAAATTTTTTTTGACGAAACTACTGCCCATTGGCGCAAACGGCAAAATATGGGTCCGTTTATTTTCCCTGAACTATATGTATGTTAAATTTGAACCAAATCGGTGATCCACAACTCGTATCCTCTCCTTGTGAGTTCGTGGCGTGAAGTCAGATGAGCATTGAACATACCTGTATAATCTATAACCTTGGTTCGTAGGTATCTGTTCTCCATCTACCTTGGCAACACTGGATACTGCAGTCACTGCACTGATTGGAGAAATCCGTTTTTAAATAACCAGAAGCAAAAATCCGGCGGAAAGACAACAAATAAAATGCGTACGGTAACATCACGCTGAACCGGTACTTAAAACGTAGTCAAATAGTGCCGAAAACTTAAAGCTGTTCGATCGGCGCAAAGGCCGGACTGAAAAATTCATGATAAAACAAGAAACAAGTGACCGTCCATCGTAATGAATGAATGAATCCAACTTATTGATAAAATATTCGTATAACTATGAGGGTGGAAAACCCATACAAGAATGGAAAAAAGAATATCGTTGGGGGCCCCATGCCTGGGGGGGGGGGGGCATTCCCGCGACTGCCCTACGGTATAGTTACGGCCCTGAAGTTGCCATTTAATATCGACTTTTTAATTCCCTAAAAAAAAAATCTGGTTAGAGAAGAAGAGTCCTTGGAAGTTTCAAGAACTTTTATGTTTTTAAATAAAAATGAAATTTACATCAAGGCAATACCTAATTCCTTAAATGTCTCATTTCAGTTAATATCGTGAAGTTTTGAGTGTCCTAAAGTCTGGGCGGGTGAGAGGTTTACCCCCTCCTTATCCCGGTGCCCATGAACAGTGGTGTAGGAATTAAAAAAGAGGCAAATTTTTAAAAAAAATAATGTTGATGCTTTGGAGAAAATTTTCTTGCCAAATGTGAGATATGGGTAGTTAAAAAAGGAGGCAGAGAAGAGCTCGGTTATCCTTATCCCTAAAGTAGATTCGATAGAGTTTTTCAACGTATCTTCAAAAAGAGTCAATGTTTGAAAAATTTACACTAAACCTTCAACAGTAAATTATTTCTGGTTAATTCCTTTCTTGGCGTGAGAACACACAAACAAGAGAGTTCAAACGAGTCATTCTCGAGAGTTTTTTTTTCTTTTTTTTTCAGTAAAACATTTGGTTCAAATAGTCAATAAAAGCAAACGAGATTTGTTCAATCCTCGTAGTTATTCTAATGTCCTCAGTAGTGACCCGGATTTACCCTTTTGCCGCCTCTGGGAGCTATCTTGAAGTCGTCGCTCCTCACCGTTTATCAATGTGCTAATGGGGGATTAACCCCTTCCCCAGAAATGTTGAAAATTTGAGTGTTCTTAGATGCAATTCTCGCCTTTGTATGTAGGAAAACCAACTCCAAAATGATCTATTTTCTCCGCCCCCCCCCGAACGAAACCAATCGAGACCCAGATGCACTATGATGCATAAAAATCTAAAAAAATACGCGTGTAAGAAACTTTTAGGATGAAAATGGACAGGTCATTGACTTCGAAAAAAAAATTTTAAAATACACAATTTATTTATTTTATTTTGATGTAATACACATAACTCGAAGGACTATTCATAAATTAAAGCTTAAAATAAAACAATCAGAATGGAAACTGCCGTAATAAGAGCCAATGGAAACAGTTTTTCGGATTCAATTTGAAGTTTCTCAAAATGGCGGACATATCTCTATCTGCAAGGGCATATACCGGGAAGGAGTAGAGATGCAGTCCCCAAAAAACGTCAAAGTAAGAGGGAAAATGTAATAGATTGCCTGAATGTGAAAAATGTGATATTCACGCGCTAAATGATGCCCCCCCCCGTCTGGATTTTTTCTGGACACGCCCTTGTGTCTCTGTCTTTCGCATTGCTTTATGGCTTTTAATTGGAGGCTGAAGCAGCTTCCGCGCTCGTCGTGTCTCGTTTGGGGGGGGGGGGCGAATGTTTGTAAGTTTTATTTTATTTGACATTTTATTTCACCGTAGATATTTTGGGGCTGAGTTTTTTTCCTTTTAATTTTCTTCTTCTTTCCCTTCTTTTCCTTCCCCCCTTTTTTACTATCACAGACTAAATATTGCCGATGTGGGCAGATGCCCTTTTTGCACCCCTCCAAATCCGTCCCTGGGTGTCTAAAGTTTCTAACAAGATTCTCCTCGATTTTATCTTTTTTCAGTAGAAAAAATTCACTAATCCAACTTCTTGAAACTTTTTCTCCTATTTTTCCAAACCAGAGACGAGACCAGTTATGATTGTGACCAACTTGACACTTTACTTCGCCTTTTAAAATTTCTTGATCGCCATAATGATTAAATATTTACATGATCTCAGGTCCATACCACTATGTAAGAACCCGAAGCGGGCGTGCGCGAGTTTTGATGTTGAGTTTCCCTTCAACAGACTCAAAATTCAGCTTTAAAGAAGGAGGATAAGGCGATCAAGTAGCTACATGGAGAGGCAAAGAAAAAACTGATCACTGGTTAAGAGTGCAAGCAGAGGCAAAAGCGGTGATATGGGAATGAATAAAGCAAAGGGTGGACCTGGACCCACTGTAAAAAAATAATCATAAACAATATACAATGAGCACTAAGCTGCAGGGGAGAGGGCAGAGGGTGGCATAGCAGAAAGCCGGGTTGGTAGAAGAGCGGCACAAGGCATGAAATGAAAGATGAAACTCCTGCCGAAAATATTCCAAGATCAAAACCTCAACTCGAGCGAGCAAGCGGGACAAGCAATGCGCACGAGAGAGGCAAGTGGAAGAGGAAAGAGGAGGGGAAGGAAGGGTGAGTGTTTACAAGATGCGCACCATAGCGCAAATTCGTTTGGGGTCTGTTATCTGTAAGTCCGATGGTGAGAACAGCATGGACGGAAATACAGGGTGTGTAACAAAAAAGGATCAGGGGCGAATATTTCGGAAACCGCTTCGATTTTCGAAAAACGCTCAAACACGTTTTCGCTTATTTGGAGGAGGGCATCTTTGGGGGGGGGGGTCACTTTCTGCACCCCCAAGGGGGGCCCGGGGGGGGGGGGCACCACCCTCCTAAATTGCATATTTCACATGGGACCCCACATTTTTATTACAGATTTGGAAAGCATTTAAAATTCTAAGATTTTTAACGCAAACCGCATGTCAATATCGATTTTCATCTTCGATACATCGAACTTCAAAGTTCGATATCGACCAATATTCGAAAAATCAGAACTTCTCCATAAAAGGTCGGATTTTTAAAAACTAAGTGGCTAAAGTACTTTCCAGAACGAGTACTTTTCAAATAAAAATACACCTTTTGCATAAAATTTACACTGTTGCCATTTTGGGGCCCCGAAATATTCGTCAAAATTATCGAACATTTTTAATTCGTTTTTTTCTTGAGAAACGATCCAAGTTTAAATTATTAGCTCCAAAATTATCCAATAACGGGTAATGTGTGCTGAAATACGCTTAAAAGCTCTTAAAAGTCTCGTTTCATTAATTAAAACAACAAATTTTTGCTCAATTTCAGAATTTGATCACATCATTTTTTTAGGCTTTTCTGAGACTTTTGACAATTTATTAGCGTATTTTAGCATACGTTAACCCTCATCGGACAATTTCGGAGCCAATATTTTGAATTTGGGTCGTTTTTCAAGAAAAGATCGAATTAAAAATGTTCGATGATTTTGATAAATATTCCGGGGCTCCAAAATGGCAACAATGTAAATTTTATGCAAAAGGTGTATTTTTATTTGAAAAGTGCTCGTTCTGGAAAGTACTTTACGCACTTAGTTTTTAAAAATCCGACCTTTTTTGGAGAAGTTCTGATTTTTTGAATATTGGTCGATATCGAACTTTGAAGTTCGATGTATCGAAGATGAAAATCGATATTGACATGCGGTTTGCGTTAAAAATCTTAGAATTTTAAATGCTTTCCAAATCTGTAATAAAAATGTGGGGTCCCATTTGAAATATGCAATTTAGGAGGGTGGTGCCCCCCGCCCCCGGCCCCCCTTCGGGGCGCCGAAAGTGAAAACCCCCCCAAAAAAATGTCCCCCTCCAATTATGCGAAAACGTGTTTGAGCGTTTTTCGAAAATCGAAGCTGCTTCCGAAATATTCGCCCCTGATCCTTTTTTATTACACACCCTGTATAAATGTTGCAGTAGAGGGGGCGGAGACGCGACGGCCGACGCGGCGTGCGACGAGACAGGTCAAGACTTGAGCTGGAGCGACAAACATGCAAATGATGAGGAATGTTGTGCGTTACCGATTTCTCAAATAATTGAGTATATCTCAATTTAAATTTACGATATCTCAATTAATTGAGCGATGGTCAATTAATTGACGGTCGGTCAATTAATTGACGGTCGGTCAATTAATTGACGGTCGGTCAATTAATTGACGGTCGGTCAATTAATTGACGGTCGGTCAATTAATTGACGGTCGGTCAATTAATTGACGGTCGGTCAATTAATTGACGGTCGGTCAATTAATTGACCATCAGTCAATTAATTGACGGTCGGTCAATTAATTGACCATCAGTCAATTAATTGACCATCAGTCAATTAATTGACGGTCGGTCAATTAATTGACCATCAGTCAATTAATTGACCATCAGTCAATTAATTGACGGTCGGTCAATTAATTGACGGTCGGTCAATTAATTGACCATCAGTCAATTAATTGACGGTCGGTCAATTAATTGACGGTCGGTCAATTAATTGACCATCAGTCAATTAATTGACGGTCGGTCAATTAATTGACGGTCGGTCAATTAATTGACCATCAGTCAATTAATTGACCATCAGTCAATTAATTGACAGTCGGTCAATTAATTGACGGTCGGTCAATTAATTGACGGTCGGTCAATTAATTGACGGTCGGTCAATTAATTGACCATCAGTCAATTAATTGACCATCAGTCAATTAATTGACGGTCGGTCAATTAATTGACCATCAGTCAATTAATTGACGGTCGGTCAATTAATTGACCATCAGTCAATTAATTGACGGTCGGTCAATTAATTGACCATCAGTCAATTAATTGACCATCGGTCGATTAATTGATCGAGGTTGAGATTGATTGAGATTGATTGAGATTGGATTGATTGAGATCGAACCGACTTCACTCAATTTCTCAGAAATTGTCGAAGACTACCGATACGATACAACGCGACATGACGATACAGAAGGGAGGCAGGGGAAGGGAAGGGGGTTGTGGCAGAGGGAAGCGACCAAGCCAAGCATGGTGTCAAATTGTCACACTTTGAGCGTCAGTGAGTGAGAGGTATGTTTGTGGTAGAAACAGGGTTGAGACACAAACCATTTTGAAAAACAGACAGGTGGTAAACAATCAATGGCACAGCCACATAGGGACTCACGAGTCTATATACGGGGAAACATGATGGTAGAGGCGCAGACTAGTCTATAGTCAGAACGGAAACTCTAATTAATTTTGAAACATTCTTTACTTCGGGCCGCCATGGTGGAAAGTGAGCATCATCGGCAATCTTCGGTGATCTTCGACAACTGGTCGGCCGTGGCGGATCCACGGAGGGGGAGGGGGCACGTGGCCCCCCAGAGGCCTCAAATTTTGCCTTTTTTCAATAGAAAATAGCAGAGACAAAAAGAGACGGAGCCCGAGCACTAACTGGCTGCAGCAGATGCACTCTGAATTCTCGCGGATTCATCAAAACAACAGTCAACGTCGCATGGTGTTGAATGGTGAGTACCCTCCTCTTCACTTCCAGCCCCCCGTGTTTTACGAATGTCACCATTCAACACCATGCGACATCAAAAGGTGTTGACTGTTGTTTTACATGTTATTTGGTTGAATCCCCGAAAATTCAGTGTGTGCCTTAAATCTTCCCTATGTATTTTAGAGTGGTGCTCCGTCTCTATTTGTCTCTGGAAATAGCCCTAAATTGCTTCCAACGACGCTTTGAATCTCAAAATTTTACAGGCGTGCCCCCCCCCCCTCAGAAAAAAATTCTGGATCCACCACTGCTGGCCGGGTTATGATTTCGCGTCAGCTCTGATTGTAAATATAACCTGAAAAAACACGTCCACTATCTTGAGAAGTGAACTGGCACAGTTGCCAGTTTGTGCTGGTAAATTCCAAATCTTCTTTCCATTGGCTCATTGGCGCTTATGAGAGTTTCCGTTCTGATTAGAGTATTCTGTGGCAGAGGGGAAACGAGGGTGTATGAGACTCACCTAAAATTTCTAGAGTGTGAGTGATCTCCATCGGTTGGATGGTAACGATTTGACAGACGTAGTCTCCTGCATCGACTGTCTTGATTTCTTGGATCTCCAAATTGTATCCGTCGACGAGCCGAATCCTATCGTCAGGATACACCTTGGTTGAACCTGCCGTTAGGACAACGCCCGTCTTACCCCGCTTCCATATCAGTACAAAATTACCTGCAACACACAATGAATAAACAATTACTTAGCGATTTGTAAGGAATCGATATATCGAAATAACAATGAGGCTATAGGATCAGAGCATCGCGGGTAATATTGCAACGTTGCGTTTAACTCATTCAAATCCGTGAAAAAGGTCGCGAAAAAGGAAAACGCATCCGCGCACAGTGCATCGAAACGATATTTTAAACGGGTTTCAATGGACTAAATACAGCGTTGCTGGATTTACGCACCGCCACTGATTGAGACGCAATGTGATGAGTCCAACAACAACCAAGGTATATGGAGAACAGGTATGGACAACACTCTGAGGTTGGCTCTGATTGGTTGTGAAAAAAGCGACTCCGCCACCATTTTTCTAACCGCGCGATTCAAACTTAGATTGCACATCTTGAAAAGGAAAGTGAACGACGTAATTGATGATGTTAATCCATTCTATAGTCACAACATTAACATTCAAAGATAAAAATTACATTGCATTGTTCAAATAAATAAAGTATTGCTTCAGATAAAATTCCCCTTCAAACCTAACCACAAACAACAATGCGAAATACACGGTGTAAATCAGGTGTAAATAGGAGACAAGATGGCGGCGAAGTCGCTTTATCCCAAGTGGCCACGCCCCCTGAGTCGAGTGTTGTCCATACCTGTTCTCCATATACCTTGAACAACAACACTAAGTCCAACGCTCCTTGTTTCGCACCCATTTAACATAGTCAGTGGCGTCATTTCCCGTTCGGCTTGGGGTGGGGGGGGGGCAAAAATCTAATGACCCTTTTTTTTCTTTTTTTTTTCTCATTAATATACTTCGTTTCCGTTTTTGAGCCTGACTTTAAATCCTTGAGGGGGGGGGGTCCCCCTCGCCCCCCCCCCCCCCAAATGACGCTACTGAACATAGTGGCGGTTCGTTCGATTTGGCAACAACGTTTTACCGCTATTTCATTCTGCGTAAAACAATCGAATCGATAGTCAAGCAGCGTGTTACCAGCATTCGATTGTTTTACATTGAGTCAAATGGAGGAAAAAATTGCACGAGCCGCTAAAGTGTAATCGAACAACGCAACATAAAACGCCATACACGTCATACATCGCACCAGCCGTTGTTTTGAGTGCGTCACAGCTACAAACATAAGTATAAAATCAGTGTGTTAAATGTGTGCGTCAAAATCAAATCAAAAACTGTGAGTGGATGTTTAGCAAAGAATTACGACTCGTTGCTAACCAACCGCTCACTGATGCATTTGCATGCATTTCGGAGGGAAGCATCGCTACTTACCAGAACCCGTCGACCCGGTACTCAAAATGCGTGAGCTCTAACGCATGCGTCCAAATGGGCGCGTAGATTCGTGAAGCGACTGAAGGCAATGCTGCCAGGTTTTTGGTTAAAAGCCGTACATTGAAAATTCTTAATTAAGGGGGGGGTGAAGGACCGAAACATAGGCGGATCTAGCAATCTGGCAACTGCGCATTCTTCCCATTTGAAAGCATGATTAACAATCGTTTCTTGAATGGGCTATACAGCCCCACGACTTATCGATTGTTTCTCATGCAATCAAATGGGAAGAATACAGTGTTGCTAGCTTTCTGGATCCGCAAAGTCGCACATCTGGCAACATTAAGGGAAGAAAAGACGAAATCCTGCGCATAGTGTGCACATCCAATCATGGGTATAATGGCATAGACATAGAAAATGAGATTTGTTTAGACATTCGTTATGTCGAGTTGTCAACAAACGGCACACGATTTCGGGTAAATGAACATATTCGAGGGGGGGGGGGTCATACTCGGAGGCCTTACAGAATCGAATTCCCGGTAGTTCTTAATTCTCACATACATAGTTGAGGACATCAGTCACAAACTCGAGCGAGAAGTTGGATGCGTTGCAATAAAGGGGACTTCCGAGAAGGACCCCTTGTTACATGAAACGGCTCAACGCACGTATCTCAAACACTGACTCACATACGTCCACTTTGGTCCGTGGAGGGGGGAGGGGGAGACCTCCAAGGGGTCCGGACGCAACGCTTTGAAAGCGCCGAGCGTCAGAAATATCTCGTGCTCAAATGCTCGAACTGCGCCCTTTGATCATTTGAGGTTTCAGTATTTCTTGAAAAAGAAATTTTCGTATTTCTCTTTAGTATTTCGTTTGCATAACGTAATGCCATGAAGTATATAGACTTTTCAACCAAAGATTAAGTTCGCAAGCTTCAATGTCAAGTCAAAGGGTGTGCCACTTCTGAGTAAATTTCAAAAGGATCAGCTGAAAATAATGTTTTCTTTCACCAAGATTCAGCGCATCGAAAGCTTAATTAGCCCCGCAGAGACAAACACAATGTTGAAAATCGGCCGAAAAATACGGAGCACAAATCGGAGCGAACATAAAAATGAGGGTACATTTTACTCTCATGCGGAGTAAACTTGGGGTGTACTTAACCCTTTCAGGGATAGTGGGACACATGTTGCCCCACTTAATTTAACATGGGATTCAATGGAATTTAAAGGGAAACTTTGCAAAAAGTTGAGTGTCCAATCAAAGTTCTTAGAAAATTGTCTTCTTTTGAAAGGTTTGATAAAATCTCAAAAAACTCAAACCCCTAAATGGGCGCATGAAAGGGTTAAGGGCGGATAATATTATGGAGGAGGGTGTGCGCAGTGTGCGCACTGCGCACCTCCTTGGTGGAGTGTCATAAAGTTGTTACTCCGATGAAATGTAAAGTGTAGCCTGAAATGCCTGGTCATAGCCGATGACTGGAGCGTTCTACTTTTTTGGTGAATTTAAATGGAGAAAATACATTGTTGCCAAATTTCACGCCTCGCCACTGCACTGCAAACATCGTTAAGTTTCCCACAAAAAGGAAGGGGACGGCGGGGACGCCCTGTATAAAGATGTATCATCGAAACGCTAACCCGATCGGTTTTCAAAAAGCAAGCCCCGGGAAGGCATTTGGTTTAAAACCGTGATTTTATCTGAGGCGACAGTTTACTGACCTGAATTGAGAACGAGATAAAATAAATAAGAAAGATTAGCCATGGATAGGGGGAGGGGGATGGGGAGAAACAATAATTGAAAAAGCTGATGTCGTCACGGGTGCTTTGATAGAAGAGCCTTCGAAGAGCATGGGGAGAGGAGAAGAGATGAAAATGAGAGGGTGGTGGGGGGGGGGGGGGGGTTGGAAGAGACCACGAGTGATCACCAGGAAAGGAGCGAAGGAGCAGGAAGAAAAGAGAAAGGAAAATGGATCACGGGTGTAATTAATAATGATACATCGGAAGCAATTCATCAATCAAGTTGCCCGCTACGATCTGATCTGAACTTGTGTTCCATCCTGTATCGAGGTATCAAGGAATCGCTGCGGCTGAGGCAAGGCAAGGCAAGGCATCCACGTCCAGTCACGGGCGGATACAGGGAATTGTCTTTCTTTCTCTTCGTCCATTTGAAAGCGTGCGTTAGAAAAAGACAGAAAAGGGGTCCAAAGTCACGTGATGGCCCCCTCTGCTATCCTTTCCTAACACATAAGTTCAAATGGAAGGTGAGAGAGAAAGACAATTGCTTGTATCCGCTAATGCGTCCAGTCGTCCGATGACGTTTACGTCCCTACTAGTCCTACCGCCTTGGCCGTCCAGCGTTCGGCGTCCACCCCATGCCACGCGAGACATCAGTGAGCCAAAGTAGAGCGACCGAAACGAAACAACAATGGAACTTTTCAAGTCGAGGAAATTTCGAGGAAAACTTGAAATAGCCCAAAATTGAATCAAACTCTTCAAATTTTAGAATTTCACGGTCGTCCCCCCCCCAGAAAAAATATCCTGGACCTGCCACTGCTTCGTTCAATACGTCTTGTCCAAGTATTTCCTTTTTCCAGTATGCAAAACTGTCCAATGTGAAGTCAGGGTAATATATATTTTTGTCCTTAAATGCTTTTGTATAGGGCTCTTGCAAACTTTTGCTGTGCGAGCAAATGAGCAGTCCAATAACGATGAAGATGAGACCAGCGAACTATCACAAAAATCACACCGAGAAAGTCTAAAATTCAGTAATAAACTCACATAACTGCTATAACGGTAAGTTTATAATGGCGGCTCAACGCAGGTATCATGGGAGATTCCTGTCTATTACGTCACTTTCTCTACAGAAACACAGAGATATGTCTCAATTTAGATAACGCGCCTCTATCTGCCACTCAAGGCAAGGCACTCAAGGGGAGGCTCAGAAGTCGCCGCCTCCGATTTTGAAAACAATTGCTCGAAAATGTGGCTAAAGTAAAACTATTAGACCCGTGTTTCTCACTTTTTGCCAATGGGCCTTCCTAAAGCGTCAGGAATTTTTTGAAAGTTGCCGAAATTCACGTAAAAACCCGAGCGGAGAGCGTTCCGAATATTTACGTGAATTTCGGCAACTTTCAAAAAATTCCTGACGCTTTAGGAAGGCCCATTGGCAAAAAGTGCGAAACACGGGTCTAATAGTTTTACTTTAGCTACATTTTCGTGCAAGTGTTTTCAAAATCGGAGGCGGCGACTTCTGAGCCTCCCCTTGTAAGCCTGAATTTAAGAGTGAATTGCATGATTTTTCAGTGTAAGTACCTACTCATTGTCATTTTGACAGGTTTTTATGCAATAATCAACTCTTCAATCCCCTATAGCAAAAGTTTGCAAGAGCCCCATGGGCAATACTTCTTTTCGGCCGATTAAATGAAAAAGTAACCATGCATGACTTGAGGTAAAAATAAAAATAAGAATGAAAAGTAGACCGTCTACGGTGATTATTTTTCAGATGAAAGAACTCCCTGTGTTCTTGTTTCCAAGGAAAAAGTATCTTGTGTCTATGTTTTTCATATCAAAGAGAATTAAATGCAATATTTGCTAGTGTAAACCCATTTATTAAGTTTATTGAGTAGATTTTTAGACTTTTCAATACACTTTTAAACTGATTTTCATGCAATTTTACACGAGATGATCGCGGACGCTTCAAATCGCTGCGGCAAAAAATCGCAACAGACCCATTGACTTAAAAACCAGTAGTTACCAAAGTCCAGAGGTAGGCAAATCCCATACGAAGCCACCCCAATTTTTCCTTGTGGACATCAATCAAGACCTCGCTGGGCCAAGACCCAAGAATCTGAGCCCCGTCATTAAGGGATGGAAAAGGTCAACGTGACAAAGCCACGACGGGAGGCTTTATGCGATTTTATTCGGTTATTGGCTGAACTTAAGCTCCAAGAACTTTCCTCCTGCTTCTATGCCACGAACTCGATAACAACCGTTCCTTCTCACCGTTCCCTTTCGAAGGGAATCTTATTCCTTCGCCGGTAAAGTTTCTCGTTTGAGTCGCGTTGCGGTGTACAGTGAACTGAACGGTAGTTACCGGAAGGAGAAAAAGAAAGGGTTGTGAGGTGGTGTCGTGGCGGAGCACAGTGGAGTGAGTCAATGGGAGGGATTGGACATGGAATATACACTGAAAGTTCGTTGTTTGGAACGTCCTCTAGGTGGAATATCTCGCCAAAAGGAATAGTTTTTCAGCACTGTGAAACCTCCCATACTCTGGCCGCAATTTCCTAAGTGGAATTTTCGATAAGTGGAATTTTTGATACGTGGAATTTTCGATAAGTAGAATTTTTGATAAGTGGAATTTTTTTCGGGGCAGGACCAGAGACAAATAGAGACCTTGCACTATGCCTGCGAGCGGTGTCCACTCTTCGTGGTTCAATTTTGGTCGGAACTCATCGGAACAACAGCCAACATTCGCTTAATGTTGACTGATGAGCGCGTAGTTTGCATTCGCCAAGCAAAACCTGTTTCCGTTTCCGGGACCGCGGACCAATCACAGCCTTTTGTTCAGATCACCATCCAACATTATGCGAAGGTTGATTGTTGAGGCCGATGAGTCCCGACAAAAGTAGTCCACGAAAAGTGGACACCGCGCGCAACCACGGGAAGAATAGGGAGTGCTCGGTCTCTATTTGTCTCTGGGCAGGACCGAGGTTCTACACAACTGTTTATACGGTCACAAAATGCATAATAAGGGGTGATTTTTGTAGAAAACTTTACGAGAAAACCAATGAGATCACATTCTACCTTTCACGTTGCATATTAAGGAAGATACTATAAAAATTGATCATGTAATGTTCGAGCTTTTGTTCATGTACCGTACATGTGTAATTGGAACGAACATTACATGAACGTTCATGAACATTGCATGAGCATACATGAACTTCACATGAACGTTCATGTCCAGTTCTTGAACGTTCATGCCCAGTTCATGAACGCTCATGTCCTGTTCATGAACGGTCATGTCCTGTTCATGAACGTTCATGTGAAGTTCATGAGCAATTGGACATTTTCATGAACATTACATGATCAATTTTTAGCAGGGCAAGTATCTAAAGTTTATATGCCATGTCTGGCCTATCCAATTGACTCGCTCCACTGTGCGGCGGGCATGGGGAGGGGGGATGGAAGGAGAGGGAGGCGGAGGGGGTGGGGGATGATTAGACTTTGAAGTCATCGAAAACAATAATTAAAGACACCGGATTGAGGCGCACGGGCTGGTGCGAGAGCCAACCGAACTGCTCGCAAGTGACGGGCAAACAACCTAAAGTTTAAGTTTCTTGGGCCCCGGCATGGCATGGCATGGCGGGTGCGGTGAGCGGTGAGCGGTGGATTTTCTTACAGAGGAGGAGAAACTAATTTCTCATCGATGTCACCGTTCTTCCTCATCATTCACCGCTAGGCGCATGCGCAACGTCAATGCAATTCAATTTACATCACCCGCCACCGCTCATCGGGGACCGGAGAGAGTTGCGTCTACGATACAGTCGGGGACAAAATGAATGGGGCTATTGCACAATTTTGCTATAAGCGATTTAATATGCGATTATGGCGTAAAAACCTCAAAAAATAATGATGACGGCAATAAAAGCTTCCAAAATCCACTCCTTAACTCAATAAACGCAGTTATTTGCGCGAGCGTAATGGTGGCCGAAGGCACTAACAATGGGAGATTCCTATCTTAATTTCGTCACTCTTTCTATGTTGACAGGGATGATTCACAGAGTAATTAGTCATCAGAGTGATGATCCACATCCGATGGATGGTGCCGCAACACCTAGTGACACCGGTGTCAAATGAAAGTAGTCTCTTATTGGTCACTTCTTGATGGAGTTTCAGAATTGTTAGATGGGAATCTCCCATTGTTAGTGCCTTCGGCCACCATTACGCTTGCGCAAATAACTGCGTTTATTGAGTTTAGGAGTATGAATTTTGGAAGTTTTTAGTGCCGCCATCGTTATTTTGTGAGGTTTTTACGCCATAATCGACTATTAAATCGCTTACAGCAAAAGTGTGCAATAGCCCCATTGTCAGACGACTCCTGGATATAGGCTGCCCGCAAAACTTATTTCAATGAATTCAAAGTATTGCAGGTGGCATACCTTAGAGTCCCTCGATGGAAATATTGTATAGGGAGTACCGACACGACGCTTTATGCATTTTGACAGGAGTCGATTTTGTCGACCGCGTGAACGCATTCGAAGGTTAAGTTCGACAGTGGACCAGTGGTGGACTGGCGGATTTGCCGGCATTCCGGTCCGTTCCCATACGTTCCTCTACGAATCGACTCCTCTTGTGTGGAGCCTTCGATGTCGTCGACTCCTGCTCGACTCCATAAGAGCCTAAAACCAACGAACAATCACAACTCGTTGAGCTCGTGTCGGTACTCCCTATACAATATTTCCATCAAGGGACTCTAGCATACCTATGCCAAAATCTTAGGAGTCGTCTGACATTCTTTTAGTACCCAACTGTACATATACATACAACCTGCACTGGGGGGGGGGGGTAGATTTGTAAAATCAGTAAAATGAAGCTAATGCTAAATTCACCAGTCATTCTTAGTAAAATTTAACATGCATTTGGCTGTTTTACGTTTTGGATTGTGAATTTTGCATACGTTTTATAAATTTTACAGTTTGGATTGTAAATTTTACCAATTGCATTGTAAATTGTACAGTCCAAAACATCATGACTATTCACGGAAAAAAAAGATCAGTGAAAATAACCATACGGATACCTGATTTTGGCACCTGCTAGATGTTATGGTAAACTTGACCAAAAGTATGGTACATTTACCGATACTTTGAGTGAATTCGACATGCAATCAGGTAACATCACCTAGTACCTAGTCAAAACATAGTATACTTCTGGTCAACATTACCATAACATCTAGCCGGTGCCAAAATCAGGTATCCGTGTGGTTATTTTCACCGTAGTTTTTTTCCGTGTTGCAATTAGTAAAGCTGTCACGTCATGACAGCCATTATGCAAATCGCAAAAGTCAAACTGAAAAATTTGAGCTGTCAATTTGAGTTAAATGGGAATCTCCCATTATCAGTGGCCAACGTCACCATTATGCTCGTGTATTTTAAAGCATTTAATGGGTCGAGGGGAAGATTTTGGGAGTTTTCTAGCGCTGCCATCGTTATTTTGTAGGTTTTTACATCTAAATCGACTGTGAAAACGCTTACAGCATACAGCCCCATCCCGGTTGTTGCAACAGGAAATTCTCAATGAAATACCTGGGCCCGCTTCTGTTTCAAGTTGAAGAGGTCTTATTTAATCAACCCAGGTTGAATTTTTCGCCTCGAATAAAGGAAATTAATGAGTAAGTCAGGTAGTTCAAATGAACGGTTAATCCACGAAATTTATTCGCAAAATCAATGCGAAGTTTGCAAGTAATGCAAGTGCGGTTTCGAGGAAGTTTGGAGGTACAGCTCACGGGCACGTTTCCTCAAATTAACCCTAAACCTCATCGGTGACACACTGTCAGCCACAATCTGGATCCTGTCAATTTCAGTCTTGCGGATCAGGACGGGACGGGACACTCTTCCCCAGTGGGCTCGTGTCTTTGTATTGGGAGCTGGGGGGAGAACCCCAGCGGGGGGGAGGGGTGGGCCCGAACACAATGACAGGCGCGGACAATAAAAACAGGCGGTGTCGGCGACTGGCAATTGGCATGACGTTTCCAGCTATGGCTCGGCACGCTGCGGGAGTCTAGGGGATAGCAGCCTCCGATACCTTCGTTAGTGCGTCACAGTCCTTGCTGGTTTGTGTGTGCGTGTGCCGAACACACTACTTGACTGTGACTCGACTCGACCGCTCGCCCGACTCGGAGTCTGTGCCTCTCGACGAGGCGACGAGGCACGACTCGGGCACTGCTGCCTGTGTGTCGTTTCGCGACTCTGAGATCTCGTTGCCCGCCCGCTTATAACTTCCTTCTCTGGCCGTCTCCTAGTGAAGATTGACCTAAGTTTTAGAGTCACGGACATTGTGATTGCCTAATTTTTAATATTTTGTTCTCGTTACTGTCCTGTCATCGTTATTTTTTCTTCCCTCTGAATGTCTGGGGAGGCACAGCCTCCCTTGCCTCCTTAAGCGAGCCGCCACTGCTTCCCACCGTCGCACAGATGGCAGAAATGACGGATTCGGAGGTAACCAGTGGCGGCTCGAGCAATATGGCAACAACGCAATCTTTCCATTTAAACCTATGCAAAACAATCGATCTACAGGAGGTGCAATTGCACCCCCAAGATATCTATACTTTTGCATGAGTTTGAATGGAAAATAAGCATGGTTACCAAATTGCACGAGCCGCCACTGGAAGTAACACTAAAAATAAAGTGTAGGGAATACCCTCCGAACACTTTCTTACATCAAATTTAATCGGGGGAGACCCCCAGACACCCCTTTAATATCCTGAGTGAGACCCCTAGACCCCCCCCTTTGATATTTTTATC
Source organism: Trialeurodes vaporariorum (assembly GCA_011764245.1). Lineage (NCBI taxonomy): Eukaryota > Metazoa > Arthropoda > Insecta > Hemiptera > Aleyrodidae > Trialeurodes > Trialeurodes vaporariorum. Next base: position 67,581,622 of record VMOF01000388.1, read on the forward strand.
CAGATCCAAAGATCCATTTTTGCAATATTTGAATTTTTCTTTTTCTTTTGACCCATTTTCCCATTGATTTTTATTGGAGACCATTTTTCATTCAAACTAACCTAAAGATTAAAATTTCAAAGAAACAAAAGAGGTCCCTCTGACTTCGAGACTAATTATTCCATTTTCATCGTACTCGACGAAAAAGTGGCATTCCAACCACCTACACGAGATTCTCGTCGAGAGACACGACATAATTAAAATGTAACGAATAATTTTCGTTCGGTTGCCTGTGAAACTTTAATAGTGAAAGATAGGGAGACAGAGAGGGGGAGGGGGAGAGAGGCGGGAGGGGGGGGGGGGGTGAGAGCAGAGATTTGGCGAAAGCCGAAAATGAAACGGGAGCGATTTTTCTGGCTTGCTGAGCACAGAGCATAGAGAAGCTCAGAGAGCTCAGAGGCTGTGAAGTTGAATTTTAGTGCACGATACACTTAACTCGTTTAAAGACGCGTGCAACTACAGCTAAGAGGATTTTATAAATATTTTAACAAACTGTTCCGCTGCACCGTTTCCTTATTGAGAGCGTGTGAGGGGGGTGTGTTCACAAGGCGGGGGGAAATGGTACGATGCGCTGAACTCGGGATGAAAAATCGTTGTTTCACATTGCACTTTATATATGCTTGACGGCGCGATGAAAATAGTATGCCTCCGAGCAATCTTGAGGGCTCATAACATTATGTATATACTAAGCAATCAAACTATACGTATATGTATCTATGCGGGGGGCGGCACGGTAGCATGCCCCCCCCCCCCAGAAGCTTCAAGTTTTGCCTTTTTTCCATAGAAAAGTCCATAGAAAAGAGCCCGAAATCGCTTCCACCGACGCTTCAAATTTCAAAATTTCACAGGTGTGCCCTCTTCCCCCCCTTTTTCAAACACCTTGGCTCATTTGAGTTCTTACGCTTTCCTCTGCACTTTCACTCGGAGATTTTTCAAAATTATTTATTGTCACCATTTTACGCCAGAAATTTCAGCAAAGAATATGGTATAACATTTCAAGACTTGGTCCCATGGGCAATTTTGAGAATGTTCAACAAAAAAAAATCCCGCGTTAAAGTATGCAGGACACGATGAGGAATGGATAAAGCTAAAAAATTTGAATATTGGACAAGTATAGGTCCCATGAAGAAGAGGAAAAACTTCGGAACATTTCCCGGCGGCGCGGCGCAATCATTCAACATGGCACCGTCGAAAAGCAACCGTGTTCCACAACAAGAAAGCAACGAAACAATGCGATTGGCAGGACAAGCAAAGCTACTCCGGCGAAACGCGAGACAAAGATTACGATGCATATTGCATGTTGTCGTTAGTCGCTTCGTGTTTGATGTTGACTTACTTGACGCAGCACAGCCTCCTTCGCGCCGCGCCGGTTCTATTTGATACACCTTGCTTTTTCTCCAGCATACAAAACTCGCGCCTTTTCTTTTACCTCTACTAAAACTACTCAAGCGCCTCCTTCCCCCACCCCCTCCTCCAACAACTCTTACCCTCCACCCTTCTCAACCTCCCTTCACCGCTCATCATAGATGCCCTCCCTTCTCCCCCTCCCTACTCTCACACGCGTTTCGCAACATACGATCATCACATTGGCTCCAAGCCATTTCCTCAAGTCTGGTGTCCCCCTACGATAATGGGACGCCTTAAAAGGTATGCAAAACGCCTTGCCCGAAAAAGTGCGTTCCTCATATACACTTCTGCAGCTGCGATAAAAGCGTGTGCACTTTACAATGTTCCAATACCTAGGAACACAAGGAAGGGGGGGGGGGGGTTCCGGGAGCGTTCTAGATTAGCAGCAGCTCGTGCAATTTGGCAATAATGCTTTTCATCCATTTGATGGTACGTGAAACAATCGCTTCGATAGTGAAGCAGCGCTTCATCTGCAATCGATTGTTTGACTTAGCTTTAAATGGAGGTATAAAACTGAGAATATAAATAAACGGAATGCAACTTTTAAAATTTCATCGATAGATAAACCATTTCCACGCCGTTTCTTCCATACATATTCAGTGGCGGCTCGTGGGCTTTGGTATAGGGGAGGCTGTGTGGGGGTCTGGGGGAACCCCCCCCCCCCCTCCCAGAAACAAAACACACAAACACAAAAACAAACAGGCGCGACTGGTCCGGCGACTGGCATGACGATCAAGGACGATGACGGTTATCCGGCTACTTGCTCGGCAACGCAGCGGGAGTCATGGAGGATAGCAGCCTCCGATACCTTCGATAGTGCGTGCACAGTCCTTGCTTGCGCTCGTGCGGCAATGGTTGTAGGGCCAATACACAAGATTCTGTCCATGGTTATAGGGTCACAAATGGTAGAGGGGCCACATCCAGTGACCCCACAACCAAATTAGCTGTAAAATCGCATCTCTAGGGTGATTTTAAGCTATCGGTACAGGTTTGTCCAATTAAAATATTGGCCCTAGAACTGGTGCTAGCAGAGTGTGCAGAAGTGTGTAAAAACGGGCTCCAAGTTATGGGGCCTCACTTAAGCGCTCCTGGCGGAGAAATTGGAACTATGCGGCAATGTTGCCGTTGTAGATTAGTGCACGGAAAGAGGTTTCCGATCGCGATCGTTCTCGACTTCGGACTTACTCCGACAACGAAGACCGCGTGTACTCCGACGAAAGCTTCAGTCACGCCAGGTCCGCCAGGTTACTTATTTCGTTTAGCATCTCCGAGTTTGCGATGTCTAGTGCTAGTGGACTTTCTCAAATTTGTCAAGGTCTCTGTGAAAATACCTCTTGTCAGTGTAAATTCATTGCTGAAACTATTGAAGAATTCTCAAAGAGGAGCTCAAAGAGGAGAGCAGTCCCGGCTGGCGCGGTAACCTTTTTCCACATTGGCGGTGAAAGCACCGCAAAAAAAACTAACTCAAGAGAACTTGGAAGTTTTGAAGAAAATGGCAGGAAGAACTTCGAGGATTCTAGCTCTCTGCCAAAATCCAAGTAAGTCAAACCTCTGTTTTTAAAGCTCGGCAGGATGATTATTTGTCGTGGTCAATGCATGCTGGATTGATATGGAGGAATGACTCGACCAATCGGATGTACATTAGTTAAGGGACTTAGCTCTTTAGACATATTTTAACATATTTAAACACATTTTCTTTCATCTTTGACTCTCCACATCTCTCTCACACCCCTCAGAATCGGCACTTTGAGTGATTATAACCTCCAAATTTAGTAGTCCCTTAACTACAGTACACCCTTTGAACTCGAGGGTTTTTACAACGAGCAGAGAACCACGGTTTTTTTTCCCTGACACGATAGATCGGTTTAGTAGTGACGTCACGGGTTTGTTTGGTTCTTGTCCGATCTTCCTCCTCACTCGCAATAGTGAAATCTTTCATAAGAAACGGGTGAGCAATTTTCAACTGGAATTTTCGGTACCTAAAATTGATCGTTTGTCTCGTGCGGTTCTCCCAGAAAATATTATTGATTTTTCTCGTTTTATCTTTCCAGAAATGCAATCTGCGTATCTGAAATACCTTATCAGGTTACATGGAGAGCCACAAGCTCCGAAAATAAAGAAGCTATTTTCCATTGTTCGAATCGAAGGCTATGTTTTCTCCTTGTCTAACACACGGGATCTTATGGAAGTTCTTGATTTGTTTACAACTTGATAGGTAATGTTAGGTTATACACTGTTGATATGGGACTGAAATGAAAACTAAATATTTAATTGGTGTCGAGCGAAGGAAAATAATTTTAAACACTCAGGTTAAGTTCGCATGAATCTTTTTGCAGATTCGCACTTTACTGCAAGTCAAAATCAGTAGTTGTAAACAAAACGAGAACTTCCGTAAGATCCCGTGCGTTAGACAAGGAGAAAACATAACCGTCGATTCGAACAATGGAAAATAGCGTCTTTATTTTCGAAGCTTGTGGCTCTCCTTGTAACCTGACAAGCTATTTCGGATACGCTGATTCAATTTCTGGCAAAATAAAACGGAAAAAAATCAATTTTAGGTACCGAAAATTCCAGGTGAAAACAGTACTCTCGCTTCTTATGGGAGATTTCACTGGTGCGAGTGAGGAGGAAGATCGGACAAGAACCAAACAAGCCCGTGACGTCACACTAAACCGATCTATTTCATCAATTGGTGTTATTCGGCGATGAGAGGTGCTTTTTCAGCGATGACCCGTGTTGAATTGATTGTGTGTTTATTTTAAAAAAATTTCACCTCTCTGACAGATTTGCCGGCATGGCGCAGTCGGTTGAAGCGCGTCTCCTGCATCATGATGCTGTTTTGCAGCAGGTGGGGGTTCGAATCCCATTTCTGACCTCATATTGTCAATAAAATCCAAGATTTCGGATTCAATTCGGATTTGGAAAACATAACCTCATTTCACCGAAAATTCAAAATTTTCATGAAGTTACGAATAATTATGAGCGAATTGAGGCCAAATTGGGTTTCAGCGTGAGATTTGGTCGGCCACACAGAGCAATTTTAATCGAAATGCCGTTACTTTGTGTGTTTTTGGCCGTGAAAAGCGTTTGGAAATCAGTGAACCACAGTCTCAGGCTGATGAATGATGAATTTTTGGTGAACCATAGTTCCTGCAGGGAGTAAAAATCTTTGGACTCGAGTTGAGCCTGGGTTGAAATCCCGAACTGGGGTTCATAACTGGGCGCAAACGCAGTGGATCAAACCTAGGTCAAACTCAACCCCTGCTCAACTCAACCCTGATTGGAACTACGGTCGAGTTTCGTAATCCGAGTCCAAATCCTCACATAAACATTCAAATCAAAAATTGTGCGTATCAACTATTCGTTCTTAAGGCATCAATCAGATAGCATTCTACTATATGGTCTGCCTGTCGCGTGCAATTTGGGCTGGCTTAGAATAGATTAGATCAGAAGCAAAGAAATCCTTCCACCTCAGCCTTAAAATTTTTTAATGCTATCCTTTTTTCCTGTCCCTGCTCTCAAAACTTTAATTAGACCTTGTTATATCTTGTTTTAGATGAGCCAAGCAATGAACCTGTGAAAAACAAACGAAAAACTGAAAAACAGTCCGGCAGGTTTAAATTGGACACATCTAGTTATCTAGAAATGTTTGACAAAGGGGATTGGGACAGATTCAATTTAGAGTTACAGAAGTCTTACAATGAAATCCTTCCCAAACCGAAAGATTTCTCAAAAGATACCACGAAGGTAATGTCTCATCACTCTACACTGATTTTTTTAGCATAATCATAATTAGTCGAAAGCTTTGGAGAAAAGCGTAGTGCTCCGCCTCTATTTGTCTCAGGTTCTAAAAAATGGGGTGTGATGACCTCACTTTCTTGACTTGGTTCGATACAAAAGGCATAACTATTTGAAATTTTGCGATACCACTCACTTTGCTGGTTAGTGGCATTTGAAGATACTCAGGTTCATCTATATGGCAAGCTCAAACTTATAAGAAAATGTCTCTAAAAGGCCAAAATTGTTGCCTAAAATGGCCTTCCGATTCCTTGTGGGAAAACCTACCTATATCAAACCAGTCGGAACTTCAATACGTTCAGCCAAAAAATATCGCACTCGTGACCTCACCACTAAATCAGTCAATATTTGTACCTTATTTAGGGAATGGAATTTATGTTAGACAATTTAAGTATAGGGCCAGACTAAGCTTTTAGCTGCCTCGTTGGGTTAGGCTATCGGGGTTTTTCTGCCCCTTCCAGCTCCAATTTACCCAAAATCCTACAGTTATTTGAAAAAATTTATTTAATTCTTCATAGGTGTTTGAAATTGTTTGCACAAATCAATGAAAAAAAATGTTCATACCTTCATTGTTAGAGAGAAAGAAAGGGAGAGCTGCGCGAAATTTCCCAACAATGCTGGATGATAATTAGATTCATTGATTATTTTCCTGTTAATACAATTTTTCTTTTTCCTCCCCTCTCCTAGGAGACTGTTCGAAAGAACCTGTTTAATGAATCAAGGAATGCTCAACGTTTTTCAAGTAGTTCAAAGAATCCTAATCCAAAAAAATGTGAGGATGCGGTGGATGATACTACTGCTGCTTGCGGTGAAAATGTCTTTCATGAAATTGCATCGGACAATGCGGTTACCAGCCCAATGAAAAGACCTTGTGAATCCATGAATGGAAATGCTGGTAAGCTAGTTTTAATACGTGTAATTCCGTTTTTGTTGTTGTTGCTTTCCTTCTAACAAGGGGAGTGTACGAACCCTGACCCTCGACATTTGCGGTAGTTCATAAGAATCTATTTGACACGTGTTACGCCGTTTTTGTGAAAGGGCCTAAGGAACAGAGAAAAAAATTGGCTGTGTGCGTGACCTCAAATAGTAGCTACTCACTGCCATCCTCAGCAATTGGCAGCGTGGCTAAAGGGACAATGTCTCTGACTCCGGGTCAAGAGGTTGGTGGTTTGAGTCCAGCTCCGGCCAAAAATTTATGGTGAAATTTGATGGAAAACTGACCGGAGCAAGAGCAAGAGAGATAGAAAGAAAGTAAATAAATAATTATTGGTAGAACTGGAACATTCTGAGTTTAAGCTTTTGATAGTTCGTGGTGAGTTCTGAAAACTTACTGACTTAGTATGCAGGTTAAGAGGGGGTTTGTGAACAGCTGAGAACCGATGCCCCTTTCGCAGAAGTTCCGGATGCTCAACACGAACTGTCAAAAGCATAAACTCAGAATGTTCCAGTTCTAAAAGTAAAGTATGAACTGACTCTAAATTTATGATACCGAAACTAAAATAATGCAATTTAGAGAAACTGACTGTTTAATAAGGTGGTAATAAACTAACTTTCACCCAGTTACTACAGTCAGTTTTTTTTCCAATTTATATAACAGGGGACATTTAACAGTTTCAACGGTGCCGAACCCGCCTACTTTCTTGGACCTTCCTAACTGCCCTAAATTTGCCTCTAAATTTTTTCTAGTTTGTACAATATGCCTTTTAGACTTCTATTCACCATTATGCTCGTCTGATTTTTGTTTCACTATTTTGTCGGTTTTTTCAGCCATCGTGATCGAAGCCGCTGACATTGTGCAACTGTTGAAAGTGTCATAAAAATTGACGGTCACTGACAGTCACTGACGTACTGAACGCAATCAAACTGTCAAAATACTGATTCTTAATATGCAAGCTCGACGATAAGGCCCTTCGGGTTTCAAAAAAACCCAACACCGACATTGGGTTCTTAAAGTTGGTTTTTTAGAGATCAGAAGAAACTACAGAAATTCTGTACTAGGAATCTGTGCTTCGATGGTTTAACTATGTTCATTAGGTCAGTGATCTTTGATAGATATGACACTTCTAACGATTGCACTCTTTGGGCGGCGCTAATCACGAAGTACCAGAATAACGACTGCACAAGCCTATTCACCATACATAACCGGTTTTTAGGGAAATCACTTCTGAATGTATCATTTTTTACTGAACTTGAAACTTCATTCTCTAGAAGTCAAAGAATTGTTGAATAGACAAGAATGGCTCTGAATCGGCCAATTAAACCACGGCATAAAAGAATAATTTTCTACGGGGGTGAAAATCGGGCCTTATTGTGATACCCCTCCTTCTAAAAGTAAATGTTCACTTATAGGGCTGAAACTGTTTTTCTAAGAGCCTTTATATTTTTCAGGTTTTCTCTGTGCCGGAAATACTTGCGAACTCGGAATTTTAAATGATGATTCTCTTAGTAAACCAATTGCGTATGTGACCCCCTTGAAAATCTCAGATGGCGTTAACCTTCAAGCAGATTTTGACAGTCTAATTTCAACTGAGCCCTTGGATGTTGCTCAGAGCACAAACACTATTTTTGAGAGCTCCTGGCAGATTCCTAATGACTTTTATCTCCTTCAGGCAGATTTTGATACTTCAATTCTACATGAACTACCGCTCATCAATGAGGTCACAAGCACTGTTTCTGTGAGTAATCCTTGTAAAGAAGACTCTGAGCATCTACCTTCAGGGAATGCATCTGGTACGGACTCTAAATCTATACCGTCAGAATGTGACAGTGAAAATGAGGAAAAATCTGACAAAGACTCTGATTATGTACCTTCAGAATCTGAACTCGCAGGAGAATCTGATTTAGACCTTGACTGTCTACCCTCAGTATGTGAGCCTAAAAGGGCTAAAAAATCTGAAAAAGCTCCTGCAACCGAAGTCATTCCTAAGAAAACCTCTAAAAGGCGGAAGAAAATTTCATCAGATGTTCTTTTACCAATCGTATCTACTGCAAAGCCTGGAAAAAAAAGAGCTTATGACAAAGTTCATTTTTGTCTATTCTGTGGCGTAAAGATACACAAAATTAGTAGACATCTGGAACTATGTCACAAAAATGAACCAGAGATAAAAACCATGCCAAAATTTGATCCAACGGATAAAGAAACCTTTCGTGCTCGGCAAAAAGCATTTGAACTGTTGATAAACGAGGGTGACTTTTATTATAACAGGGAGGTATTGGCCAAAAAAGATGGTGTTTTAATACTGAAAAGAATGCCGTCGGCATTGAGTAGTAAATTACATTCTTATCTTGACTATACTCCATGTCCCCACTGTTTGGCATTTATCCTACGAAGAAGTTTAACGGACCATATGAAAACCTGTGTGGGTATTTCTGAAAATCTACTGGAAAAAAGGCGTGCCGGAGCAGTCGAGGACTTCTTATCCAAAAGTGAAACACTCTTAGGCTCCGTTATAGATTTTTCTGTTGGCAGTGAATTCTACGAGAAGGTTATCGTGCGTATGAAAGATGACGATGTGACCACTCTTTGCAAAAATGATTTCATAATAATGCAAGTCGGCGCATTTCTGTACGAGAAATTCGAAAACTCTCAGTGTGAGTACATTAGGCAGTCGATGCGCATGCTTGCACGTCTTCTTATCGAAGCTCAAAACTTGGATGAAACAATGACCCAAATTGAACAGCTATTCAATCCTGCAATGTTTGACCTACTTGTGGTAGCAGTTAAAAACTTGTGCCTGCATAAAAGCAGAGCACATGATCGACCAGGCATTCAAAAGGCTGCGTTATTATTAAAACTAGGGCCCCTAATCAAGAAAGCTGCCTCATTATATAGAGGCAATTGTCTTAGAAACATTCATAAAAAAGAAAACACAGAAGAGGAGAAGAAAACAGCTCTGGAAGGCAATCGTCAAACGAAAGACTTCCTAACCATCATGGAATTAGAATGGCGTACGCGACTATCTTCAGCTGCTCTTTCAAGTTTAAAAGAAAGAAAGTTCAATGCTGGTCAATTGCTTCCGGTTACATCAGATTTAATAATGCTTACCAGCCACATTAACACAGAATTGGATGCTATGATGGAAAAAGTTGTAATCAATAATAACAAATGTACAATTGAAGACTATCGTCGCTTATCAGAATTAGATCTGACCAGCATAATGCTGTTCAATAAGAAAAGACCTGGGGACGTATCAAACATGAAAGTAAAAGATGTTACAACTCGACCTGATTTTAGAAACTCCTCGGAAGAAATCCGTTCAATGATGACCCCCTTAGAAAAACAGCTAGCGGCAAGGATGACAGTCTGTGATGTTCGTGGTAAATGTAACCGACGTGTGCCGGTAATTTTGACAGAACGGACTAAAAAAGCAACAGAACTCTTGATTCAACTCCGAGATAAAGTTGGTGTTGATCCTAAAAATCCTTTTCTCTTTGCCATTGCTAATTACGAGGCAGCTCACTTAAGAGCTCACTTTGTGCTTCAACGATTGTGCGGTGAAGTGGCACTGAAAGCACCCCATTTAATTAAGGGTACCTACCTAAGGAAATATGTTGCAACTGTCACGCAAATCATAAATCTTACAGAGAATGAGGCCGATTGGCTTGCTCGCCACTTAGGGCACGACATCAGGGTTCACCGCGAGTTCTATAGACTACATGAAAATGCCGTAGAAGCAACGAAAGTTAGTCGGCTTTTACTGGCAGTGGAAAGTGGCACCCTTGGAAAATTTGCTGGCAAGAAATTAAGCGACATAACTCTAGAAGGTAAGAATTTCAAAGTTAAAGGCTTGATAATTCAAAGGCTAATAGAACCATTTATTTCAAAAACGGTCCAATTTAAAAGAAAAAAAAATGAACTAGTTCCTAGAGGAATCGAGTTATGCCTGGTTCTATCAAGGCTGCCGTTTTGCGAATCTTAGATGAAAAACAGAAATCCAACGGTGATATCATCGGTGAAAAAAAGATTACAGTTCCGAGTCTTCTCATGTGTTATAGCTACTGTCGACGAGTTGAATAATGTCAGTCGACTCCTTAGATTTTGATTCAGGTAGGCAACCTGCAACACTTGAATTCATTGTGGCAAGTAGTGCAGGTTGCCTACCTGAACCAAAATCTAGGGCGTCGACTGACATTTTTTAATTTGTCGACTGTACATTACGCAACTGAAATGTGTAATCTTTGTCTCGATCGGTAAAATCATCCCGGAGTCTGAAAGCATTAGCAAAATTTGTGATTCAATGATGATAGTAAATTCTTAAGGACAGATATCGAGGTGGTCTGTCCCAAAAGGTCATTAATGAAACACATAAATTACGAAAGGGGTTCAGGTTGCGTGCCAACTACTGGAACTTGATTCTAATGAATGTTTAAAAACACATACTTGCCTGAAAGGGTAAACTTTCCAAAGATACTCACATAATTATTATTGCTTCTAAAAGTAAGCTTAGCCCAACTGTATACACACTGAGAGTTTCCACGGGACTGTTGGCATCAGCCTCGTTGCCAGGTGTTTTTCAAAATAAGAGCGGGGTCAGTACAGCCTTACATCATTTCTTGAGGGGGTTTAAGGGTCACCTTACGTGTGCCTTTAAAAGGGGGGGCGTGAGGTCTAAAAATTGAACAAATTCAGGGGCGCAATTTCATATTTTTCCTGGGAGGAGGTAAAGTCTGATCCGACCGCTAAAAAAAAAAAAAAAGGTCTGATCCGACGACAAAAAAAAAAAAAACAGAGGTCTTACTAGTTAAATATGAATTAGTGTAAGGCAGGATTATTTTATAGAGATTCATTAAGAGTTATTCATTAAGATTATTTTATGATCGGGACTATTCAAGACATAAATTTGACTGTTGATCAAACCCCCCCCCCCCACAACGGCGGTGCGAAAAGTGCCTGGTGTAATATATGGAAGGTCCCCTAGTTCAACTTTTTGTTCAGTTCATAGAAAGTGATCCCTTCAACTATCTCTTGTTGCAGACTTGCCACCCTTGAATGGGGATAAATCATCACTGGGGTCACAGCTGGCTGCAATAGCTACTGCAGATCAGGAACCATTTCCAGTGTCAGTATCAGAGACTGAAAAAGTAGAAGAAGAAGAAATCCCACAAGAAGTCCCACAAGAAATCCCACAAGAAGTCCCACAAGAAATCCCACAGGAAGTACTTACGAGCACAGGGTCAAGTAAGCGTAAAAATTTTTCAGTTTAATTCTTGGTAACACTGACAAGGAGAGGTAACACCCTGCTCTCCGCCGATTTTGATGAAACTTGGCAGGATTGTGGGGGATGGTGTCAATAACAACCGTGTGCAACCGTTCGTCTAAATGGGCCTTAGTTTCGGAGTTATGAATTTTTAAGAATTGGCGAAAATCAGGGTGCGCGCGGAGCTCACGTTGAACAGAGGTTTATTAAGCACTCCCTTCATCCAGCCGCCCGTAGCGCAGTGGCAACGAGCGCGCCTGCTGACCGAGAGGTCCCTGGTTCGAGTCCTGCTGCTGCTAACATTTTTTTCTTCATCTTCTTCTTCTTTCTTTCCCCTTACGCGTAACATTTATTTTTTTTATTTTATCTATCAAACCGGACAGTTTTTTCGTTCCTTTCGTTTTATCGGGCGAAAAAAAGAATGACGATGCAAAAACCTGAAATCGTACACAATAAGAATTCCATTATGAAGGTTAGAAAATAATAGCTAATCATGAATATAGTTAGAGATGACTCGAGCCCTAGGGGAGAGGGACAGTAAGGGACATTGCTTTCACCTATCTGTCTGTTGCCATTCACCCGAAATATGGAACATAAACATAGAAACACATTGCAATCACGAAATGGGCGTTTATGTTCCATGTTTTGGGTGAATGGCGACAAACGAATAGGTGAAAGCAATGTCCCTTACTGGCCCTCTCCCCTAGGGCTCGAGTCATCTCTAACTATATTCATGATTAGCTATTATTTTCTAACCTTCATAATGGAATTCTTATTGTGTACGATTTCAGGTTTTTGCATCGTCATTCTTTTTTTCGCCCGATAAAACGAAAGGAACGAAAAAACTGTCCGGTTTGATAGATAAAATAAAAAAAATAAATGTTACGCGTAAGGGGAAAGAAAGAAGAAGAAGATGAAGAAAAAAAATGTTAGCAGCAGCAGGACTCGAACCAGGGACCTCTCGGTCGGCAGGCGCGCTCGTTGCCACTGCGCTACGGGTGGCTGGATGAAGGGAGTGCTTAATAAACCTCTGTTCAACGTGAGCTCCGCGCGCACCCTGATTTTCGCATATTTTTAAAAATTCATAACTCCGAAACTAAGGCCCATTTAGACGAACGGTTGCACACGGTTGTTATTGACACCATCCCCCACAATCCTGCCAAGTTTCATCAAAATCGGCGGAGAGCAGGGTGTGACCTCTCCTTGTGAGCCTTATTCTGGTGGTATTTACTAACCAAATTTCCATGAAAGTCGAGAAATATTACTTTTCGTTGCTTTCGGAATGCAAAGAATAAAGGGAAGTGTAGCTTCCCGAAAGCTCCGCTGAAAGTTGAAGTTTTAACATGATCTGAAAAGCTGTCGCCTCTTTAGGCCTAAAAGTCTTCTTTTTGTTTTAGATCCACGTCCTGGCCCCTCTCCACCAACCACATCAACAATCAGTTTTAAGGGCATCACCGCAACAATCAGGGATCCCACAATAATTACTAGAGAATGGGTCGAGGAAACCTTTCCTGGTGGGTAACTTTTCCTTAGTTGAAAATAAATTAATTTTTTTTCCAATGTTTTTGATTCTACTTGTGAGAAAAAGTGAAATATGTCACATTCCTACAAAAAGGATAAATAAAAAATTATTTTGTGTCTACTTGTAAGAAAATATTAAATTTGATAAATTCCTACAAAAAGGATAAATAATAATTAGTTTTGTTATGTAAAAAAAATTAATTTTTATTTATCTTTTTTATAGGACCTTAACATATTACACCTCTACTCTCAAATAGAAACAAAATAATGTTTTATTTTTCCTTTTTGTAGGGATGAAATTTAGGAGTTCCAGATTACCTAAAAACGCTCACTCATGATAAGAGTAAAGGAAAGTGTAATCTTCAGCTTATGTCATCCAGAAGTCTTAGTCTCAGGAATTTTAAAAACTCCTTCTTCTCTATTAAGGCAATTCCTCAAATTATTAAACTTTACTACATTGCGCACGTCTTACTTTACTAAAAGTTTTCATTTATTTTCAGCTTCACCACCTGGCTCTCCCGCAGCACCGGATCATTTACCTGTACAACAAACGCAATCTGGTAAGTGACAGATATTTTTGTAAAACAAGTATAGTAAAAATAATTATAAATAAATTATATTTTTCGACTTCCTTCAGGAATTTTGAAAACTCCTTCTTCTCTATTTAAGCAATTTCTAAAATAATTAAACTTTACTACATTCAGTAAATAAACAAATATTACTGTCCTTCCTGTAAGAAACGAAGAAATCTCTCAATCCCTAATCCCTACAAAGAAGAAAATTAAAAAATTAAAGAATTATTTCATTCCTATATATATGAATCAAAGAGAAACTTTCCCTGACGGTTTGACAAAATTCGAGACCATCTCACACCACTGTACGTTTTTGGTCGCGGCCGCATCATTTCTGATTGTTTTGACCCTTAGGTATCAAGATTTAGTACATCTGGATGAAGATTTTCAGTGGCTATTCATTGTAATTGGACAATTTTTGTGGATTTTGGAAGGGGAGGGGGGCGATACTTATCGAATGACTCTTGTATACCACTTCCAGGTTTGATTCAGCAAGCTAATTTCGCTACTTTAATTCAGTGATTTTGGCATGAGCTGAAAAAGTTGATGAAGGTCCTTTTCTGATCCCTTGCTGATCTATTGTACATGATCTGATTGTTTCACCTAACTATTTTTTATCTCTCTTTGCTTTCAGTATCAAAAGCTGCAAAGAAAATTCAATCAGTGTCATCACAAAAACAATGTCATATACCTTGGAAAGACTTCGAAAGTCATGCTATTTTGCATTTCTTTAAAGATAAAATTCGTGACATGGCTCCAATTGGACTGGCTGACGCGCAGAGGTGCATTGAAGCCAATAAGGCTTATCTTAGGACCAGAAACAAAGTTTCTGTCAAAACATATTATTTCAACCACTTAAAAAAACTAAGGAAATCCTTGAACCAGAGCGGTGGTGTCACAAAAGGAAAAGTGGCTACGAATAAACAATATCCAAGGAACATAAAATAACTTGCGTGAATGACTCTTGTACCTTTTTTTTCTTGTTAAGCAGGTCATTTTTATCTGTTTTTCAGTGCCTTATTTTGCAATATAGATATTTTTAACCCCTCCTCCTCCTCTCTCTCCCTCCCCCATGAATTTCTTTACTCAGGGAATTTTGGGTGTGGTACTCACTATGGCAAGCCACAACCAAAATTATTGAATACTAGGTCAAAGTTACTTATCCTGACAATCGGCAAATCCCTCAACGTAAGGGCCAGCCCTCAAACTCTCATTGCTAATTTGTCTCAAACTTTTTGATATAAATTTGAGTCGATGGCTCAAGTTGAAGGTTTTTTGCCACCAGGGCCTAATTTTTTTTGTTTCTCTTTTGATGAGAGCTAATGATCTCCTTAAAATATTTTCTTACGCAAAAGTGCAAATTTTTAGTTTGTAAAGATTTATCCTAAAAAGGATTTTTTTGCTATTTTCCTACATACCTTTTTTCTTGTTCTTTTGATAGATTTTAAGGTTTTTTTTCCAAAGAATTTATTCACCTAGAGAATTTTATGTGCCTAACTTACGATGGTAAGCCACAACCATAAATAGTGAATGGTGCGTCAAAGTTACTTGCCCTGACAATCGGAAAACTCTCAAACTTTCATTGTGAATTTGTCTCAAACTTTTCGATGTAAATTTGAATCGAGGGCTAGCCCTCAAATTGAAGGTTTTTTCCACCAAGGCATTGATTTTTTTTGTTTCTTTTTTGATAAGAGCTAATGATCTCCTTAAAATATTTTCTTACGCAAAAGCGCAAATTTTTAGTTTGTAAAGATTTATCCTAAAAAGGATTTTTTTGCTATTTTCCTACATACCTTTTTTCTTGTTCTTTTGATAGATTTTAAGGTTTTTTTTCCAAAGAATTTATTCACCTAGAGAATTTTATGTGCCTTATGTACAATGGTAAGCCACAACCATAAATAGTGAATGGTGCGTCAATGTTACTTGCCCTGACAATCGGAAAACTCTCAAACTCTCATTGCAAATTCGTCTCAAACTTTTCGATGTAAATTTGAATCGAGGGCTAGCCCTCAAATTGAAGGTTTTTTCCACCAAGGCATTGATTTTTTTTGTTTCTTTTGTTTCTTTTTTGATAAGAGCTAATGATCTCCTTAAAATATTTTCTTACGCAAAAGCGCAAATTTTTAGTTTGTAAAGATTTATCCTAAAAAGGATTTTTTTGCTATTTTCCTACATACCTTTTTTCTTGTTCTTTTGATAGATTTTAAGGTTTTTTTTCCAAAGAATTTATTCACCTAGAGAATTTTATGTGCCTTATGTACAATGGTAAGCCACAACCATAAATAGTGAATGGTGCGTCAATGTTACTTGCCCTGACAATCGGAAAACTCTCAAACTCTCATTGCAAATTCGTCTCAAACTTTTCGATGTAAATTTGAATCGAGGGCCAGACCTTGAAGGTTTTTTTCCACCAGGGCACTTTTTGTTTTTGTTTGTTTCTTTTTTGATATGAGCTAATGATCTCCTTAAAATATTTTCTTGCGCAAGAGCGCCAATTTTTAGTATGTAAGGAGTTATCCTCAAAAGTATTTTTATTTCCTATTTTCCTCCGTACCTTTTTTCTTGTTCTGTTAATCAGAACTAAATTGGATGTATCTGCGCAAAAGGGACCTATTTGCATCGCAAATAAAGTCTACTAGCCCTCTCAGCCTCAAAAAATACATTGCCATCCATCATTGATACCTAAGTCTCCTTTCCTATGATTATTCGTATTTCATTATTTTGCATTCCCGTTCATTGCATAAAACTGTGCTTTCAGTAATTTTGTACTCCTTTTTGAACGTTTATTCAGTTTCATGGAAATATAATTTTTGGTTTTTTAAACTTCAAATTCTTCTTTTTTCTCCAGCTTTTCACTTTATATTCGTAAATAGCAGAGATCTGAAATCAACTGTATTCTCTAAAATGCATTTTGCTCTTCTCTTTCCAAATTCTTTCTAACGTTGTTAAAAAGAATGCATGCTCTGATATCTTCAAGTGTCAAAAAAATAAAATTCCAAGAACATGTTGTTTCTAATAATACCTACTGGATTTTGATTTTTTTCTTTCATTTTGAAAGTTGCTTTAGGTTAAATAGACTGTTTTAGAATTTCGATGTATCGAATCGATTCGGGCGCGAAGCGACTGGTTCCAAACAAATCTCGGCTCAATGTAAATCTCCCATAAGAGCATTTTCAAACGGATATTTCGAATATTAAACCGAATCTCTCGTGCGACCTTTTTGCAAAAATAGATTCTACGTCCTCAAAAATACTTAATTTTGCTTGGTTCCAATTCGGAACTAGCCGATTTCAATTAGATATTGCAAGGTTTTTGATGCATTTTGAGGTTGGAATCACCTAAATGTCATTGTTGTTGTTGCGGATTTCGCGCGTAATCCGCAACAACAACAATGACATTTAGGTGATTCCAACCTCAAAATGCATCAAAAACCTTGCAATATCTAATTGAAATCGGCTAGTTCCGAATTGGAACCAGGCAAAATTAAGTATTTTGGAGGACGTAGAATCTATTTTTGCAAAAAGGTCGCACGAGAGATTCGGTTTAATATTCGAAATATCCGTTTGAAAATGCTCTTATGGGAGATTTACATTGAACCGAGATTTGTTTGGAACCAGTCGCCTCCGCGCCCGAATCGATTCGATACATCGAAATTCTAAAACAGTCTATTAGAGGTATCGAAAACTTCTTAAGCTATATAGGACGCAGTGGCATAGCGTGCAATCTGACAACATTGTGCTTGTCCATTTAAACCCATGTAAAAGGTCAAATTCAAAAGTGTTCACCGAACACCCATGGTTCGAACTTTTACTCGTACTTAAACGAACTTATGCACAGTATTACCACACTGCACGCTACGGTACTGATATTTAGGGATGAAATATTACTAAATAAGAAAATATTAAATTACAGAAAATACATTTATTTTACATTATACATTTTACATTATACTTAAGTTGGTTGTTACTAGACCGCAAAGAAATGAAAAATTTCGAAAAAGAAAGTATTTAATCAAATTCAGTTACGCCCGGATCATTTCTGGCTTTTTTTTTCGGGCTTTCGATGCTGCGAGGCCTTTGACAACAACAACACTTTGTCATCATTTCCTTGGATTTCTTTTTCATTTTTTCTCTCTGGAAAAAAAAATAAAAAAATAAAAAAAATAAAATAAAAATGATCAAATCAAATCAAAAACATTTTGAAGTTAACTGAGCCCCCCAACCACCTTAAATCTTTCTAAAGCTTAATTAATTACGTACTTCTGTGTTTTCTTCTCGAAAAGAAAGAAAGAAAACACAAATCACCGTTTCTAAGAGCTAATAAGAAAGGACCCCGGACCTACGCTTATGGCGAGTGGCCCTCGGAGAATTTTTTTTAAACTTTAATATGTTGTTCTCCAGAGTATCCTGAGAAAAAGTGTCTACGGCACCAATGGGGGTCGTCGGGTCCGTTTTCGAGATATTCGCGGTCAAAGTTGTGAATTTGCTACTGCGCATGCATTACTTTTCATATGGAGTGAGCTGTTTCAGCGCATGGGCTCGTTTCCCCTACTCGAGAGCGACGAGGACACATTGCAAGTGTGAGAGAGAAGTAGAGTAGTAAGCGGTAGTAAGA
Organism: Trialeurodes vaporariorum; assembly: GCA_011764245.1. NCBI lineage: Eukaryota > Metazoa > Arthropoda > Insecta > Hemiptera > Aleyrodidae > Trialeurodes > Trialeurodes vaporariorum. The sequence continues at coordinate 67,599,770 of VMOF01000388.1, forward strand.
GAGGCGAATTGGATGAATGAACGAGCGGCAGACGAAGACAGATAAGGAGGGGAAACGAGCCCATGCGCTGGAACAGCTCGCTCCATATGAAAAGCATTACGTGCGCAGTAACAAATTCACAACTTTGACCGCGAATATCTCGAAAACGGACCCGACGACCCCATCGGTGCCGTGGACACTTTTTCTCAGGATACTCCGGAGAACAACATATTAAAGTTTAAAAAAAATTCACCAAGGGCCACTCGCCATAAGCGTAGGTCCGGGGTCCTTTGCTTTGATATTTTCTCATATTGGAAAATCTTGATATTTTCCTGATAATTTTACCAAGAATTCCTCAATTTTTTCCTTTAAAACATTCCTCCTGATAATTTTTCAATTTTCCTTGCGAAAAGTAGTGATTCATCATTAAACTCACCAGATACTCATCTATGACCAAATGGAACACAGCTCTTAGGTGGATGACATCACTTGCATCCAGAGTCAGTAACTCTTGTCTAATACTTTCGACAAGAAGGGCAACTCGTGCTTGATCTGGAACACAAAAATAGGTACCATAAAATTATAAAGAGCTAAGTCAGACATAGAATTTGAATGACTTTGCGTCTTATGTTTGGTCTCAACACTTTTTGGGCAAGACATTCTATAAAATGAGGGTTCTGGGTGAAAGGGAAAAGCTTAAACGTTCAAAAGTTTCCGAAGGAAGACCTCCAGAGACCACCTTGTTGCAACTCAAAATCCCCCCCCCCCCAAGCGTTCTGGGTCTGTCCCTGCAGTACAATGCTAACCATAACAGTTAGCATTGTGCTCCAAGCACCACATTGCTTCATGAATCTTTGCGCCTAGAAACACTTTGCACACTTCTTTTTGTTTTCTTCCATTGAACTAACGAGAACTACTTTGTAAATTAAAATATTTAATTGATACCTACAACGTATTCATAAAAAAAAAAAATCTGATTAAAAGAATCATTGAAAAGTCTTACCAGTGGTTACGTCGATGTCCATCTGAGAACATCCACAATCTGAAACATACACATAAGAGTAAAATCAAGATTCAGTGAAATCATACCCAGTCTAATGTGAAAGGAGAGTCTGTTAGAGTCATTTGTCTGTTTGGGCACTGGCTTTCCAAAGCAAGTTTGAAGAAAAGAAGCAGTTAGACACAGATCAGTAAAATTCTAGTCTCAGTCAAAGTCTTTCTTTCGCAGAGATCGGTCACCATCTACCTTAGAAGTCTGGTAAGATGTGCCTAACTCAAAGAGTGACGACGGTTCATGCCGTCCACACGTTACGAGTGCCTTGCCAACTTGAGCCTGCAGTCAAATGTAGAAAATTACTGAGGCTCAAGAAAGTATTACTTTAATAAATTTGTGACCCTTCTAAATTTATGTTTCTCCTATTTAAATTGCATTTACATTGGGTATCGCCAGACTGGTTCTAGAATAAGTACCTCACTCTACGTACTTGAGCGTAATCACTCTCATCTTTCAGTTTTCAGACTGACAACAAGATGATGAGTAGTATTTTTTCAGTGATTTTTAACCCAGAGTTAAAGGCCATGATGCTGGAACACCAAAATGAAGGACACTTTAATGAGGGGCCCACAGTTCCAAATCGCACTTTGGAACTTACTGTTTCTATCTACCCATGATTCGCGCTCCTTTTTAGGATATATGAGTAGATTCACAATACTGAAACACATTGCGATCCCTCCCATTTTTTTTCAGTACGTTTCTAGTCAATGTTTCAATAAAATATTGATTTAATTCATCTAGGCTACAAATTACTTTGAGCGAGAGATACCTGAGTTACTAGGTGTTTTATTTTATCGAACGATAGGTTTAAAGAGTAAAGGTACTTACTTGGATCTCTGTCTCGGCTCGACATTTTACGTTTTCGAAGGCACAGAGACATGAAAATACTAGATCACAGGATACGACAGGCAACGATTTTCCGATCCGATAATGAAAACCTTTCTTTATGCTGATAACCAATCCAACATAACCAAGAATACGGCGCCGGCGTCGCCGCAGTAACTAATCAGCCAACCGAGTTTGTCGCTTACAATTAAATGAGAATTTGCTTGAAAATCCGAATTCTTCAAGATATGAGACCCTACGATAACTTCAGAGCAAAGTTTATTGAACAAAATAAGTCGGTATTACATTAATGTGCTTATTCTAAATTTATGAAGTGCCTGGCAACATCGCGAGTGTTTGTTGAAATTTCCTCCCACTCTTGTAGGGCCGCGGACGATGACCCCACAACCAGAAGTTGTTTGTTTACATATGTTCTGTTGGGAGGTGTGTTTTCACTTTAGGATAAAAAACTCCTTCATTTTGGGTGACATACCTCACGCCTAGCGCAAAATTTGTCCATGGCCCCAGAACCGTGTTTTTAACGTGTGGTCCTACAAAGGTTGGTGTACGAGTATGTGTGGTTGTGTGTGTGTGTGTGCCGAACACCACTTGACTGACTCTTGACTCGACCGACTCGGCCGGAGTCTGTGCCTCTCGAAGAGGCACAGACTCCGGCACTGCTGACTTGCTGACTGCTGTCGTTTCGCGACTCTGAAATCTCGTTCCCCGCTCGCTTATAACTTCCTTCTCTTGCGCTCTCTCCTATAAAAGATTAACTCAAGTTTTAGAGTCACGGACATTGTGATTGCCTAATTTTAATATGTTGTCTCTCGTTACTGTCTTGTCGACGTTATTTTTTCTTCCCTCTGGATGTCTGGGGAGGCACAGCCTCCCTTGCCTCCTTAGGCGAGCCGCCACTGTACATATTAAAATTTAGTAAAATACGTAAACACAGGGTCAGAAAATGCAATTTTTGCAACGAGGGTATTTCTCTCTTTAATTGAAATTAATTGGGTTTTGAGAATTTGGAATCTAAAATTCTTACTTAATTGCAATGCTGCCATATTTGAAATGAAAAAAAAAATACAAACTTTGCATTAATTCATAAATAAAATTGTTATCTTTTTCGCCAATATTTGCATTACTGGTTTATTGTGATGTGTTCTGGGTAAAGGGACCTGATCTTCCCGCGTATATGCAGCTAAGTTTGCCTCTGAGTACCAGACAGTGGCGTAGAGCGTGCAATTTGGCAACGTTGTATTCTGTCCATTTAAACCCAAGTAAAAAGTCGAATGCGAAGTTGTTCACCGAACACCCAACACTTCGATCTTTTCCATGGGTTTAAATGGACGAACTGTAACGTTGCCGAATCGCACGCGACGCCACTGGTACCAGAGCTGCCGTTTCGTGTATATTTAATATCATATTTCCATTCACCGATGATTCCGCCGGTTGAGAAAAGATTACACAGTTCAGCTCAGTTCATGACTAAAATGGTAGAAAATACTCTACCTGCTATCTTTTCTCAATCGATGGAATCGCCGTTAAATTATTAACATCACCAAGTTCTTTTAAAGCCATCGACGACTCCACCGGTTGAGAAAAGATTACAGATCAAAGTCTACTCGTGTTTTAATAGTCATAAACTGAACTGAACTGCGTCATCTTTTCTCAACCGGTGGAATCATCGGTGAATTGACAAATGTCGTTAAAGATACGGAAAATGGTAGCTCCGCTGGGTACATAAAAAATTCATCAACATATCAGACTCAAGAGATTGAGATGCAAAATAATTTCTTTCTGAGAACTTGAGCTTTGAAGTTAGAATTTAACTTTTCGTCGAGAGTAAGTCGCTGAGTGCTGAGAGAAAGTGTCTCTAGCCGCTAACCCGCTACCGCTACCAAGCTATTTTGGAGCGAACAACGAGGACCAGTGGCGTCGCGTGCCATCTGGCAACAATGCAACAGCTCCATTTAAACTCGTTAAATATATCGAATTTTCCGTGTGCACTGTGCACTCCCTGAATTCGATCTTTTACATGAGTTTAAATGTGTACAATACATTGTTGCCAAACTGCACGCGACGCCACTGACGAGGACAGAAATTATCAAGTCCCGTTTCTTCCAATTTTATTATGAGCCTTCAACATACATTTTCGAGCTCCTTAAAAATTAGTTCTGAGAAGAAAATATTGATTAAGAACGCGTGGGGGAGGGAGTGGCCTTGAGGTCCTCTTGCATGGTTGCCCTGGATATCCGTTGATTATGCTAGAAAATCTTCAAATTTGATTTTAACCCTTTGTCTCCTGACGGTGCAAATTTGCACCACCAAATTAACATGGTTTTAAATGCACTTTAAGAAAAATTACTATGCACATCAAACTAAACGAGAAAAATCCATTCTAATCATTGAGATTGATAAAAAATTTATGAGAAGGGTTTGTAATAGGTCCGGGTTTAAAGGGTTAACTTCATTATTCTCGGCAATTCGATGCTTTTCCAACCAAATCTTCAAAAGTTCTTTAAGATTTGTCAGTATTATCTGAAATTTTTCTCATTGACTTTACGGGGCTGTAAAGTGGTTATCCAACACAATCCATTCATTTGCTTAAAAACAATTCATTTGCTTACAGCATAAGTTCGCAAGAGCCCCATTATTATAATTGTGATCACAAAACTGCAGTGGCGACTCGTGCAATTTGGCAACTACGCTAACTTTCCATTTAAACCTATGCAAAAGAATCGATATCTTGGGGGTGCAGTTGCACCTCCTGAAAATCGATTGTTTTACATAGGTTTAAATGGATGGTATAAGTTGTTGCCAGATTGCACGCGCCGCCACTGCAAAACTGAAACCGCTCGAGACGGATCAAGTCGTAAAAATGTATCAAGTGTGGTACTGAAAGGGTAAAATGGGCAGTTAGAATATTTTCCAACAGAACCTGGCAACTGAGCGCTTTTTGGGGACCGGTGATTTCAAACGTGTGCGCACTGCGCATAGTGTGCATGCCTGCAAAGATCAATGGACCATTTATGCGAATGGATATATATATATACACGTACGAGTGAAGCGAGAGCCCTTGTATTTCGTATAATCGGTGACACACAAGAGAGGAAGTGACGTCACAATTCGGAATTAAGGGCAGCAGCGTGAGAAGGGTGGAGGAAGGAGGGTCAAGGCCCAGAGGGGCGAAAAGTAAATTACTGTACACTGCACCGGACCGGAGGACCAGGATTGTGAAGTATATGCTCTGTGTCCGAGCTCTTGCATCTCGCGTCTCGGCGCGGTACCAGAATGACAACAGCGATGCCAAATTTGCAACAAAAAATAACTGGCGTGCCTGAGAAAAAATTGAACTGTACGGAATACCCCACTAACACTTTCTTACATCAAACTTACTCTCGGGGAGACCCCAAAACCCCCCTTCAATGTTCTGGGGGAGATCCCCTGACCCACCTTTACTACTCCGGGGGAGACCACCCCCAAGAGGTTAATTTTACATTAGGCTAGTTGCGAAAAGTTTTTTTAAATGTTCATCAAAATTCAAACAGCTATATTTGAGATAGTCCAATTTTTCCCTATGTTTAGTGTTTACCCGTTTTCTCATGGAGTTTAACCCTTCGTTGACCGACAGTACTCACAAATACCATCAGTTTTACACGAATTAATGGGAAATGCAAAAAATTCAAACAGCTATATTTGAGATGTTCCAATTTTTTCCTATGTTCACCCCGTTTTCTCATTGAGTTTAACCCTTCGTTGACCGACAGTAGTCACAAATACCACCAGTTTTACACGAATTTTAATGGGAAATGCAACAAACCAATACGCAACATCAATTTACATTAGAAAACCGCGAATATATCACCGATAGCGGTTCAAAAACCTGACGAGACTGAGAAGTACCCTTGGGCAGCAAAGGGTTGATGGAAATCTTTCATCCTCCATAAGTTGCTTAAAGCTTAAAAAATGATGATACTCCACCTAGGAGAGTTATGTACTCTCGTCAATAGTATTTTTCGCTCTTTACTCCGGGTACAATCTATTTTCACTCCATATGAGAGTAAAATTTACCCTTATTTTTATAGACTCTCCGATTTTCATTTCGAATTTTTTAAGTTTACAACAGAAACATTTCTGGGGGCTCATTGATCCAACGTTGATATTTTGACTGAAAGCTTTAGCAATGAAACAGTTAAAATAAAATAAAATAAATAAATAAAAAAAATAAAAAATAAAAAAAACGAAGAAAATGTCGGGAACATCGGCAGCAATGGAGGAGCAAACGACGAGAGTAGCGGCCACGGAGCAATATTTTCGCTGACAAATCACACCCGCCATTGTTTGTAATTCAAATGTCCGGTGTCCAACTTCAAGTCCCCCCACCTCTCTCTCTCTCTCTCTCTCTCTCTCTCTCTCTCTCTCTCTCTCTCTCTCTCTCTCTCTCTCTCTCTTCTCTCTTTTCACTCTCCAGTCACTTCCCCTCCCCTCCCCCTCCCCGCAATCTCATATTTCTACTTCTATTACATCCCCTTCTATTTGCGTGTATACCATAGACAGACACACAATACACTATATTATGTATAACATAGCGCATATCGCTGGCACGCCGCGCCGCGCCGTGTGATTATACTTCCATCGAAGCAATCCGACCGGTGAAAATTTTCGATTTGATGGATCAAAGAAACAGAAACGGATGCTTCACAAATATGTGCAGGGACGGGCCAGAGGGAGGGGAGCGGACCCTTGCCCCGGAAGGCGAAATCAGGGTGAACAACCCCCTCCTCCCTCCAAAAAAAAAAAAAATAACAAAAAACAAAAACAAACCAAACAAAACAAAAAAACAAAAAAGAAGTTATCAAAACTCAAAATGAATCACCGAAGGTAGCAAAATCGGCAAAAAAAAAAAATCCATCGAATTTACAATTTGCAGAGGGCGGCAAGATTTGCATTTTTGCACGGAATATCGCTTTCGAAAAACTGAAGAATCGTCAAGAAAGTGAAAAAATGGTACTTACCGCGATTTTTCACCTCGCAGGGTAGCACAATCGTATCTTGAACTTTCGCTTTGTATGATGTACCATTTATGCTAAAAGAGGGCGCAGCAGTGGGAGCGCTCCAACTCGGAGTCCTTGCACCTGAAACACAGAATCCACAAAATCAGAGCTCGGTACAAAACACGATGACAATACTTTCTCTCCTTATACCCCTTCAAGGAGGGGACGGGGGAGGACGAGAAAATAAAGCAAAATGAAAAGAGACAGTAGGGTATAGTTACTGTAATTATTACAGGGGCAGATTTACCATTACGTAAAATACGCAACTGCGTAGGGCTTCAGACCTAAGAGGGCCTCACTTTACGAAGGGAGGAAGAGGAGAAGAAAAAGAGAGAAAAAGAGAGAAAAAGAGAGAACAAGAGAGAAAAAATAAGGAAAAGAGAGAAAAAGGGAGAAAAAGAAAGATAAAGAAAGAAAAGGGGAGAAAAGGGGAGGGAAAGAGAGGAAAATTTACCGATTACCCGATTTTAGGCCAAACTAGTTTAGCCTAGGCCGAACTGTTTTTTTGAAGGAGATTTAGTTTGGCCTTGAGAATTTTAGGCCAAACTAGTTTGTCCTAGGCCCAACAGGTTTGGCCTGGAGAATTTCAGACCGAACCAGTTTGTCCTGCACATCATCAGTTTGGCCTGAACATTTTTAGGCCAAACTAGTTTGGCCTAAAATCGGGTTTGTCCTGTAACATATACACAAATATTGTCGACGACATGACAAGAGATGAAAAACGAAGAAAAATCACAATAAGAAAAACAAAATTGGATTCTAATCTACATTTGAATTGTTCAGATTGCCGACGCCTCTGTCGATCGTAAGATCGTTGACCGTGAATAATTCCCTGAATCAAGGGAAGCGATTGTTTGAGAATGGAATTAAAGCGCCAGAGGCGTTGGTCGTCTATGACGGAGTTCTCTATACGGGACTTGCGGACGATAGAATTCCAACGGTAAAAGAATTACAGTGGCGTCGCGTGCAATCCGGCAACGCAGCATTTTGTCCATTTGATCCCGTGTAAAATATCGATTCGAGGGAGTGCACTGTACACCCCCATAATGTTTCGATCTTTTTCATGGGTTTTAATGAATTTTTACAACGTTGCCAGATTGCGTACACGACGCCACTACAAAGAAAACCGACCGGAAACGGTCGCTGATTTGAGTAAACCATGTGGTAAGTGTTTTTTATTATTCGTCATCCAGTCCAAGATATAGCACATCAATTCACGGGAAAAAAAACTGTAAAAAATACCGCACGAACACTTTCTCTTCAAAATTATTTTGGGGGGATCCTCTCAGACCCCCCTTTATTACTCTGGGGGAGACGCACATACTCCCCCTTTAATATTCTGGGGAAAACCTGCACACCCTCTATGGTATTCTGGGGGAGACCCCCCATAAGGAATTAATTTTACAATAGGCTGGTTGCAGAATGTTTTTTGCAAATTTTCATCAAAATTCAAACAGCTATATTTGAAACATTCCAATTTTTCCCAACGTTCACCCATTTTATACCCATTTTCCCATTGGAATTAATGGAAATATTTTATCAATCATAATTTGCCTACCGTTTAAAATTTAAAACAAAAACAAAAACAAAACAAAAAAAACATAAAAAACAAAAAAAAAACAAAAAAAAACAAAAAAAAACCCTTCTAGGGAATGGCAAATAGCAACTTCCCCGCAAAATTTTGATGGATATCGACGCGATTGCTTCAAAAGTTATGAAGGGATACAAACAGACAGACAACTGCGCCATCGCAGTACTTCCTCACATAGGCGGACCGAATCAGGGGCTGGGGGGGGGGGGCTACAGCCCCCACTTTTTTGGGCGGGGGGGTCTAAAAATCGGGAAAAAGTCATCACTTGAGACTTGAGAAGCCAAAAAAAAGGTCATCACTTTTTAGCCCCCCCCCCACTTTTTTTGGTCACGGTCCGCCTATGCTTCCTCAGTTTCTAACTTTGTTAGTCGTGAGAAATTAACAACAATCATTTTAGAAACTGGAATTCTAGATGCGCCTACAATTCTAGGAACATTTCCAGAACACACTTCTGACACGACTTTCTACATAGGATCGTGCGGTCATTCAGCCTTCCGTCATCGAGTATAGGCAAAAAGCAACACTCTGTGATCGTACATAAAAAGGGACTTTGATTTGATGTTGTGATGAATGTGGAATTTTCACGAATCCTATCTCCCCCTGTACCCTCCCCTCCCCTTCTGCTCATTCCCATCCCTTTTGCCACCCTTTCCGCAGCAGCAACCGCGTTCTACCTCAGAAGGTGACCGATTTAGATAAATCAACCGAACCGCACTCTTCTCTGGCACACTCGGCACCTTTATCTCGCCTCATTTCCTCCTTCGAACCCCCCCCCCCCCTTCATCACCTCGTCCGCGCCCCCTTTTCTCTCCTCATTAGTGGTTCTTTCTATATTTAAATCCAACTCCATCCCTCCGTCCTCATTCCCTTATTCCTTTGCAGAGTGCCGTGTCGGCGTGTCGTCATGTCAGGGAATCGTTCCTTGAATGCTGTTGAGTGTTGAACGGACAAATGATTCTGAAAAAAAAATTTAGGCAATGTAACAGTCTTTTTGTTAAAAATGAAGAGTAAAATCGCATTTGGTTGATTTAACTAACCATTATGTTGATTTCACAATCCGAATTTGTTAAATGAACAATTCAAAAAGGTAAATCAAAAATCTGATTTGTTAAATCAACAATCTGGATTGCTGATTCGACAGATCGGATCGTTGATTTACCTTTTAAGATTTTTGACTTAACAAATACGGATTGTGAAACCGGTAAAATGGTTAGTTAAATCAACAAATGCGTTTGTACTCACCATTTTCGACAAAATAGACTGTTAAATTGAGTACATGCACAATCAGAGCTGCCGTTTTGCGTACAATTAATGGAATTTTCAATTCAACGATGATTCCACCGCGGTCGAGAAAAGATTACACAGTTCAGTTTAGTGTAGGCCTGCGTAATGCACGAAAATACTCGCATCAGGATTGTCACTCTAAAACACTTACACTTTTAGTTTAAAACCGGAATTAATTACAATTTTTTATTAAAGATTTTAAAAAAAAAACGAGGCAAACAAACCAGAATTAGATCGGCCAAGCTGCCCCACTTTGGGAGGACTTATAAAAAAGCAAAGCCTCTCTATTGGTACAGTCGGGGACAAAAAGAATGTCAGACGTCTCCTTGAAGTCGGCCACCCGCAATACTTATCTCAATGGAATTAAGCATTGCAGGTGGCCTACATTAAGGAGTTGTCTGACATTCTTTTCGCCCTCGAATGTACATCTCGTTGGTAGCTGAGTAGCTCCGCCATTAAGTCGTTAATTTTCAAGCAGTGGCGTAATCATTTTAGCTAGTTTTTACGCAAGAATTGACTATTCAATCTATACAACGAAAGTTAGCTAGAGCCCCATTTTCACCCAAACCTGATACGTAAACACGCTTAGAGAGGTTGATCGACAAGAAGAAAGAAGGAAAATGATCCGACTCCAATGAATCGGTCCATTTTTATCTGCCTTCTTCGTTCGCTCAGCTCCTCCTGGAATTCTCGTCGATTTAACTCATTCGCGCGTCAATTTAACGCATTATTTTTTCCCCCCGCACCATCTGACGTTCTTTCATTGTTCGAGGGCAGCCAGAGAATCGAGGATTTCCATTCGCAGGGATTTAATCAGCCGCGGCGGGCGTTGCGGTGGTCCCTCAAAATGGGAGCATATTCATGTGCTCATTATCCCCGTCCGCCTTCGCACGGATAGGCGTCCATGAATATGTATTCGTTGTGATGTAATGCTCAATGAAACATGACACATTCGCACATCGCTCTTGGTTAAGGGGGAAGAAAAAAATCTCTGTTGTCGCGAGCCTCCCTCTCTCTCTCACTTTCTTTCTCTCTCTCCCCCTCTCTCTCTCTCTCTCTCTCTCTCTCTCTCTCTCTCTCTCTCTCTCCCTCTCTCCCTCTCTCCATCTCTCCCTTTCCTTCCCTTCACTGTTCCTTTTTTTCTCATTCATCTTTATTTACAAAATATTTACCTATTTACCTAAATTTACCTATTTACCTATTTATCAGCTTATTTATAATAGAGGGCTTCGCCCCCTAGCCGCTCCGCGGCCCACCCCCCAATAGAGTGGCGCTCCGCGCCACCCTCAAGGGTGACTACGTACCGTCTTCGTCGTTAAAGGTTGACCCGCGAGTTTAAATGCAGATAGATTCCCTTTTGAATCGTAATTTGAAGCAATATTAAAACCTGTAACGACGAAGACGGCGCGGGGCACCACTCTGTTGAGGGGTGGACTGTGGAGCAGCCAGTGGCCGAAGCCCTCTAGTAAAAAAAAAACAAAAAACAAAAACACAAAATGAACGGCTGCCAGGTTGAATGTGAAATCTTTAAAAATGTAGACAGGTTTAAAAGTATTCTCCACCTTGCCCTACCTGACAACGCAGAGAAATAGGGGGTGGGTGCAGGATTGTCCGCAGCGTATTGACAGATTTATTGACGGGAGTAAAAAGAAGGTCTCCTGACGGGTGAGCCCTCTTTGTCTCATCTCAACCTTCCACACGCTCCGAATCCACTCCACCCGGACCCCCCATGGACGGATGAACCTTTTTCGTCTCGGTCACTGCAATCTCCCAGACGCTCTGCGATTCACCCCACCCCCGGCTGCAATTGCCGCGGTACGCAAATTCGCAATAACTCGATTACAAATCAAGGTATCAAAATTCTGAAAATTTCGGGCTCCTAATCACATTAATATCTATTATCATGCCAAGTTACAGCGTTGTAACATAAATAGCAACGTCCGTAGAGTGTGGAAACACATTTTTGAACATTTTTTGAAAAAGTCGACTCAAAACTGGACTCAAAACTGGACTCAAAACTCGACCCAAAACTCGACACAAAACTCGACCCAAAACTGGACTCAAAACTCGAAAAAATACGGCTTGTCAGATTATACTATGTAAAGATATTCCTTCCAGACGTTCTTCAGATGATTATCTGGCAACTGACACTCCGTTTTCTTAAATTTAAATTACTTTCGGCCTGTCATTGACATAATTCGAACGGTAGCACTCTGGTGGCAGACATCGGCACTAAATGCTCAAGAATCACCTTAACTTCTGGCATACAATTTTTATTTTTCATTTTTCTGTATTCTATCTCGTATGTATCTCTAGCTGCTAGGATTTGCGTCATAAATAAATTGCTTTCTCCCCCCCCCCTCTCTCGTTGCACTTATATCGCGCGTTCTGTTGAGTTCATGAACTATTTCGAATGCTCATATTATTTACATGTGAGAAAATAAAAACGACGCAGAAATTGGAATAACTTGTCCTACAGCAATTTGTATTTTTATATCATTCGAAGAGGAAGAAATAAAAGAAGTGTGAGGTATATTCCTCCTGTTTCTAGGCGTCACAACGCTAGACTCGTGGATTGCCCGTCGTCACGCACACATGAACACAGGAACAAGCACACCTGCACACTCAAACACTAACACTAACACATACACAGACACATACACACACACTTGCTCACTCAATCGCTTGGACGCAAAGCGCCCGTACGTGAGTACACAAAGCACAGTGAGCTAACGCGCCGTGAACTTCATCTGTCCATTTCGTCCATCTCGGATTCAATTTGATTCAATTTCATCCCATTGGATTCCCACGCGGAGCGCGATGGCTGCATCGCATCGCGCGCAGGACAAAAGAGGTGCAAAGAGACCGAGACTCGTCAGAAGAATATCCGCCGATGCCACATTTGGCGAACTCTGGATCACCGACCGACCGTGCGAGCATCAGAGCTGACTCTCATGCGCCGGGTATGCAACCATGCACGTACTTATAAAAAGCACGTGCACTGCGAGTTGCCTACCCAGTTTTTGAGTCGGTGTCAATGTGTGCAATGGAGCTTTTGCTATGAGCGATTTAATAGTCGTGTCTGATGTAAAAACCTAACGTAACACCTGTTTGTAAGTAACGGTGGCAGCACTAAAAACTTGCCAAATCCACTCATAAACTCAATAAACGCTTTTATTTGCGCGAATGTAGTGGTAGCATAGGATAGTAATAATGTGAGATTCCTATTTTACTTTTGCCACTCTCTCTGTGCTGACAAGGATGATTCACAGAGCAATTAGTCATCAGAGTAGTGATCCACATCCGATGAATGGCACTGTGACATCTAGTGATACCGGTGTCAAATGAAAGTCGTCTTTTATTGGTCACTTCTTGACGGAGTTACAGTATTGTTAGATGTGTTGAAAGTTTTTAGTGCTGCCAACGTTATTTTAGGAGGTTTTTACACCAGAGTCGACTAATAAAGCGCTTATAGCAAAAGTGTGCAACAGCATTATAGTCCTGTCCTACTGAACTGGGCTCAAAAATGACTCATAATCTATGCCTAATCTAGGCCTTATGCTTCTTGAAAGTTCTTGATGGTTTGCTACGATTGGTTCACTGAGAAAAAGCTTTGGACAGGGGGTCTGCGGTGAATTATAGTTGCTGGGCGTGAGCGTCCTTTAAGCAGGGGGGCTGGGGGGCTATAATCTTTGGACAGAGCAACCAAAGTCTCTGGACGTTGGTTCCCTCGCCTAAAGACTTTGGTTGCTCTGTCAAAAGATGTTAGTCCCCCTACCCAAAGGACGCCCAGCAACTATAATCCACCGCAGACTTTGGTTCCCCTGCCCAGTAGCGTACACAGGAATTTGTCTTTCTCTCTCTTTCCCCATTTGAACACGTGTGTAAGAAAAGGACGGAAACAGGGGCTCGAACGAGACTTCAGCCCCTATTTCTTTCCTTTTCTAGTACATACACTCAAACGGGGAAAGAGCGAGAGAGACTAATCCCTGCGTACGCCATTGCCTTTGCCCAAAGCTTTTTCTCAGTGTTGGTTTATTGAAAGAGGTTTATTTATTTGTACACGGAAAAAAACTACGGTGAAAATAACCATACGGATACCTGATTTTGGCACCTGCTAGATGTTATGGTAATGTTAACCAGAAATATACTATGTTTTGACTAGGTACGAGGTGATGTTACCTGATTGCATGTCGAATTTACTCAAAGTATCGGTAAATGTACCATACTTCTGGTCAAGTTTACCATAACAACTAGCAGGGGCCAAAATCAGGTATCCGTATGGTTATTTTCTCTAATCTTTTTTTCCGTGTATATTTATTCCGTTTTATTTTATTTTATTTTTTTATTTTTTTTTTTTTGGCAACCCCGAGACAACGAAGCTGAGTTTGCCGCGACGCGCCTCCGCGCGCGACGTCCGTTTGAGTTGGACACAGTGTGTCATCTCTCCGGAGGAGGTCCCTCTTGATCCCCCCACACCCCCCGTAAACCCCCGCACTCACGGGTATCAGGAGATCCCGGCCGGCTCCTTATTGTTCCACGACTGGAGATTTTCATCCGCGAAGGGTCATTGTAATGCGACACAGGAACCGATCAGATCCAATTGAAATCCATTAATTTCCAGCCTACATTACTCCAACACCCCCCCCCGCCCCTCCCCCATGGCCACCAACATCACCCCGCCGCCTTCATTTTCGAAAATCGCCGTCTTCTCTCAGCACCTCTCTCAACTTCATCCTCTCCCTCCCACTCCTCCATATTAAACGCCCTCTGTCCTATTATTGTCTTCTTCTTGTTCTTTCGAGACGCACCTGAAGTGTTGACGGTTCTTTCTGTACTTGCAGGTTGCGCTTAGAGTCCCTGTATCGAAGCTGCCGTTTTGCGTACAATCAATGAAATTTTTCTATTCACCGATGGTTTCACCGGTTGAGTAAAGATTACACAATTGAGTTCAGTATATGACTGTCCTGCATGAAAAAACTCTGATCTGTAATCTTTTCTCAATTGGTGCAATCGCCGTTTCATTATTAAAATATCCGCGAGTTTTTTAAAGTCATCGACGTCTCCACCGATTTAGAAAATATTACAGATGCGAGTACACGGGGGGGAAAAAACCTGTACGGGTGTGACAACCATAAACGTCAGTTCATGTACTAACCGTGAAAGGACAGCTAGGGTAGCCGTGTTTTACAGGTGCCAGTTGAGTAAGGTTGAGCTCTGAACTGTACATGTACGGGTGTCTCTTTCCCTCAATTTTGGACCCGCCATTACCACTTGGGATATCCCACGAATCTTGTCAAACTCGAGAGTCTTCATAATGTGCATCCTAAATTTCAAGCTTTTTCGGGATTAAATGGACAGTATAATGTAACGTTGTCAGATTGCACGCCGCACCACTGGCAGAGAATTATGGGAGCAAACGGGATAAGACGGAAGGAAGATACGCTTTTATGTTAAGAAAGTTACACATTTTTCGGAGAATTTTCCCCATAAAATTTAAAGGAAAGTTTTCTATGGCTTGGTAGAAGAACGGTGAAAAAGCAAGGATGCCGTCCTTGCAGCCGTTCGACTATATTCAACTGCATTTACGCATGCATGGGTGAGGTAAGGTACTATGCCTTTCAAAAGAAAGTATCCTGGTCGAAATTTTCATTGTTAAATTTTTACGTTGCTTGTAATCGAATTTACGATTTTTCAAGACGTAGGTACTCTAAATCAGGCAATCTGTTTAGTCATTGAACACGAGGAAGTCTTAAAATTGCTCAAGGCTTACCGATTTTTTGCTTATGGGAGTCTGGGGGTCTCCCCCAGAATATTATAGGGGGGTCTAGGGGTCTCCCCCAGAATATTATAGGGGGGTCTGGGGGTCTCCCCCAGAATATTATAGGGGGGTCTAGGGGTCTCCCCCAGAATATTATAGGGGGGTCTAGGGGTCTCCCCCAGAATATTATAGGGGGGTCTAGGGGTCTCCCCCAGAATATTATAGGGGGGTCTAGGGGTCTCCCCCAGAATATTATAGGGGGATCTGGGGGTTTCCCCCAGCAAATATATGGGGGTCTGGACATGAGCGCCCGGAGCGGGGGGCAAGAGGGGGGGCCTGGAATTCAAAAAAGTCAAAATTTCACGATGAAAAATGAAAAAAAAAAAAAGAAAATTAAATGTTAATCAAAGGAGTAACAGTTGACAAACTTCATTCTTAGTTTATTTTGTAACTTTAACTCATTTTTTGCAAGGAATAATAAATTATATATTTTTCTTCCCATCGTTATCATCTGTCGTCCCTTTATCCATTATATCAAACACGTCAAAATGGTTATTGTTATTTGATACACCTAAAATGGGTTAGTAATTGTACAAAATTGGGGTGAACAAGTTTTCCCTCTTACCACCGGGGGGGGGGGGGGGTCCTTTCTAGACCTTCCGTTGTGGCTTAACAATTTTGCCCCTCCTTGGAATTTTTTCTGCGGGCGCCCATGCGGGTCTAAAGACCCCCCAGATTAAGTTTGATGTGAGAACGTGTTCGTGAGATATTTCCTACATTTTATTTACTTTTTCAAGGAGACAAAATAGGAGGAAGGAAAAAAAGGATAAACAATTTCAAATGGCAACGAGGCCAGCTCGAGGATGGCTGGCGGTCTCAAAATACACTCTCAAGCTCTCTTTACTTCATATTGCCGCGCTCTCGAAAACGCGAATATCTTGGCCATTCCATAAATCATAAAGTATATTAACTCCGTCTTAATCGCTTAACTTTAGCCCGGATATTGACGGCCTCC
The DNA here is from genome assembly GCA_011764245.1 of Trialeurodes vaporariorum. Taxonomy (NCBI): domain Eukaryota; kingdom Metazoa; phylum Arthropoda; class Insecta; order Hemiptera; family Aleyrodidae; genus Trialeurodes; species Trialeurodes vaporariorum. The sequence goes on from VMOF01000388.1 coordinate 67,616,336, forward strand.
CTTTCCTCCCCCTTCGCCCTTTCCCACATTACACAACCCCCTCCCTCATTGCCTTCATCACCAACCCCATCCATCCTTCATCGTCGTCCGCTATATACTTTTTTAAAATAAAAGCGCCCGGAAGTTTGCTCTCCTTTGCTCTCCCTCCGATCCGGTTCTAAGCTTTTTTTTTTTTTTTACTTTTTTCTCTCTCGCGGAATTATTTTCACCTCATTTGATTCTATTTGTATCTGTCGCACGGAATACCTGGCGGTGGTGGTCGGATCTTTGGGAGATAGAGAGAAAGGGAGAGAGAGAGAAAGATAAAGAGACAGAGAGAAAGAGAGAGAGAGAGTCTTTCGTTTGAATAAATTAAATTCGCATGCTGAGAGCTATCAAAAGCCTTACCCAAAGCGCGCGCCCGCGTTTTATATCGCCCCGCGGCGGGCTTCAAATCATTTCCAATACCTCTCCTTTCGCCTTTAAGTGCATCCGATTTATAAAATACCTGCTTTATGGATTTCCCATGACCTACTTAACTTTTCATTAAACTTTTTTCTTATTTCCTTTCTCTATCCTCCTGATTTTTCCTCTCCCTCCCCCCCTCCCCCCTCCCCCTTCTGACTCTCGCTATTTGATCATGTCCTTTGGTATTTCTTTCCCTTTTTTTTTTCGATTCGTGGTTCCTCGACCGGAAATAATGGACTCCGATTGCTTCCGCTGTGGAATATTAATGAATTGTTTTCCAAGCGTCGTTGCTAGAAGCATGAGAAAAAGAAAAAGAAAATGAAAATGAAAAAGAAAAAGAAAGAGAAAAAAGAAAATCTGCCTATCGTACAGAGAACTATGCGAGAAGTGAATCTTCTTTTCGACGACCGGGCCAAAATTTCAGAGCTGCCAAATTTGGCAAAAAAAAAAAAAAAAAAAAAATTGCTTACATTACACTGTGAAAAAAAGTTGCTGAATTTAACTCATTTTTAGTTGAAAGTGTGTCCAACCACTTAAAAACTGTTAGTTTGTCAGTTTAAAATAGTTAAATTACCTCCGTGCCGTGTTAGTTTAACGTTTAAACATCCACACTAACAACTTTCAAGTAGTGTCCCTGTCCATACTTTTAACTAAAAAAGAATTTAATTCAGCATTTTTTTCCCAGTGTGTACGCTTTAGATCATTCGGGAAATCTTCACTGAAAAAAAAAAAGAATTGGTTCACCCTACTAATTTTATTTGAAAAGTGAAAATTTGTGCAATCACAATAATTGGTCGTACTTACCCAAGAAATTAGGTACTTCAACCAATAAGTGGGAACCGGTACCAATTATATTGGGTTAGAAAAACCAATATAATTGAGTGTAACGTATCACTTTGAGTCGGTACCCGATACTAATTTATTGGAACCTAGTACCCATTTATTGGTTAGAGTACCTAATTTCTTATTGGGTAAGTACAACCAATAAACTTGATTGCGCAAATTACACCGATAATTAGTTCGGCGAACCATTTTTTTTTTTTTCAGTGTGTATATTTTGCGCCAAATTTGGCAATACACTTAATTTTGTCGATCTTGGATGAATTTTGAAGAAAATCTCCATCAAATTGGGCCCTGAAATTGAACCGCTAAATGCGGAATCCAAAGTAGGCAGTGTTAAAAAATGTCTCAGGAGGAAAAAAAAGAAAAGTATTTTAAAGCCAAATGGGTTGTTTTGAAATTATCAACAAACTTTTTTTTTTTTTCAATTTGTTAACAAATTAAGGACTTGAGGTTAGTTCAAGAGAACACCACTCCTCTGTTTCCAGAGGGTAGGTAGTTAATTGTTCGTACTCGGGGGAGTTGGAATTGCCTATTCGACAAATTTAAGGCGTTCGACGAGACCTTATCTATTGTAGTCTTTTCATCTATATTTGCGTTTATCCGGAATGAAGACTGAATCAATGTGAAATAGATTAGAGGAGAAAGTGCGAGTAAACTCGGGTTTGGCCCTAAAGGGGTTAAGACTCTTGGAACAACAGACGTATCACAGACTTATAAATCAGAGATACAGAAAACTTGGCCGGTCCGGCAACGCTGAAGTGCTTAAATACGAAAGACATCCGCTGGGGAGCGCGCACGATTGAGCAATTTCGATTCGGGAGATGCCTCGCGGAAACAGCGCGCGCCGCGGCCGTAACTTGACTGCCAATGGCTCTTGAGAGTATAAAATAATCGACCAAACCACGGGCGGCAATGATAATATTGGTACCAAAAGTGAAATGAATAAATTCAAAAGTACATTAAAATAAACGAGTGCAAAAAATGATAATTAGCACCCGATGTTTAAAGCGAGAACCGCTGGAAGTTTCCTTGAAGCAGACTTTCTGTTGCATGACAGCTCGAGTGCTCGGAAAGCTTTAGAAATTACTCAAAAAACCTTTATTTTATTTCTTTTACGCAGTTGTGAAGTAAAATGCAGATAAAATACCTCTGGTAACAAAACCATCTTGGTCTATTTTAACCAGAGCTGCCGTTTTGCGTATAATCAATGCTATTTTTCTATTCACGGATGATTCCACCGGTTGAGAAAAGATTACAAAGTTCAGTTCAGTGTAGACTTTAGTTCAGTCGGTAATGCCCGAAAATACTCTGATCTGTAATCAATCCTTAATCAGCGGAAACTCTGTTAATTAATTAAAATATCCGCAAGTTTTTTAAAGTCATCGACGACTCCACTGGTTGAGAAAAGATTACAGATGGGAGTATTTTAGTCCATTACAGTATTACACTGTATTGAGATGTGTAATCTTTCCTCATTCGGTGAAATCATCGGTGAATTGAAAAATAGCATTAATTACACGCCAAACGGCAGCCCTGATTTTAACGTTTCACAATTTCACTGCAAATTCACTGGATCGACCCCATAGATTTCCCATTTTGTTAGAATGGGACCAAAAATTGTTCGGTCCCAAGCGTCATGTGACGTGCGTAGGCTCTCTGATTGCCCTCTCTGAACCAGGGGCGTCGCGTGCCATCTGGCAACAATGCAACTGCTCCATTTAAATTAATTAAATACATCGAATTTTCCTTGTGCACTGTGAACCCCCTGAATTCGATATTTTACACGAGTTTAAATGGATAGAATACATTGTTGCCAAATTTGCACGCGACGCCACTGCTCTAAACCGCACGCAATTTAACTTGCGCACACTGATGGGACCATACATATTTTGGTCACAGGTACTGCATTCATTGGAGGTAGTGGTGGCTCGCGCAAAGTGGCAACAAAGGATTCTCTGCATTTAAATATACATAAAATAGTCGATCTTCAGGGTATTCACTAGATCCCTGAGAAATCGATACTTCTGCATAAGTTCAAATGGCAAGAAAACATAACTTCCAAATACACAAGCCACCACTGATCGGGGGTTTTATTGACTTTTGCTAGAAAATGCTAATGTTTTTACTACAGAAACTGGACGTGGCCGCAGAATTTCCTCCAAATTTCCAGGCACTATATGCTACAAATACTAGAATTTTTCTGGTGAAACTATATACCAGACATTTTCTCGATTAACACATCCTTCTGCTTCTGGTCAAAGGCGGATCCAGCAATCTGGTGTGTTATTCCCATTTGAAAAAAAACAACAACAAAAAAAAAAACTATCGATTAGTAAAAGGGCCATGGCCATGGCCCCCTCAAGAATCGATTGTTTCTCATACGTTCAAATGAGATGAATTCATGGTTGCCAAATTGCTGCGGATCCACTCATATGCTTCTGGTAATCCCCCCCCCCACGGGATTCAGTTTTCACTGATTAAGAGTCAGCCAGTTGAGAACCCTCGGTTCCGTTAAAGATTACAATCAAATAATGGTCCACAAGAGTGGATTACGGTGGAAAAATGACACATACCGAGAATTGAAAGGTGCGATGCTTGTGGATTGTGGCCGCATAGTTTCCATTTTCAAGTGGGTACGTATTTTGTTAACCGCGAACCTCGTAATCTTGTTCGCATTTGCCGTTTTTACTTTCGTTATTTTAAGGAGACGGGACTTGTTGATTTATGATCCATTTCAGATGGCATTTGAAGGAGGAGAACAGGAGGAGAAAACGAGGAGGGGAAAATTGTAGGGTGGCAGGGTGGGGGAATGGGGGACATGGGGACGGTGTTCTATCAAAATTATTTACTGCTACGAGACTGAAGCAAGGCGAGGGCTCTCTAAATATCTGTAATTCGATGTTGTCAGATCTGGCTATTAATGTATTTACAAGTTTGTCGGCAGTGGCGGCTCAAGCTATTTTGCAACCATGTTTTTCGCCATTTGAAACTTCGTTAAAGTATCCATGGGGGCTATTGCAAACGTTTGCGACAGGAGATTTAACAGTTGATTCTTGCATAAAAACCAGTAAAAATGACGACAAGTTCCTATAGTTTTAAACATGATAATGCTTGAATGAAGTATACGGAAGTTTTAATTAAACGAATTTTAAATAGTAATGTTAACCAAAACACGGTGTTGGTTCAAATAATATAATGATCAGCTGAACTAATCCCACGTAGTAGACTTGAATAATCTTGAAATAGTAAAACCTACTTATATTTATATTGACTATACTTCTAAGTATTTGAAATAGTTAGATTATCTACTTTCTTAGTGCTATTTTCGTGATTTTTACTGGTTTCTTACATCAGATTCATCTGCGTTCATTATAGCTTATGGCAACAGTTTGCAGGAAGGGATTAAAAGAATCTCCTGAAGATCGATTATTTTACGTAGGTTTAAATGGAGAGAATGTGTTGTTGCCTGTTGCCACACTGATCGAGCAACCACTGGTCGTCGGCTCTTGACGACATGTCACACAAATGCTTTGGGTCAAATGAAGGAATTCATGAAAAAAAAAAAACCTCAAAAATCATGCAACAATGCGACATTAACACAGATGCCGGCCGTCTTTATTTAAGTGGCGTCGTGGCAGAGTAATTTACTCACAGTGTAGATCGTAAATAAGTCGACGCGACGCAACGGTTCCTTGCAGACAGGGGAACACGCTGAAGGCGAAACGATTTTATTGATAATCGACCGAAATATAAATAAACACGGTGAAACATTATAATCAATCGAGCTTAATTATTAAAACGGTCGAGGACTTTTTCCTCCAAAAATTTAAGCGTGTAACGTTTCGTGTAAGACCGGTTGCCTGAGTGGATTTTTTCCAAACTTGAATCAGTAACGTGATTAACTCTTTAAATACTGGATCCTGAACAATCGAACAAATTCGTTCACGCCAGTCCGTTTAGCGTGATTCCAATCCATTGTATTGCACAGAAAAAGAAAATGTTTTAGATTTAAAAAGACAAATTTTTGAATGATATGACAAAAAAGCGTACTTTAAAATTAAAACTAAGTTTTGATCAATTAAAAACACTTTTCATTAGATCAAAATACAGGACTTTCAATTTAAATACAATTATTTTCAATTTAAATACAGTTATTTTTAATTTAAACACAATTATTTTTTCTTTGAAAACAATTAATTTTATATAAAAAGCACGTATTATTGTAATATAATTCATTTTTTTTTTCTTTTTCTTTTTTTAAACCTAAAACTTTTTTTTTTTCTCTGTGAAATTGCTAAAACTCGTTGTGCCATTTGCACTGCACTCCTCTATTTTATGAAAACACTCGCGTGTTTTTGGTGACACAATTCGCCCCGTTCGCAAATATTTTCGCCAATTAGCATTCCGATACCTCTGCGACCTCATCGTTAAAATTTGATCGAAAATGAATTGATGACTAAACGAGTCGAGCGGAGCCCTATTTGCTCTAGGTACTCAACCGAGGCAAGTCTGTTTTGTTGCTTGTCATTTTATCAACTCTCCATAAATTGTACGGCTCTTTTAAAACGATTAAAACTGTCACATTCAAAACCTCCGTGCATGGAAAAGCCCGCCGTTTCGTTGATTTTCCTCCACTAGCGGATCCAAAAAATTGCCTTTCTTTCTCTTTTCCCATTAAATCGCATACGTTAGAAAAGGAAAGAAGAGGAGAGCGAAAGTCACGTGACTGCTCCTACTCTGTCCTTTTCTAACGCACGCGTTTTAATAGAAAAAGAGAGAGAAGGATATATTCCTGGATCCATCAGTGTTTTCCTCCGTCGCAGCTTGATTTATCTGTCTCTTTCGTTCAAGACATACAAGAAAGGACGAAAGGTGGGTGTTTCCGAATAGTTGTATCCTAAGTCATTAGAATTAGCGATAATTCTCTGCGGTACACGCAATCTCCATGGTCACATTAAAATTAAAAAAAATAATAATATGCAACCGTAGATATAAATAAATTCTAAACGAAAGGGAACTTTGAGTATGTCAAGAGTATATGGACGCCCAAAGAAGAAAAACCCGGCTCGATAAATTTTATTTTATCTCGATCCTTGACAGGGAAAGAAATTTTAGGGTCCGCGGCATTTATGACAATTTTATTTGTACATCAGCTTGGGAAACTATTCGCGTGTAACCTTGCCGTGGTCTTGATTGTGACGGCCTATAAGTCGGATTTGGTTAGAGGAATTTATTTTTATTTATTTATTTATTTTTTTTTTTCAGAGCGATTAAAATTAAAAGAGAGGTTTTCATGACAGGAGAAATGTTATTTATTGCTCTGCGAGTGTCTTCCAGTGTGGTGGCCCGGCTGGCCGGTCGATGAGTTGTTGCACGGTGATTGTTGCGATAGGTGCGGCCGCGGTGGGTCAGTTCCGCGAAAAATTAGATTACTCAAATCCTTGCGCAATGCTCTCTAATAGCTGTTATAATTATTGCTTTTATGTTCCCATATTTTCAAACTAATAAATCTTGATAGTCAGCTAAATTAGGCCTGTAACCTTGTTCCGTTCTCTCAGATCGTTTTGTTGCCCAAACCCATAGTGCAGCCTCCTTTAGCGCTCCGTATACGATAGAATGAGGATCGTCAAACAAGCAATCGATGAGCCGAAATCCACCACAAACGGCAGGTGAGCCAACCGTTGTTGCACTATGGTCTGAAATTCTCAAAAAGAGGCCAAAAGTCATAGACTAAATTCTTCATGAATTTATCATTTTTTAGCTTCCAAGATCAATGTTAATCACAGAAAATTAACACATTAAACTAGTCACTCTAATCTAGATATGTCACTGAAAAGTTATAGATTGATTTTGAACGGTCGAAAACGATGATTTTTGATGACTTTTCGCATCACTGATTTTTGATGACTTTTCGCATCACTGATTTTTGATGACTTTTCGCATTACTGATTTTTGGCCACTTTTTTTTTTATCTCAGACCATAGTGCGTTGCATGTTTGGTTGATGTTCCGTTCGTTGCGATGGATGGTGTATCATTTGTTCACCAATCAACATTTAAAAAAACCAAAAAACCCGTTTTGGAGGTGTTTGGTCAAGGTTTTGTTTTAATTTTAGAAATAATTGTCAGGTTGGCAACTCTGCAGTTTGATCAAATCCATTTGAGAGTGGACGGAAGAAAATCCGAGAGACTGTTTGAGTCAAAGACTCAAAGTATGAAAATTAAACTGACTTGCATAGAATTAGTTTTGTTAACATACTATATTGCATACACTGCATCATTCAGTTTTTCCCGGAAAAAAGTAGAATGTGTCGTAGGCACGAATTTGGGTTCACCGGCCACAATCTGGATCAGTTTTTTGAATGGGACATAATCAGAGTGTGTCAACAAAACAATCTGATTGTGTTCCATGCTAAAAACTGATCCAAATTGTGGCCGGTGAACCCAAAATCGTGACTACGACACATTCTAATTTTTTCTGTGTTATTAGTTTACATTGTTTTTTATTGTTGTTAATTTTTTTGCTTGTTGAGTCACTGAAGATGATCCTTCGGATTGAAAGGCCTCGGGTGACTTTTACGTGAGTCAATTTAAATTTAAAACAAAATTGGTTATTATGAACTTAGCTTCATTTATCTCGTTTTTTCTTTGAATCTACTTTGGATTCGTGCTTTCTTTAAAGAAAATCCGAGAGACTGTTTGAGTCTAAGACTCAAAATATGAAAATTAAACTGACTTACATAGAATTAGTTTTGTTAACATATGGCATCATGCTGTTTTTATTAGCTTACATCATCGTGTTTTATTGTTGTTTTTTTTTTTTTTTTGCTTGTTGAGCCACTGAAGATTATCCTTTGGATTGAAAGGCCTCTGGCAACTTTTACGTGAGTCAATTTAAATTTAAAACAAAATTAGTTATTATGAACTTAGCTTTATTTATTTCGTTTTTTCTTTGAATCTACTTTGGATTCGTGCTTTCTTTAAGTTTGAGTCTAAGACTCAAAGTATGAAAATTAAACTGACTTACATGTAGAATTAGTTTTGTTAACATATTGCATCATGCTGTTTTTATTAGTTTACATTGTTTTTTATTGTTGTTACTTTCTTGCTTGTTAACCCACCGAAGATGCTCCTTTGGATTGAAAGGCCTCCGGCGATTTTTCCGTGAGTCAATTTTAATTTAAAACAAAATTGGTTATCATGAATTCATTTATCTCGTTGTTTCTTTGAATCTACTTTAGATTCGTGCCTTTCTTTTTAAAGAAAATCCGAGAGACTTTTTGAGTCCATGACTCAAAGTATGAAGCGCATCAGTCTCACTCAATATGATAGCAATAAAACGGCAAAACATGGGGACTCGGACGGGAGTAGGCTTGTGTTTTGTCGTCGAAAACCGTCGAGTTATAGAGTCACTCACTCGTTGTCCCATAAAACTGGAACAAAAGCGTTCGAGCTTCTCCCGCTCTTTTATCATACAAAGTTGTGTGAGCAGTGTTGCCAAATCCTCCGACTTTTTCAACGTGTTCTTATGGGAAAAACCAGCAATATTTGGCAACACTGTCAGTGTGAGCTATGAGCCACCGAGCCTGATGTTCATTCGCAATTTCCACATCGCGGAGTTTATGGTTTGAAATAATAATCAAATAGCGCGCGGCCCTTTGCTTCTCCGATCCTCTGTATATAAAATCAAATTCGCATAAAACTAAGCGGTAGTGTATGCACTCGACGCATTGTGTACCAGGAGGGGTCAATTACAGTCGGAATCAAGTGGTTTTGATAGTCGTGAAACAAGGTATACTACCTATTATAGAGTCGATTTCCGCGGAATAAGGGCCCGTAAACGAAGGGGTGTGCTCTTCAGAAGAGATTCGAATTTAAAACACAACGCCGATTTTCTGAAAAAAAACGTACCGCATGTTTCATCGGCCAATCTCCAGGTAGTGACCTCAGCTGAGCAAATAATAATAGACTTCGCGTCATGAAACGCTTTACAAGTTTACGATTGATTTATTGATAGTGAAGAGTACACTGTGTGAGTATTGGTAAGGATACAGCGATAATTTGTTTTAATTAAGAATCTCTCTCAAAAATAAGCCCCCTCCCCCCTCCTAAAAAAAAATAAAACATCAGCTATGCTTTCCACGAGAAATCACCTTTGTAACACAAGTGGACTTCCTCCCGAAGAGCGTGCTCCTCATGTAGGTGGGTGGACATCAAAATCAGGTATCACGATGGTAAATCAGAGCAGATTTTTTTCTCCTCAATGAGTCTGTTGCGTACTTTTGCTATACACTGGTGGCTCCAGGAATTTATCCTTCTCTCTCTGTCCTCATTAGAACGCGTGTGTTAGAAAAGGACAGATTAGGGGCAGTCACGTGACTTTCGTCTATGTATTAGTATGCAGGTGAAAATAGTGTCTGAAGTATAGTGAAGTAGGGCGAGCTGTTTGAAATTGAAGTGATTTCCTAAGTTAATGAGTGGTTTTTGAACGTTTTTAATTTACACATCGTTATTTCCTCCGAGTTTTACGTGAGAATCAAGGCTTTTTATTATTGTAGCAAAAGTATATACGTAACAGACCCATACTACATTTCCTCCCGACGAATGAGCAATCTTAACTTAAAGACACAATGGGAAAACGAAGCGAGTCAGAAAAGGGACAAAAACAGAGATCCTAAAATAGTATGCTGGTGAAAAAGAAAGCCGTCTCAGAAATTAATTCAATTTACCGTTTTGGAACGGAACATGCCCGATTTATCAGTTTTTCCCTACTCCTCAAAAAAAAAAAAAAAAAAAAAAAATCCCTCCGAAAGATTGATTCCATTTTCTACGGTGCCTCGTCAGCCCCTCACTTCGTAAGCGTGACCTCTCCGCCGCGTACACAGGGAGTGCGCTGTGCGCCTTGTCGATTTCATGGGCGTGTGTGAGTGTGTGTCATTATTTTTGTTCTGTCTCATTTCACGAGTCAGAAAACGCGGAGTAAATCGCCCGGACAGGACACCCAAGATATCTCTACTCTCTTTCAACCTCCCGTTCCGCCTCTCGTTTGGTTTTCAACCCCTGTCAAAGACGTTTGTCTAACGGATAGATAATGGGTTAACATCTGACAGTGTGTCTCCTGTGTATAAAAACTATATACCGCACGCTTTAATCAAATTGATTGAGTCCACGAGCGGAATTTGGCTTGGGGGGGGGGGCAAACTTTAGACGTGCCCAAATCATGCAGCCTGTATACTTTTAATTTTGATAAATATTCACATGAAATTCAAACCCTTCTTTAGTTACAGGCATCAATAAGTGAAAGTTCATTCAAAAAAGTTACTTTACGAACTATTTTCTTTCAGATAATTATCAGCGCTGCTACGCAAAAGCTTTGGATTTCACAAAATTTAACTTTTGAGACAGTGCGGAAAAGTTTGAAATTTCAAGATTGGAACAGTCAATTAGCGGGACATTTGTAAAATTCGGCCCGATGTTGAGAATTAAGAGCAAGAGAAGGAGTCTGAGTCAAGTCTGAAGGAAAATAAGCTCGCTTGCTAACGTCGTAAAACTCCCCCAACTAGGCTTGTTCTATATTTTATAATGGCCAACTTGTCACACATTCACTGAAAAAACAAAGTTTATGTACAGCCAAAACAGCTTTTTAAAAGAGCTTCGCGAAGCAAAAATTCAAGCTGTACCGGAGAAAGTTGCAGGAGTACCTAGGTACTAATTCTTTGGAGTCATCCTCTTTTTTTGCTTTGGCTCTACCAAAATAGTGCTTCAGGACAACCACAACTTGCTCCGGAGATTCCCATCTAACAATACTGTAACTCCATCAAGAAGTGACCAATAAGAAACGACTTTCATGTAACACCAGTGTCACTGGGTGTCACAGTATCATTCATCGGATGTGGATCACTACTCTGGTGACTAATTACTCTGTGAATCATTCTTGTCAGCATAGACAGTGACAAAATGAAGATAGAAATCTCCCATGATTACTGTCCTCAGCCACCAATACACTCTCAAAAATCACAGCGTTTATTGAGTTTAGGAGTGAATTTCGGAAGTATTTAGTGCTGCCATCGTTATTTTTCGAGGTTTTTTACACCAGAATCGACTATTAAATCGTTTATAGCAAAAGTGTGCAACAGCCCCATTGTGACCTGTTCATTTGACTGTCATCTTTGAATTTCGTCAGACGCATTTTTTTGAAATTGTGGGTGAATTTTGAGACTTCTTGATATACTTTCAACGTTATTTTTACACGATTTTACAACAGTAATAAGTAAAATAATGACCCTCTCTAAAGATGGAGTAAAAGTTTAGCCACAGACAGTTTCAAGGAATAATGAAAATAAACATCACCAAAACCAGATAGGACGTTTTTCGGGAGAGTGGCAACCAGGCAACTGAAACAATCCTGCATCTGCAGCCAGTCTCTCCACCGCACACTGGCATAGTAGATCGAATCAATGGGAAAAATCTGGCATAGCATGGTGACTTTAAATGCGTATATACACGGAAAAAAAAGATCAGTGAAAATAACCATACGGACACCTGATTTTGGCACCTGCTAGATGTCATGGTAAACTTGGCCAGAAGTATACTATGTTTTGACAACGTACTAGTTGATGTTACCTGATTGCATGTCGAATTTACTCAAAGTATCGGTAAATGTACCATATTTCTGGTCAAGTTTACCATAACATCTAGCAGGTGCCAAAATCAGGTATTCGTATGGTTAATTTCACTGATCTTTTTTTTCCGTGTATCTTTGTTATTACGCAACGTAGAAGTTTAAAAGTGGTTTCACTGGATTTAATGGAAAATTTTCTGCAATAACCACCCTATATACTTTGTTTTTTGACGGTAAAAAAATTCAAATTTGGATTTTTGATCATACTTTCCATGTCCGACGCCACCCATTGACGCGCTCCACTGTGCGCCGGGCCGTCTCTGTTTTAATCGGCGTATACAATTGGTAGGATTAATTTATGATTTACACGATATGCTCGAATCAAGCGAGAGCCCGATTTAGATATTCAGACTTTTTTTTTCCAGGAGTTCTTTTTCATGGGTGGGGTGACTTAAACATGAGGAGTGAGAGGTGGGGGAGGGAAAGGGAAAGGGGTTGTATTGCAGCAATTATCTTATCCAGATCATGGCTCCTCTGTCTTCACACTAATTCCTCTCCTGCGGGAGGCAAGAAGGAAGCAGAGTTAAAAAGAGAGAGAGAGAAAAAAAACATCTGGAAATATTTACAGAGCAGCGTGAAACACGGCACACAGAAGGGCGTCAATTGTGATTTGATGAGCCAGAACAAAACGAACAAAAAAACAAAACAAAAAAAATTGCCCCCTCCCCTAACCTCTCTCAAAATTAATGCTGAAGAAAATACTGAATAAGATCTTCTAGAAATATCACAAGGAACCCTTTTTCCAAGCAAACTCCACCCGGTTCAAAGTAATTTTTCCAGAAGACCATTTTTATTGAACGGAAACTTCGGCTTCTAAACTATGGAATAAATGCGACCTTTTTGCGATTTGAATTTCACGTCCTCAAAATTACTCAGCAAAAAGAGGCTGGAATAAAAAACAGTAGTGTAGCGTGCACTTTGGCAACATTGTATTGTGTCCATTTAAATCCATGTAAAAAGGTCGAATTCAAAGATGTTCACCAATCACCCGATAGTTTGATCTTTTTCTAGGGTTTAAATGGACACAGTACAACGTTGCCGAATTCTTGCTCTCTCTTTTTTTTTGTTTACTTATTATTTCTATTTTGAGACTGCCCCACAGTATATTCTCTTTTTTACTCTGAATTTTTTTACTTCTTTACCGTCAGAAATAAAAATAAATAAATTAATAAATAAATAATAATAAAATAATATTTGTTAACAACTCTGAGCGCTTCTAACATTGCTCACACTCCACGGGGGGTAAAAACTTAAATTATAGTCAAAAAGAGGGAAAATAGCTGACAAAATTTGTCAGTTTTTCAGTCACAGCCCTACCATTAATAAAGTTTAATTGTTTGCTCTCTATAATTATAAATCAGTGAAATCGTTTTATTTTGCAACGTGGACAAATAAATATTCTCGAATTCACTCTTTTCAAGTTCCAAGCACGAACTTCAAGCCCATGATTTTTATCCTCCCCCAGTTCCTTCCTCTTTTTTTTCTCTTTTTTCTCCTTTTTTTTCATAATAGCCCAGTTGTAAGAGCAGCATTTGTTTGAATTAACGAAAACATTTATTATTAATCCCTTCAGATTAATAAATGAACTCTAAAAACTATCCCTCGGGAGCTATTTCTCTCTCTCGCCCCTTAATTACCGCGGCGTGCTAAGGTGTACCCCTATATCCCCCCCCTGTGCCCCTTCCTGTCCATCCTCTCTACCCCTTTTTTCATTTAAATACTCCCTCCAGAGCAAAAGCCATTTCAACTAACATGCTGTATATAAATGCAGATTGTAGCTCTGCGTTCAACTTTAAACAATGTAAGTTCCTCTGCTTTGCAGTGAGCTACCTTTTTGTTTCATCGAGCCATTTCGCTTTCGTGCTCTAGTTTCTGAAACTAGAAGAAGAGAACTGTAGACCTTGTAACACGGAAAGATAAGTTCTAAGGTAAACTGTTTCTAAATTCTGATATGATCAGAAACTACTGGTCATAGGTTGGTAACCGTTTGGTTTAAAATAAAAGAGAAAATGCAAATGTATTATCTTTATTGAACTAATCGTGTGCAATCTTATTTTTCACTCAAAAATATTCAGGTTTCAGTTTTTTACGTAAATGTGCCTGCATGTAGACATACTGTCAGGATATTGCATTTGTTATCATTATTATTTTTCTTTTCTTTTAAATCAACGCTATTTTGAAGCGCTTCAGATTGAGCGAAATTGATAATGAAGGACATTGCTGCCGGAAGGAGTGCTCATAAAACGAAGGATGTGTTCCTCCAAGGAAAACAATGTTTCATGAAACTGATACTTTTTATTAACTCCTTTTCCTTCCATATCTTCTCTTTTCTTCTTCTTTTTCTATTTTTCTCTTTTCCTATTCTTCTCTTTTTTCCCCTCCTTTTTCCCTTTCCTTTTTCTCCTTTTTTTTTGCTTTGGGGTGGAAGGAGAGGGCTCCCTCCCGGGTGCGACCATGCTCCCTTTCATTTGAATATTTACTTTAGAAAAGGACAGAGATAGAGGCTAACTAAAGTCACGTGATGGCCCCCTCCGCTTTCCTTTTCTAACACACTCGTTCAAACGGCCGGAGAGTGAGAGAGAATAATTCCTGTATCCGCTCATGTCTAAATTACGCGATATTTCCGAATTCGATGATTACCCATCTCATCAAAATAATAATGGTTATCTTTGATCGTGATAAGGAACGCTTGCGCGGGATATTTGAATCTGCTGAGATGACATTATCGTTGGTGACGTTAGGATGTTTTAAACGATGCCCACTTTTCTCCTGATGAGTAAAGGTCCTTTACTTCCCACTCGAGGAAATAGTTTGGCATTTCCGTTTGCAATTCCACATAACCCGGAGGAAGAGCAGCGCAGCACAAGAAGTATATATATAAACGCAAAGGCTGGTTGTCTGGTTCGGGGTTCCAATTTTCCATTCCAAGACTCCGTAGTTCCATCCCTCGTTCCGCCGTCAAGTCGCGTCGTTCTGCTAGTGCTCCGTTCCTCGTTTTCCTCGTCTTCGAATCGCCTCGCACTGCGTTGTTTAACATTTGCAGCGTTGCCTGATTGGTCATGATTTGGTCAAAAACCACACTTTAACCATGGATGGCGCGTAGGATCGAAAAGAGGAGGGGGAAAAACTCGTTCTTTTGTTTCTTTTTGTTTTTTGTTTTTTGTTTTTTCAGGAACAGTACTTGTAATCCTTCACTGCCTTTGCTGATCGACATCTATTTACACTTTTAATCCTTTCGCGGAAAATGGTACACTCGAGTACCATTTTATGTAAACTGGGATTCAATGGAATTTACATAGAGATTTTGCAAACAGATGTGTGACCCATAAAAAGTCTTAAAAAATTGTCCTCTTTTGATCGGTCTAAAAAAGTCTCAAAAAAACTGAAATCCCAAGATGCGTGCAGGAAAGGGTTAATCGGACCAATTTGATGCTTTTTTGTGCTTTAAAGAGCTGCAGGAAAAGCTTGCAGAAGTCACGTTGAACTGTTCTCTGCAAATAAGGCGTGTACGTCCCATTCCAAAAATTTGTCTATAAAACTCTACTGAGGAAAGAAGTAACCAACTTCTAAGAAACAATAAACGCACGGTTTGTTGCAGGTGCAGGGCTTCCTCATTTGAAGAATTTCACCAATAGCCTATAACCTTGCCTTGCCCAACGTCTTTCTCTCCCTCTCCCTCCCTCCCTCCCTCTCTCTCTCTCTCTCTCTCTCTCTCTCTCTCTCTCTCTCACACTCTTTCTCTTTCTCTCTCCACCTCCTCCCTCTCTCTCCCTCTCTTTTTTTTCTCTCTCTCTCTCTCCCTCTCTTTCTCTTTCTCTCTCTCTCTCTCTCTCTCTCTCTCTCTCTCTCTCTCTCTCTCTCTCTCTCTCTCTCCCTACCTCTCTTGATCCCTTCTTGATTCCAACGAAGAAATATCTGTTTTTGAAAGGTTCAATCCTGCTTTCGTTTAAATTACGATTGCCTCTTCCGCGTCTACGCGACGTCTACATTACGAGATGAGAGCGACGTACGGTGACGACGTTCCGACGCTCGACGCCTGCCGCGCCGTCACGAGGACGCTACGCTACCACCGCGGCGCCAGCCGATGACGTTAGCCTTTTAACGTTCGAGAGTATGTATGTGTATTTACATCATCGCGTTTCCACGAGCGTGAGCGTGCGTTGAATGTCGCCGTTGAATCCAGCAAGCGAGACCAACTTATATTTTCTGACGTCTTCTTTTTTCCACCTTCGAGCGTCCCCGCCACCGTCCAATCCTCACCGTCCACCGATACCCTTCGTGTATACAGTGTGTCTTAGAAGTTCGTGCGATGCCAAAGTCGAAAAACATGTGCCTCGCACCGATTAGAGTCCAAAGGCGTAGCGTGCAATTTGTCAACGTTGTAATGTATCTATTAAAACCCATGTAAAAGGTCAAATGAGAAGGTGTTCACCGAACACATAATACTTGTAGTTCCATATTTTTCATGCACTGAAAACATATTTAAATTCCATTGAATCCCATGTTACATGAAATGGTACTTGTGAGTACCTACCAATGGAGCTGTTGCAAACTTTTGCTACAGGCTTATTAATAGTTGATTATGGGGTAATACCCTGTAAAAATAACGATTAGCGCACTAAAAAATCACGAAATCCACTCCTAAACTCACAAAATGCTTTTAAACGCGGGACCGTGATGGCGGCCGGGGCCGCGGTTTTCATTGGGGTTCCCTATTTTCAATCAGCGCCATCTGCACGAGGTGTTCTCGCAACACCACACAAGAAGAAGAAGAAGCAGACAATTGCCATAAGAAAACCGCGGCCTCGGCCGCCATTACGGTCTCGCATTTAAAATCATTTTGTGAGTTTAGGAGTGGATTTCGTGATTTTTTAGTGCGCTAATCGTTATTTTTACAGGGTATTACACCATAATCAACTATTAATAAGCCTGTAGCAAAAGTTTGCAACAGCTCCATTCTCGTGAAAGGGGTAGAAATCCTTTACGGCACGATTGTTTCTTTCTCAACCAAAAAATGATATTTTGGTAGATTTTGACTTACAATGACGCATGAAACATACTGACCCAGACCTGATTCCCACTTTATTTGTCACGTGTGGAAGCCCTACAAAAAGCCACATGAGCCGGCTTCAAAAGCGAATTCAAGGTCAGATGTCCATCATGTTCTCTAACGTTCAGATGGCGGGCAGCAGGAGGCGCACTAACTGTCTTGACACGAAATATTGCGAACTCTTGATTTGGAATCCGTTCTTTATGACAGCGGCGGCTATGGTGAATTGTTGCAACACTGTTTTCCCTCCATTTGATATTATGTTAAACAATCGACTCGACAGAGAAGCTCTGCTTCATCAACAATAGATTGTTTTAAATACATTCAAATCACAAATGGAGGCAAAACATTGTTGCCAAGCGCACGAGCCAAACCACTGCCTTATAAGACCCTCTCTTGATATCTAAAATACAGTGAACTTATTCTACGGCGCGCCGTAGAGTAATTGTTCCTCATATGACCCACAATGTTGTGAAGGGATTACTTCGCTCACAGAATTCGCATTTGATTGGTCCTGAATTTAAATTACCCGCTCTTCACCGCCACAATCTAAATATATAGGCACCACGTAAGATAAACGGATTTTCTCTCCGCGAGAAACGCGAGTATGACAATGCTGTCAGGAGATGTAAATGCGTTTAAGCTCTCGTGGGGTGCAGTGTTGTCAAGTTTGGTCAAAACCGTACGATTCCCATAGTTTCAAAAGTTGGAAGGCATTGCTTTCCAACGTTGCCGGATATACGGCTATCAAAACAGAGAAAGAAGGAGTAAAAATACAGCTATGTATAAACTATGAACAAACCGATACAGATAAAACTAATTTTATTACCCAACACCCAAATACCGCAAATCATACTAATATATACACGGGGGAAAAAACTTGGACGGGTGTAACAACCATACACGTCAGTTCATGTACTAACCGTGAAAGGACAGCTAGGGTAGCCGTGTTTTACAGGTGCCGGTTGCGAGCTCTGAACCGCACTTGTACGGCTGTCGTAACCGTATCTAGACGGCGTCTAACTTTTACCCGTTATTCACGGTTCCCGAGCCCGTCTTTTATAGTAACCGTACCCGTGAATTTTTTTCCTTGTAGTGTGTTCAAAGCGCCTTCAAACAATTTTATACTTCTCCGGCGCACACTACAAGGATATATTAGTTGGGTAGAGTTGCCTCTATACTACAAAACTTACGGAATCTAATCCAAAATCCAGAGGCGGCCCGTGCAATGTGGCAATAGTGCCCCCCCTCCCAATTCAAAACGAATGTAACACAACCGATTCTCCAGGAGACCGTCATGTCAGCTTCCTCAAGAATCGATTGTTTTACAAATATGTAAGTTTAAATTGGGAAAGTTTAAATGGGTTGCCGAATTGCACTAGTCGTCACCGACCGGCCACTGCTCTCTAAATCTGGCAACATCGCCGCTTTTAACCAATACATTTATCTATAGGAAGGCAGTCTAATGGGTAACCTACGTAACCATCATGTATCGAATTTTTAGGTTAGGTTTAAGTGTAATTGTGTTTTTTTTTAGTGTTTTTCCCGCATGTATTTTGCTGCGACGCACAGTGGATTCAAGCCAGTGGCGTAGCGTGCAATTTGGCAACGTTGTATACTGTCCATTTAAAGCCATGAAAAAAGTCGGAAGTGAAGAAGGTGTTTCACCGAACACCCAATAGTTCGATCTTTTCCCATAGGTTTAAACGGAAGCAATACAACGTTGCCAGATTGCACGCTACGCCACTGATTCAAGCATGTTTCGATTCACGGTGCGTCGTCGCACCAAAATACATGGGAATACATCAGGATTAAAAATACAGGTATACCTACCTGATTTTGCGCCACAAATTCAGTGGCGCGCAGTTCAAAATGTGCAGCAAAGATGACTGACGAAAACAGAAAAACACGACGAGTCACTCGGGCGACTTCGAGAATATCACCCAAAGTCTCCTGAGTGCGAGTCGGCGTGTTTTTCATGCTTTTGTCGGCCATCTTTGCTGTAAATTTTGAACTGCGCGCCACTGAATTTGTGGCGCGAAGTTAGATGAGCATACCTGCGTAATCTATAACCTTGGGAATGAATGGACAAAATTACGTCTAAAGCCTAACCTAAAAATGCTATACATGAAGGAAGGTTATACGCTCGCAGGTTCCCCATTAGACTGCCACTCTAGATAAATGTACAGCTCGTTGCTTTTAACCCTTTATAGACCAGCTTAATTCAAAAAAACGCCTCTTCTGTTTGTATAGGGTAGGTAGTTAACTATTCGTACTCGGGGGAGTTGGAATTGCCTATACGATGAACTGAAGGCGCCCGATATAATCTTATGTTCTTAGTGTCTCAATAATCGTGCTTATTGGGAATCATATGAGAATGAAACAATGGTCAGTTGACTCGGGGAGAAAAACGAGTTAACTCGGGCTTGGTTAGTAAAGGGTTAACCCTAGGGTCGCGCATGGCAACGCTGCGCTGCAACTTCAGGATTCTGCATCCTCAGCCCCCCGAGCCACACCCCCTCCCCTCTTTCACCCCGCACTCTCGTCCCTCCCATCACTGTATCTCCGGAGCCGCGATGACAGAAGTGGTATACAGTATGTATAAGCAGTAAGCACATACATACAATATACATGGTATATCGCGGAATTAAATGGAGGCGAATGTCAAGTGAGCGAGAGCAGAAAACATGATACTCGACTTAACTATTGTAGACGCAGGCGGGGGGTGGGGGTGGGGGTGTGAGCGGAAGGGCGGAAGGGTGGAGGGCAGAGAAGTGGCGGGGGAGGAAAGTCTCGCGACAAATCAATTAAAGCTGCAAACAAAAGTTCGCCTAGGTGCTTCAGGCTTCACCGTATGCGACGTAAACACTGCGCTATACGAACTCGCACATATAAAATGAGCGTTGCCACGTCTTGGTCTTGTCTCGTTTAGAATGCTCCTGAACCAGAGCAACTTGGCAACAGTGTTTTACCTCCGTTTAATTCTATGTTAAACAATCGATTTGACAAGTCAGGCGCTGCTTCATCAAGAATCGATTGTTGCACATAGATTCAAATGGTGGGCAAACGTAGTTGCCGAATTGCGCGAGCCGCCACTGTCCGGAACCCATTATCGTCCAAGCAGTAGTATTCACTGAATAAGACTGTTGTACGCTTTGACTACAAGTAATTTAAGGGTCGATTCAGGGTTAAAAACTTCCAAAAATAGCAATGGTATAGTACTAAAAAAACTCACGAAATCCACAACAAAATTCATAGAATGCTTTTAAAGACTCGAGTGCACGGAAAAAAACTACGGTGAAATTAACCATACGATAGCTGATTTTGGCACCTGCTAGATGTTATGGCAATGTTAACCAAAAGTATACTATGTTTTGACTAGGTACTAGGTGATGTTACCTGATTGCACGTCGAATTTACTCAAAGTATCGGTAAATGTACCATACTTCTGGTCAAGTTTACCATAACAACTAGCAGGTGCCAAAATCAGCTATCGTATGGTTAATTTCACTAATCTTTTTTTTCCGTGTGGAATGGCGGCGCGGCGTTGGACACTGAAAATTGGATATTATTTTCTGTCTTAATGTCGCCACTCTTTTTATGTAAGGGATGGTGCAATTACCAGAATTCTAGTGTTTGTACCATAGTTCTTGAAAATGTTTCGAAAATTCTAGTTCTATGCCCATATTCTGGTATTGACACCAGAATTTTCTGGTCAAAGTACTAGACTTTCAGTTGTTCATACATATCGTTATGCTTCTGGTAATTTGACTAGAATCTGGTACTATGACTATCGCTTTTTTTTCAGAGTAGGTTTTATTGTTTTATTGTTTTTTGTTTTTTTTTGTTTTTTTTTTGTTTTTGTTTTTTTGTTTTTGTTTTTGTTTTTTTTTTCTTCTTCATTGTTCATTAAAAAAATAACCCCTATGTGGAGACATTTATTAATACGGTGCCACGAGCGATAGACTCTATTGAAAGTAATTTAGACAGCGTTTAGCACGCACCCATAAGCTCTCCACGAAACTCCCATAAAATGTCACTCAGGTAAACAAGGAAAAGGGCGACGAATGAATGAGACGGGGGGGGAGAGCGAAAAGAGCGGGGATGGAGATGGTGCGAAGGTGCAGAGGAGAGGGGTGGGATAAAAGTGGAGGGGGATGAGAAATATTGCACTCGCTAAAGATGATGTAAATAAATTGCTTCACTCACCCCCTCCCCCCCCCATTTTTGGGGCTGCTCCCCTCCCCCTCCCCCGCCGTAAGACCCACGCCCGCCCGTATTGTCGTGTAATTCAAACACTGCTTTATTTACTGCTCATCCCTTTCCTTCTGTGGATTTCCCAAGATTTTCTCACCCTTTTAGACCCTTCTTCATCATACCCCGCGCCTATATTACTATACCAACCCTTTCTTTCAGCTCACGCGACGACAAGGGCTCAACTTTATTAGAATGATCTGTGGGGGAAAAGTGTGACCTTTTCCGAGTTTTACAACGCTACTAAATTGAGATAATTTTCCGTATAATGCACAACGTGGGCGCCGTATGGGTGTCCAGACACAACAGATTTGACGGCAAAATATCAGCAATTACAATCAGTATACAGCCCCCCCCTCGCCCATAATGAGCTAGGGGGTCAGATGGAAGAGAAGGCTTTAAAGCCCTAATTTGTCCCACTAATTTGTCCTAGTATCTACTGTCTATAATCCTCTTTTATCTATTTATCTATCTATCCCATATAAGAGTTGACGTACGATGACTTTCAAAAGAAAGTACCCTGATAAAAATTTTTACTCCTTTAAATCTGGGCAATCTTTAAACCATTTTGCGGTTTTCAAGTATTTAAGCACTAATCAGAAAGATCATTTTAAAGTACATCATGAAAAATCGTAAGTTTCATTGAAAATAAAGGATAAATTTAACAGTAATAATTTCGACGAGGGTACTTTCTTTAGAAATTCATAGTACGCAAGCTTGGAACCATTCATCAGAAATTCATCGGAACAGCTCTTTATACCGATGACCAGGTAGCACGTTTCGGTAATGCGCTTCAGCTTTGCAAATATTTACTAGCATTTTACAATCCACCTATGGTTCTATAGATTGAAGCAAAGATTACACACATCAGTTAAACAATTTAATACTGGCTCATAGAACCACTTAAATCAGTAATATTTGCTTAGACCGGATGAATTGATGATGTTGTAACGACTTCAATTTTTTACGCGGGCAAACCTAAAAGTGATAGGAACTACTTTTGGCCGCCTGATCTTTTCAACTACAGATATACGCACGTACGTATATATTCTATGTATAATATACACCAGTGAATATCCGAATGGCCCCTTGATAATGCGCGAATTATTCACGACAAGAGCAAAACATGAGTGATGATTACATTCAAGGGTGATTACATAGCGGGACAAAAGCCCCCCCCCCCAATCCTAAAAACAGAGGGTTGCATGGGATAAGGAGCGGCTCAAACGAACAAACGCAGGACTAGACAACGACACTATACTACACGCCTAATGAACTATGGATTGAGGAGGGGGGGGGGGTTTCCCCCGACAACGTTGCCGGAGTTACACCTTAAAAAATAAACCTTACATTCAAACGGAAGTCCCAACATTTTTAAAGCCCCAAAATAGGAGTAGATGTGACAGCGAATGGGGTTCCAGCGAGACTCGCCATATCCTTGCGGGCATTTCGTGGCGTGGACCAAGACCTTTGACATGCAAATAAGGAAAGGATTGAAATTCAGATCCGCTGCGTTCTGTCGTAAATCTAACGGAATCCTACGACCCATCGGATGGATTCAACCGCTCGACCGGTTGAAACAAAGATTGCTGATCGGGGTATTTCTACGAGCCATTAACGGCACTTCCCAACTGATATATGTAATCTTTGCCTCGAACGGTGGAGGGCATCGATGGATAGTAGAATGCGATGGAATAAATGCGAAACTGATGGTGCGGGAGAGAGGCCCTCGAACATTTTGGACTTACATCTGTCGAACGGGGAGTGGGAGGCGGTGGGGGGGGGGTTTCTCCCTTTCAAAACAGAGCTTCGGAATCAAAACAGAAAATCTTTCAACTTATGCAAATTGTCCGGTTGATTACCTGCCTAATGTAATTTGGTCTGTTTCGCGATTGGCTACGAGGAAACGCGGTTGGATCCCATAATGAGCATGAAAACAAGGAAAAGGGAGATGAGAGAAGAATGGGTCCGAAAACACTTTGGCCCGGAGCATTTCAGCCCTGTACACTGTACAGACAGACGTGCACATATTCGCGTAGTTGACAAAGTTCCAGCTCTCGCCGCTCATGGACGGATACAAGAATTCGGCTTTCTCTCTCTCCGGCGATTTGAACACACGTGTTTCTCTCTCCGACCATTTGAACACACGTGTTAAAAAAGGATAGAAGATGAGGCCATCGCGTGCCATTAGACCCTATATTCATCCTTTTCTAACGAACGTGTTCAAATGACATGAGAGAGAGACAGACAAACTCCTATATCCGCTCATGGCTCCGCTACGCAGTGCAACGAGCTTTCGCTTTCCAAGCAGTTCTGGTGGACTTGTTACAAGTCATTGCAAAATTAAGTCAATGTCTCGACCAAACTTGGGAAAACGGTAATTAATTACTCGTTTTTCGACTAAATGCCATTTGTAATCGAGGTGGATTTTGGCGGTAATCACTAATCAGCGGTATTCGAATAAAACCAGCTTGTGAAGATGAAACAAATTGCTTTCTTTCTATCGAACAAAATCAGTTTCTTCATTGCATCTCTACCGACCCGCGCCAGCCACGTGTGCTTCTAGAGTATGGAGTATGGACGTCAAAGGCGACACTATTCCTACACCCCCGATATGAAATTGCATCCGTAAGAAATGAAGGCGCCAGGCCCCGTTACTGCGCACCGTACTTGCTTAACGTTCCGAAGAATATTACCTCGCAATCAGTGCGCGATATCGGGTTGCGAGCAAACACTCTCGCTTTCTCGATTCTTGACCACGCACAACACAGGAGTCAGGGGTTTCTCTCTCTCTCTCTCTCTCTCTCTCTCTCTCTCTCTCTCTCTCTCTCTCTCTCTCTCTCTCTCTCTCTCTCTCTCTCCTCTCTCTCTTCTCTCCCTCTCTCTTCTCTCTCTCTCTCTCTCTCTCTCTCCCTCTCTCCCTCTCTCCCTCTCTCTCCCTCTCTCTCCCTATCTCCCTCTCTCCCTCTCCCTCTCCTCTCTCTCTCTCTCTCTCTCTCCCCTCTCTCCCTCTCTCTCTCCCTATCTCCCTCTCTCCCTCTCTCTCTCTCTCTCTCTCTCTCTCTCTCTCTCTCTCTCTCTCTCTCTCTCTCTCTCTCTCTCTCTCTCTCCGCGTTTGAAAGCATGGTTTAGAAAAAGACGGAGATAGGGGATAAAGTCACGTGATGCCCCCTCCCTCCCCTCTGCTATCCTATTCTAACGCATGTGTTCGAATGGGGAGGGAGAGGGACGGACGAATTCCTGTATCCACTCACGGTCTTGACTGCCCTGTTATAAGAGCGTGGCGGGGGGGGGGTTTCCTTATTTTTTGGACAACTGATGAGAATATTTTCCTATGTCAACTCGCAATAGCGTTCTTCATGGTCTGCTTTCCTTTCGCCCCGCGTTCCAAAAAGGCTCGTTGCTCGTCGGGCCCGGGGGTGTGGTGGGGGGGGGAGCGGCGTTCCATTCCGTCCAAGGCGGTGAAACCTTATTTTCGCTCTCGCTCATTACCTGCTCGTAAATTTACTCACCCCGTAAATCTTCGGGTGACTTATCTAAGTAATTCCTTGATTTACATTCGTATAAAGTAATTTATAAGTGGGCTCGCATAATCGTCGTATTCTAACGTCCGACAAATCACGGGGAGAAGATAAAGGAAGAACGAAGCGAGGGGAAGCGCGCGGAAAAGGAAGGTGGAAATCGGACAGAAAAACCGCCGCGCCGTTGCCATTTCGAACGTTATCGATCGATATCAACAATCGCTGGAGAACAATCGATCCTTGGTTTTTTTTTTCTTCGGAGTGAACTAATGAAAAAGAATCGACTTTCAGCCCATTCAGTTGAACCTAATAGTCGATGCTTTCCCACAGTTTCAAAAAGGAGATCCAAAAAAAAAAAAAAAAAAAAAAAAAAAAAAAAAAAAAAAAAAAAAAAAACTTTTTTCACAGAAAAAGTTTCCACGGGGGCAACATTTTTGAACCCCAATGGAAGGTCTAAGAAAGCCCCCCCACCCTCACGAAAAAAAAGGGAAAACATTTTCTTTCGCACAGATAATATACAATTACTAAGCCACTGTAGGTGAATCAGTGTTTGATATTATGAATAAAGGGACAAAAGATGGTAATCATGGTAAATGTATAATCCCAATATTCCTTTAAAGAAAAATTAGTTAAATTTACAAAATAAACTAAAAATAAAATTCATCAACTATAATACTCATCTGATTACATTTCATTATTTTTTATTTTTGTTTTGTTTTTTGTTTTGTTTGTACCTTTTATTTCTATGGTGAAATTTTGAATGTTTTAAATTCCGGGGGGGGGGAGTCCCCACCCCTTGCCCTTTAACTCTCTACATTCAGTGGCGTAGCCAAGGGGGGGAGGGGGGTCCAGGGGGTCTGGACCCCCCATGACACCAAAATTTGTCCTAAAAAAGGTAATTTCTTGCGTTTTCGGTCAAATTTTACCAAATTGGTATCTTTGGACCCTCCCATGACAATTTTCGGACCCCGGACCCCCCCAGAAAAATTCCTGGCTACGCCACTGCTACATATAGGTACTCGAGGATTTGCCAGTTATCGGCAACAATGTAATATCGTCAAATGACAGTAATTGAAGTCAAGTGACATTAAGGAGGCCGAAAAAATTCTAACAAGAAAAGAAGAAGAAAAAAAGGGAGAGAGTGAAAAAAAGAAGAGCATGTCTGCTGCCATTTGCGCCGACTGAAAGAAAGCTACGGATAGGGACTTTGGAAGGTGTGCTTTTCCGAATGAAGATAAATGTGTAAATTAGTCTCTATACCGGTTAAGGCGAATGATTCATCGTTTCGGCCACGAATGCAACCGTTCCTCCGCGAGGTGAGATCCAAGCCGCAAGTTTTTTCAAAAAATGAAAAAGAAAAAAAAAAGGAATGCAGACTGAACAACTACATGAAGGTGGGGGAGGGGAGGACCATATCTCTCTCTCTCTCTCTCTCTCCTCTCTCTCTCTCTCTCTCTCTCTCCCTCTCCCTCTCTCTCTCTCTCTCTCTCTCTCTCTCTCTCTCTCTCTCTCCCACACACCATCTTTTACCCTTTCTCCGTCTCCTCGATCATAATTCAAAATATAATCCAGACTTGAGAGCGCGGCTAATTTATACGGATAGGCACGCGGTGGTCGGAAATATAAGGCGCCATCCAAGGGGTGGCAAAGGCAGGGGGAGGGAAGGGTGAGGTTCGGAGAGGGTTGTGAAAAGAATCAAGAACGTTGTACACAAAGTTGCCAAACTTTCCAAGGTACCGAGGTATGATTATTCTTATTGAACACTTTCTTTTGTGGAACAAGATTCTTGAGTTCAAGGGGGTGTCAAAAAATGCCAACGAATGAAAAAACCAAAAATCCAAATTTTTCAAAATGACAATGCTTCCCCTCTTTATACACGACGGTGGGAGGGGGGGGGTGAGAGAAAATAAAAAAAATTATAATAATAATAATGATGATGATGGTTATATACAGTAGCGTTTGCAGACTACCAGAACTTGTCTTGTACTCTTGGTGGTACTTTTTGACTTTACACGCCACTAGGGGATCAAGGAATTTCTCATTTCTCTCTCTCTCTCTCTCTCTCTCTCTCTCTCTCTCTCTCTCTCTCTCTCTCTCTCTCTCTCTCTCTCTCGCTCTCTCTCTCTCTCTCTCTCTCTCTCTCTCTCTCTCTCTCTCTCTCACCCTCTCTCTCTCGCTCTCCCCCTCCCTTACACACACACGTGCTTTGGAAAGGATAGCGGAGGGAGCATGTACTATGACTTTCAAATGAAAGTAACCTAATCGAAATTTTTACCATTTTAAATCCGGGCAACTTTTAGAAAATTGTGCGACTTTCAAGTGACGAAATAAACAGAATGACTCTTTAAAGTACGTCATGAAAAATCGTAAAGTCTGTTGAAAACAATAGAACAGTTTAACAATAAGAATTTCAACCAGGGTACTTTCTTTCGAAAGTCATAGTACTTGACTTGCGCTCCTAACTCCGTATTTTTCTACCGTGCGCGTTCAAAGGGGCAAAGAGCTATATGGAGATAGACAAATCCCTGGATCCGCTAGCACTTTACGCTGATTTTGTTTGGCAACGGCTCACCAGTAGTATGCATCGATGAGGAAGCAGGAAAATGAACCTGGATGGAAATCCGCGCATAAATTTTTCATCGCCGGAGCGCTGAGCACTTCTTTTGAATATAATCGGTAACCATCCCCAACAACTTTTTTAAGTTACTGCGAGGAGACGCGAGAATCCGCTCTCATCCCTCCCTCCCGTTGTCCCACCACCCTAGCTCGATAACAACCCCGCGGTAGGATTATTAACACCACCAGCCACCCCCTCCACCCCGGGTCGACTGGCGGTGGGAGGAGGGAAATGAAAATCAGAATGATATAGGTACGGCATACCCGGATTATGCAAATAATTTCCGTTCTCCCTTTTCCCGCACACCTTTCATTTTTTTTTCCTCCCCATTTTTTAACTTAATTTAATTTAAAAAAATATTTAAATGCAATAAGTCGGATCTTGCTCTTTTCACAACAATAATGAGTTCTACACGCATTGAAGCAAGTTACTGAGAAGAGAATGTTTAATACTCTCGGAGAGATGGGCGGGGGGGGGGGGGGAGGAGGGATGAAATAAAACTTTATAAAAGTGTGCAAAGTCGTGGCATAAGAATCGCGAACCGGTATAAATTAGTTTTCATTTGAGGAATTCCGTTTATTCGCTCACCTTTTCGGCGTATTGCTTACCTTCATGTCGCCTTTCCCGTCACCTGCTTTCATAACAATGGGGCTGTATTGTTGCAGCCTTTTACTAAGAATTAATGGAGTGGGAAAGGAGGTCAATGACTTTCAATTAGAGCAATACAGCCATATTAGCTCGAGATTTCGGAGGTCTTCCGAGTAGCGGGAAATTTGAATTTACACGTATTTCAATTGGAGGAATTGACTTAAACATCCGAATTTTTAACTATATCTTCTAACACATAGTTTACAATTACATTTTCTTTTAACGTAAACTAGACCCTTTAAACTATATTTTTGAGGAGTGCGGATTTGATATCACAGTCAATTTTTTATAGGTGAACCGCAGCCCTTTGAAATAACCACTAGAAATATTTAATAACCCTTTCCAGCGAAGTGGGACACGCACATGTACCATTTTATGTAACATGGGTTTCAATGGAATTTAAATAGACTTTTTGTAAAAACTTGTGTGACCTATCAAAAGTCTAAGAAAATTGTCCTCTTTTGAACGGTCAAAGAAAATCTCAAAAAAAATGTCAAATTCCAAAATGCATGCTTCAAAGGGTTAAGGTGACGTTGGGTGGAGGGTGGAGGGGACCTTGACTCTAGCCGTGAGCAGAAAGAGCAAGGACTCGGCGCACAGTGGAGCGAGTCAAAAGGGCAGGCTGGACAAGGTGTTGTGACTTTAAATGCATATATATATATTTGTTAATGCGTAAAGTAGACGTTTGAAAGAGGTTTTGTTGGTTATACTATAAAATTTCCTACTAAAATTACCTTTTACAGTTTGTTTCTTGACTGTAAAAACGTTTGAATTTGCATTTTTAGTCATATAATTCCATGTCCGAACTCTCGTATTGACTCGCGCCACTGTGCGGCGCTGACTCCAAAGCTCTGTTCGGCTTTTTTCGGCAACACTCGGCATCGCTCGGTGGACTTCCATGCGCTTATGATTGGCTCAAAAAAATGTAGGTCCTCTCCCATAATGAGACAGCAGAGTTGGGCAACCGAACTAATGAAATCAGTCTGGCAACAGAATTGATGCTGGAGATGTGATACCATTGCCTATGAAGAGGTGTATTTGGTCAATGGGTCTGTTGCAAACTTTTGCTACAGCGCTATAGAGTGATAAACCTAATGTAAAATCGCGTGGAAATTCCATTGGTGGCAGCAGAAAGTCATAAAATGCAGTAACAAACTCACAAGGGGCATTTTGAATTCCAAGATGGCGGTAAAATATCGAGCAACCTGTATGCAAGCACCATGAACATCCAAGAAGGCCAACCTCACAACCAATCACAAAGCAAACAAACTCATAACCTCCGATGCTGCGAGGCTGTTAACTTTGGCCATCATGGTTTTCACAGAGCGTTCCACACAGGTTGCCCGATAGTTTACCGGCGCGCCGGTTTCAGTTAAACGCCAACTGTACGTTTAATACTGCATATTATGACTTTCTGATACGACCAGTGGACTTTTCACGTGATTTTACTTAAAATTAAACACTCTATGTATATCGCTGTAGCAAAAGTTTGCAACATACCCATTGGACCAGATAATTTGTCAAATAATCTGATTTTTTTGCGTTGCCAAACTAAACAAATAATTCTACGAATAATATTTCCCCAACTCTGTGAGATAGGGAAATCTAGTACCTCCATTTCTCTGGGGACCTTAACTTTCACGTAAAATCAACTTAGATGTGTTCCAGTTCTTATATCTTTGCGGGAAAAGGGTGGGGAGGGGGAGGGAGGGGGAATGGAGGGGGAATGGTGGGGGGAGGGGGAATGGAGGGGGGAGGGGGAGGGCGGTCGGGCGCGGGAGGGAGGTGGTATGGGAGGGAGTAAAAGAGACAATTTGTAAGTCCCGATCAGTGGCGGCTCGTGAAATTTGGCAACCGTGTCCTCCTCCTATTTAACCAATGTAAAACAATCGATTCTCCCGGAGGCTGCCAGCCTCCGCAAGAATCGATTATTTTACCTACGTTTCAATGGAAAACTTGCATGGTTGCCAAATATCACGAGCCGCCACAGGTCCCGATCCATGTTCACCCTTTTCTACACTTACATTATACCATGATGTACCCATAAAAATGTGACTGAGCTTTAAAGACAGTACTTACGTAAAGAAAGTACAGGGACGGTCAGGAAAAAGGTGACAACGAGCTTGACACTCAGCAGTGTTGGCATTTTTCTCACGTTTGGGAAACAGCTAAAACGTGGACTTTACCTGCAACAAAAAGAGAACCAATTGCAAAATTAAACAGAAGCACTTATATAATAGGCGATCGTGTGACAGTTACATAAATGCCAGAGGTGCAGCACGTGCAATGTGACAACGTTGTATTTTGTCTATTTGAATCAGAGATTACTAAGCCTAAGAGATATGGCACTTCCTATCTCCGCCGTGTTAAAAAACCGTTGGCCGGGCTCCGTAAAAAACGCCTGCAGAATGGCCGTGCAGAACGTGCAGTACGCTGGTGACCGTAAACATTGTTGTTATTCATGTTGTTGGAAATGAGGTTAGATTCTCTGCGGCGTCTAAATGTTTGTCATTTAACGGTCGATGGGATGATTAAAGTGACTTAGATTTTCAAATTCACGTACAAAATATACTCAGAGCTCATTAAACTTCCCAAACACTTTATTAATCTTATTAATTTAGTTAGCGGCGTTGCTGTCAAATCTCATTCAAACAACAACAGTAGTAACAATGTTTACGGTCACCAGCGTACGCCACATTGCATACTTCGTAGGAGTCGAACAACACTTTTGAATCGTTATGCCATATCTCTTAGGCTTAGTAATCTCTGATTTGAATCCATGTAAAAGATCGAATTCGAGGGTGTTCACCAAAAACGCAATAGTTCGATATTTTTAATTAATTTAAATGGAGAAAGTACGACGTTGCCAAATTACACGCTGATTTATGCACACTTACGTGGACGAC
The DNA here is from genome assembly GCA_011764245.1 of Trialeurodes vaporariorum. Classification (NCBI taxonomy): domain Eukaryota; kingdom Metazoa; phylum Arthropoda; class Insecta; order Hemiptera; family Aleyrodidae; genus Trialeurodes; species Trialeurodes vaporariorum. The sequence continues at coordinate 67,647,301 of VMOF01000388.1, forward strand.
TCGCCTGAGATCGTCAAAAAATGGCCAGAAATCATAAAGAAAATTCATCATAAATTTCTCATTCATAAACTTTTGAGTCCAGTTTTAATGACAGAGACTACTTTTGTCACACGTAATTTTAACCTAGTTATGTTATGCAGGAAAGTTTTCAACTAAGTTTTGAGATACATGCGGTATGAGCCTTTCCAATTACAACGGGGTAGTAATTATATTAAGTATACAAAAGTTAGAAGAGTAATACTTTCTGTGAAGTTTCGGCCTAATCTTGCTTTCTTAATTCCGGCGGAACTAATAATTTATCGAGAACACGGGATTTGTGTGAGAAAATGGACAGACAAGTCTTCAAGCGATGGGGGAACTGCTGGGATGTGCACGAGTTTCCTCGGCGCTTTTTTTCATACACCGTGGGTAATGACGCATTCAAATCTCTGCGAAGGACCAAAATGAAAAAATCGTCTGAAAGCGGGCGATTTGCAAATTTTCTAGGGGGGAGAGAGAGAGAGAGAGAGAGAGAGAGAGAGAGAGAGAGAGAGAGAGAGAGAGAGAGAGAGAGAGAGAGAGAGAGAGAGAGAGAGAGAGAGAGAGAGAGAGAGAAGAGAAACAGAAACAGAAAAGAAAGAGAAACAGAGAAAGAGAGAGAGAGAGAGAGAGAGAGAGAGAGAAGCTCTCGAAATGGACGCCTCTCTTTTTCGGCTCTTTCCCCTCCTCGATAGAAAAGAAGAGGATCCACGACTTTCTTTGAAATACAGGGTGTTTGCAAAAGAACGAGTCACTGCGAATATTTTAAAAGCGGTAAGGCATTTCGAAAAACTCTGGAGTAGGAGTCCAATAAAGGACTCAAGGGAATGATTAAATCCAATGAAATTTTACAAGAAATGTCCGCAAAAATTATTGCCTGTTCTTTCTAACTTGAGACCTGGAGATTTAGGTAGATTTGCCTTCTGTGGCAACATAGGAGTGCTAACCCTCGTCAGTCGGCCGAGGCGACAGAGCTGCTGCGCTATGACAACCTATTGAAGTGTTGGTATTCTCTATTTTCCGAAATTCATTTAAAGCCAGCTCAGGACTCAAGTTAGAACGAACAGACTATAGTTCGTCCACACAGTGGCGCACCGAGAAATTTGCCTTGGGGGGGGGGGGTTTGGTATGACTCAAACTCCGGGGGGTCTGGGGGGTATGGAATACCCCTCAGGACAAGCGGGGGGTCCGGGGGCTCTCCCCCGGAAAATTTTCCAATTTTCCTGACCTTCAGATTGAATTTTACGGTACTTTCATGTACAGTAAAATTGAAATACTCAAATACATTTTCGATTTTGCTGCATGAAATCCTTGCTCTTGACTCATAATTAGAGGGAGAAGAGTCAAGTGGAATGTATGGTTGAAGGAGCCTTGGAATATTCACCGAGGGGTTCACCGAGAGGGGGGGTCCGGGGGCTCTCCCCCGGAAAATTTTCCAATTTTCCTGACCTTTAGATTGAATTTTACGGTACTTTCATGTACAGTAAAATTGAAATGCTCAAATATATTTGTATTTTCGATTTTGCTGCATGAAATCTTTGCTCTTGACTCATACTTGGAGGGAGAAGAGTCAAAAGGAATGTGGATGAAGGAGCCATGGAATATTCACGGAGGGGGTTCACCGAGGGGCAGTGGCGTAGCCAGTCTGCCCCCCCCCCCCTTGACACCAACATTTGTCCTAAAAAAAGGTCTTTTTTTGCGTTTTCAAACAAATTTAACCAAATTAGTATCTTTGGACCCCCCTTGACAATTTTCGGACCCCAGACCCCCCCCCCCCTAGAAAAATTCCTGGCTACGCCACTGCCGAGGGGTTAGATTTTATCCCCCCCGCCATATTGAATAACTCTTAAGAAAATGCGGATAATATGGAATTTGTTCACCGTGAACCCCCATCCTAGCTGATCACGATTTATTTTTCTTTCTCTTCCTTCTATTTGTGAAGGAACCACATCCCCCCCTCTCTCTCTCTCTCTCTCTCTCTCTCTCTCTCTCCTTTTTTTTTTTTTTTTTTAAGGCTTTTTTAAGGCTTCTTTTTAAGGCCCCTTCGGTGCGCCAGTGCGTCCACAAATGAACCAAAGACGAGAGCACCAAACAGATTTTGTGTCGATTGAAATTTTTGTTCGATTTGTTACGTATATTAAAAAAAAAAAAATCACAATTTTATTTTAATGACGAAATTATTGAGGACGAATATTGGAGGACAGAAACATGAAATAGCGAGTTGGACGAAAAAAAAGGGACAACGTCTCCTATGCGAGTCCCTCAGAGACCCTGTCATTGGGGGTTCGCGTTTTCTCAATTTACTCAACGTATGGGATTTCACAGACTAACATACATGCACTGAAAAAAAGGATTGCCAGAAGCCCAACGATATGTTTACTGAGGTAAGGGATGGTACGGCTACCAGAATTTGAGTCTTCTTGCCATGATTCTTGGAAATTATGAGGAAATTCTGGTACTGTAACCACATTCTGATAGTACAACCAGAATGAGGCCCTTGATAACTTTTGCTAGATGCAAATGCACGGAAAAAAATCAGTGGTAAAATTAACCATAGCATAGTTGATTTTGGCACCTCCTACAAAGTATGGTAAATTTCACCTGATGTTTGGTATGATGAAGCACACTACCAGTTTAATATAACGCGCAGATGGATGCGTTGACTAAAAGTGTACCTCATCATACCAAACATCAGGTGAAATTTACCATACTTTGTAGGAGGTGCCAAAATCAACTATGCTATGGTTAATTTTACCACTGATTTTTTTCCGTGTGAATTGTAAAATCTGATGTGAAAACCAGCGAAAATCACGAAAATCACAAAAAAAAGTCTAAAATTCAGCAATAAACTCAGAAAACAGGTACAACCGGTAAAATCGTAATAGTTGCTTTCTATCTAATTTTATCACTTCCTCTAGGGAAACACAGATATAAGTCTCACATTAGGTAGGAATCTCCCATGATACCTCCGCGTTGCTCCACCATTAAGCCCGGTTCTGAGAGTGAATTTTGTGATTTTTAGTGTACTCATGGTCATTTATACAGGTTTTCATGCAAGAACCAACTCTTAAATCCCCTATAGCAAAAGTTTGCAAGAGCCCTGTGGTCTGATGGAAGTACTAGACTCTCCTTGGTTCACACTGTGCTTCTGGTATAGTATTGCTAGAAATTAAGAATTATTTTTTTTTTTCATCATTGTAGACAGGCACGAACCATCATTAAAATAGACAATTTTTAAAACGAGAACCCTATTTTCTCTAACATTATCTATTGAAAAACATAAATACACGTCGAAATTTTTACGCATGTTCCTCCTAGATTCATGGTTTGACTTAGGTTTCAAGGTTTTTCAAAATTATTTTGCAGTGTTGCTCTATATCTTTTTTTTTTTTAGACACCCTGTCGAATAATATTCAAAGTGTACCACGAAAAAGGCAAATGGGTGGGGGGAGGAGGGGGGGGGGTTGTCGAGCGTGTTTTTATTCGTGTTGACAATCGTTCAGTTCTTCGGAGCAAGTTGAGCTTGGTCCCCTTTCTTCTTATATTATTCGCGCTATTCTTCTCCTTCCCTTCGTCCCCTTCGCGTCCCTTTGCTCCTACTCTGCTGCATGCTGGGAGGATCGCAATTTTTTAGCCAGCTGTATTATTTACGACCCGTTTCCCCGAATCACTACTACTCTTATCACCATCCTGACGATACTTTAAATTCGTTCTCTTATCTGAATCTAAGATTCTTACGAAAACTACGTTGCCAAATATGTACAGTCAGGGACAAAAAAGGATGTCAGACGACTCTTGGAGGTAGGCTACCCGCAATACTTGTCTCAATTAATTTAAGCATTGCAGGTTGCCTACCTACACCAAAGTCTAAGGAACCCTCTACATGGGCGGAGCCAGCAATTAGGCAACTGTGGATTCTTCCCATTTGAATGTATGAAAAACAATCGATTAGAAATTAGGCTCCCCCCCAAGAATCGATTGTTTCTCATACATTCAAATGGATAGAATCCACAGTTGCCACATTGCTAGCTCCGCCCAAGCCTCTGAAATTATTTTTGTTACCTACAGTACCCACTTTTCGTGCGCAAGACTCACAACAGATCTACTAACAGAATGGAACCGCCATCGTCAGCTAGAGGTCGTTCCAGAAATTTAAATGAACCTGGACCGATAATCTTCTGAATTATTCAACATTATTTCTCATAATAAAAGGTGAAAATTAATGAAAATAAATTTAAGCGTTGTCTTTTCATTTGGGCACGCCAGACAATCAAACGTTCAAAGTCAGAGCCATGCACATACAATTCTCGTAATATATTTTGTAATATTTGATGAGCCAGAAAAGACCAGACAGCGAATAAATCCAATATTTCATTTATCGAAACAGAAATTCCATCATTTTGTAGTTACGGTGTTGTTTACACAAATACAGTGGTTCCGTTTATGTAGTAGTTTGCCGGTACAAAAAGTGTCTAAAGTGTAGCTCGGGCTGTTTGAAATTGAAGTGATTTCTTGAGTTAAAGAGTGGTTTTTGAACGTTTTTAATAAAGTGCGCTTCGTTATTTTTGCCGAATTTTACGTAAGAATCAAGGTTCTTATGTTGCGTGGTAGCAACGTCACTTACTACGAGTTCTTGCCTTGCCGTATATGCAGTAGCGGCTCGTGAAATGCGATACATCGATGTCCACTCCTTTTAAAACTATAGAAAAGTATCGATCGTCGGGACTTGCAATTGAACTTCCGAGAAATCGATACTTTTCAATAGTTTTAAATGGAGTGGACATCGATACATCGCAAATGAGAATTTGAAGTCATGTATTCCATGTCCGACCCCTCTCAATGACTCGCTCTACTGTGCGGCGTATGATATGATCTGAAATCGACAAAAAGTGGCCAAAAATCAGAGGGTTTTCTCATCAATTTCTCATATATAAGCTTTCAAGACCAAATTTATTCAAAGAAAACACTTTTACCGAGTAATTTAAGCTTTAAAATACAAATATATTACTGGAAAGTTTCAAATCAAACTTGGAAGGCCAAAAACGATGGCTGTTGATGACTTTCTTCACAGACTTTTTTTTTTCAATTTTTTTGGCCTCGGCCCACAGTGCGGTGGACTACGTTCTAGTTGTGAGTGCAAAAAAAAGGGGACCAAAAATCACCCGGCATAAAATGGGCGTTCAACATCCTCAAGACATCCGGAGGACATTCAAAGGCAATTTTGATAAGTCTAGAACTGATCTGAAATGTCTTCTTTTGATCTTCTTCAGGTGATAGGGGGAAAAAAGAAAAAAAAAGTATTGCATACATCCAATTCAAAAGTTTTTACCGCAATGAAAATGAAACAAACTAAAAGAGCATCGTTTCCGGCCTTTGAAGCATAATTTAAAACGTTCCAGTGACATTTCTGCGTTTAAATGACTTGTTTAAAGTATTTTCTGTGATTGAAATTAGCCTTGACAGTTTTGTGAATGAAAAATAATGAAAAATTTACTGTCTGATTTTTGGCCTTGTTTTTCTTCATCTCACAGACCATAGTGCGGCGCGGTGGACCCTTACCGTATCTCTGCAAAATCCTTCCGAATTAGTTCGAAAATCGTCGCAGAGTTGACAACGACGCGACGCGACGCCTCCTTGGGATTTGGTGGGCGCCCGATTGCACTCACTCGCTTGCATGAATTCAGATATACATATCACATATGTATATTTATGTACTCACCGCCGCTGTAAAACACACAATGGTTCAAAATGTGGATTTTTCTGGACAAAGCTTCTCTGTTTTTTTAGGTTCTAAAAATAATGTCCGGAAAATTCCGTAAATAAATCCACTGTGTGGAGCTGCTTCGAGCGATCGTTCTTTCGGCTACCGCCAAGCTTGGGGGGGGGGGGGGTGGTCCCGAAGCTGGAACCACCTCAATTTGCCAGCTTTTAATGTATTCTTTAACCTACACCCCCTCTCCACCACCAAATTTTTTTCTTCTTCCCTCTTCGATTCAAACCTGCATTCGTTATCGATGTTGGCGGATTTTATGGGCCATGCCGACAAAGCACTCGACTGTTTTCTCTCATTCTTTCTTTTGTCTTCCCTCCCCTTCCCCCTTTCTCTCACCACCTCTCGCTTCCTCATTTGGTTGTTAGTTTCTTTCTTTATTTTACATGAAGCATGCTCTACCCCCTTTCTAAAAGTGACACATTTTCCTCGAATGTGAGCAATAGTTTCTCGAGATGAATTTATTATTCAGCGTTGCTGTCATCACTAGTGACCTGCGCCATGTCACAGTCTTTTTCAAGCGGTTACATTATACCTACTATACAACGGAAAGAATAAAAATGAAAAAGTCACAGACAAGGAAAAAATGACCTAAAGATTGCGTTTTTCTTGTTGTTTTTTTGTTGTTGTTTTGTTTTTTGTTTTTTTAAATACATAATATGATATGTGGTATGTTGTCTACAGACGAATCGAATCGCTTTTCATAAGACGCTAGATCGCCACTGCACTGATCAGATTAATATTTTTTTTTCGAACATATGCGCAGCGTAGAGCTGGCCTTGCTGGCACCCTATACCTATTTTGCACCTTTTCTTTTAAAAAAGCCCCTTTCATACCCCCCCCCCCCCCTCTTTTACTTCCATCGCCTATTCTTAGAAAAATATTCTCCGAGGATTCTTCCGAAGAAAGCGCCTTTTCCCCTCACCCTTTTCACTTTCACTTCCAATTTTATTTTCTATTTTCTTAAATATTTAAAAAATATCACACACTTTAAATAACCATACATCAGGAGCTGTGATGCGAAACTTGCGTGTGCTGCAAAAACCGCGCTTCTCCTTGAAGATTCCGCGCAGTACTTGGGACGTTTCTGTTGTGCGAGTGTAAGTACATAAGCGTAGGCTTTAAGGTCCCTGCAGACCAAACGCATCCCTCTTAACTATCATGTTCTCGGCTCAATATTCGTCACAGCCGTTTTGTATTTGTATACGTATAAAACACCCCTCAAAACGGGCAATGATGGCATTGAATTTTTAAGAACGTCTTCGAATATTTATGTTTTATGCGCTTACTTTCACTTTCTATTTCGCACTTCCGCACGCATCCCATCATCAGTGTTGTCAAATTTCCCTATACATGATACTAACTGTTATATTGAGTCAAATGGGACAAGTCCGATGATTATTCGAGAAATGGCAACACTGCCTAGCAACCATTGACCCACCCTCCGATCCGGACCTTTATTGTCGCCTCTAACCACATTTTAAAAGGGATTGAGGTGTAACTCACAAGAGACTGTAGCATACGCGGATACAAGAATTTATCTCTCTCTCTCTCTCTCTCTCTCTCTCTCTCTCTCTCTCTCTCTCTCTCTCTCTCTCTCTCTCTCTCTCTCTCTCGCCATTTGAACGTATGTGTTAGAATAGGATAGAATAGGGGCCATCGTGTGACCTAAGCCGGTATCTCCGTCCTTTCCCAACACACATGTTTAACTGGAAGGAGAGAGAGAAAGACGATTTCCTGGATCCGCCTTTGGACTTTAGTGACAGAAATAAACTCAGACAGGATTTCTAGTCAGGTCAAATTAAGGTTTGACCCGCAACAAATTGCAACAAAAGGTTTTATACCAACAAAAAACGCAGAAAAATCAAAAGAATCCGGCAGGTCAAAAATCACCGAAATTCTTCAAAAATTAGACCCCAAAAGACCCAAAAAACCCGAAAAACCCCAAAAATTCAAAAAACGCACGACGTTTCTCACAAATTCTATGTAAATTTCTCAAGGGTCACAAATAAAAAGTTTTTCTCGTTCTACCTCCTAATACTGTTCCTACGACCATATCTACCTTTTCTCTCTACTTTCTTCTCATTTCCCATTTTTCTTTTCCTCTTTCTTTTCATATCTTCTTCTCTTTCTTCTCAATCTCTTTTTTCCCTCTCTTCTTCTCTTCTCCTCTCCTTTTCTCCTTCTCTACTTCTCTCCTGCTCTACTTCGCTCCTTCTGTACTTCTCTACAACAACTCTCCTTCACTCCTCTTCTCCTCCTCTAGTCCTCCACCTCTCCATACCTCGCAACTTCTCCACTTCTTTCCTTCTTTCCTTCTCTACTTCTCCATGTTTCGCTTTCTCTACAACTCTCCTTTTCACTCCTTCACTCCTCCTCTCCTCCTCTCCTCCTCTACTCCTCCACCTCTCCACCTTTCCACCTCGCCACTTCTTCATTTCTCTCCTGCTCTCCTGCTCTCCTGCTCTCCTTCTCTCCTTCTCTCCTTCTCTCCTTCTCTCCTTCTCTCCTTCTCTAAAACTCTCCTTCACTCCTCCTCTACTCCTACACCTCTCCACCTCGCCACTTCGCCACTTCGCCACTTCTCTCCTTCTCTCTTTCTCTCCTTCTCTCGTTCTATCCTTCTCTCCTTCTCTCCTTCTCTCCTTCTCTCCTTCTCTCCTTCTCTCCTTCTCTCCTTCTCTCCTTCTCTACTTCTCTACTTCTCTACTTCTCTACCTCTCTTTCTCTACTTATCTACTTCTCTACTTCTCCACTTCTCCACTTCTACCCTTCTCTCTTTCTTTCCTTTTCCTCCTTTTTTTCGTTTGGCGCCCGCCCCTAAACAATCCCCCCCCCCGACGGTGGGGGTTCACAAGCCGCCAGTGGCGCGGATTGAAAACCGCTCGAGACATAGAAAATAAACGCTGAGCTCCTCTCAACAACGAATCCAAATCCCAGAGCACTTAATTTTAAATACGTCAGCAGCGTAGCGAGCGGTGCGACGAGTGACGTAGCGTAGCCGTAACCGCAACCATCTCTTCCACGTCTTCTTAATACCTTTTCTTAAAGGAAGGGGAGGGACAAGGGCCCCGAGTTTTTATTAAGGGCTCCTCACAGCTCTTTGGAATTCCCAACGTGACGTCAGATCCAAATATTCAAGCGACACTTTTTTGCCCCGAGATGAGTATATCGAACGCGAAACGCTTTCCCCAGCCACACGAAAGAATATTAAGCTCGGCTCAGATAAGGAGGCTGGCTGGGTCTATATCTGTAATCTTTGGCGGTTTTCACGTATCATTTTTCTTAAAGAATAAAAGAAAAAACTTTGGGAAGAGGAAAACTTTAAGAAACTGAGTTGGGGTTAACTTGAAATTATGAGCTTTAATGTCAGTTCTGAAGTGTCATGAAGGGAAATAATTTCCGATAAGCGTGTTACAAATACTACATTAGAGACGTGATTGGATCCGATATGTTTCACAGGCACGGCGTAGGCTCGCACCAGGAAAATAACTTGCAAAACGCAAGGTTTATTTTTTTAGTGGACAGTCCACGCTCTCGCTCCCGATCCTCTAACCCTATCCACGCGCAGTGTGGACTATATTTTCAACACGAAAATAGTCCACGCCTGGACTATATTCTACCCCGTCCAAACCTGGCAACTCTGGTTAAAAGACTAATCCGTATGTCTTTTTCGGAGTATACATCATGAAAAATCTAAACTTCTATTGGAAACAACGGAGAAATTTAACAAAAAGAATATCGACCAATGTACTTTCTTCTGTTGTGAAAGTCAAAGTGTGTTAATGAGAACTGCCGCCAGGTGGCGACATCCCATCAGAGATTACTAAGCCTAAGAGATATGGCACTTCCTATCTCCGCCGTGTTAAAAAACCGTTGGCCGGGCTCCGTAAAAAACGCCTGCAGAATGGCCTTGATACAACGTGCAGTACGCTGGTGACCGTAAACATTGTTGTTATTCATGTTGTTGGAAATGAGGTTAGATTCTCTGCAGCATCTAAATGTTTGTCATTTAATGGCCGATGGGATGGTTAAAGTGACTCAGATTTTCAGATTCACGTACAAAATATACTCAGAGCTACTCATAAAACTATACTCATTAAACTTCCCAAACACTTTATTAATCTTATTAATTTAGTTAGTGGCGTTGCTGTCAAATCTCATTCAAACAACAACAGTTGTAACAATGTTTACGGTCACCAGCGTACGCCACATTGCATACTTCGTAGGAGTCGAATAACACTTTTGAATCGTTATGCCATATCTCTTAGGCTTAGTAATCTCTGCATCCCATTGACTCTTCCCGTTACCACGGATTAAATCAGGACATCAATTATTGGTTATGAAAAAGAGACGTCTCCCAGGCCTAAAAAAACTATGTATTGAGTCCTTCCTGTCAATTCCTGTTAATCGTATCCCTGATCCTGTTTATCCAAGTTATGCTTTCCTGAGTGAATACGAAATGACCTTTTATTTTCTTTTTTATCTTTATTGTTATTGGTAGCTTTCCTACTTTGATTAACAAAGTGCACAGTTTTCCATATGAGGTCATTTCCGGAAGGGTCATAAAACCATGGGGGTTTCCTTTTTTATCTTTATTGTTATCGGTAGCTTTCCTTCTTTGATTAACAAAGTGCACAGTTTTTTCCATATGAGGTCATTTCCGGAAGGGTCATAAAACAATGGGTGTTTTCTTTTTTATCTTTATTGTTGTTGGTAGCTTTCCTACTTTGATTAACAAAGTGCACAGTTTTCCATATGAGGTCATTTCCGGAAGGGTCATAAAACAATGGGTGTTTTCTTTTTTATCTTTATTGTTATTGGTAGCTTTCCTACTTTGATTAACAAAGTGCACAGTTTTCCATATGAGGTCATTTCCGGAAGGGTCATAAAACAATGGGGGTTTTCTTTTTTATCTTTATTGTTATTGGTAGCTTTCCTACTTTGATTAACAAAGTGCACGGTTTTCCATAAGAGGTCATTTCCGAAAGGGTCATAAAACAATGGGGGTTTTCTTTTTTATCTTTATTGTTATTGGTAGCTTTCCTACTTTGATTAACAAAGTGCACAGTTTTCCATAAGAGGTCCTTTCCGGAAGGGTCATAAAACAATGGGTGCACATCCTGAAAAATAAGCATTGCGACTGAACAGAGACTTACGTTCGAAGATCGCACCTTATATGCTTTATGTACCCTTTTCCCAGAAATGGCCTCATATGCTTTACGCGCCCTTTTCTCAGAAATGGACTCATATGCATGCGCGCGGTGACCACTCAAACTTCAAGTAAATTTTTCTCTCTCGAAAATGAAATTTAGACTTTTCATTTTTTGTCTGATCTCATCGTATTTTTTGCAGAATTCAACATAAGATCAGACAATCCATTTTCCCACAGGAAGAAATAAAAAGAGCTTTGAGAGAAAGCGAGCTTCATTCCTTCGACGAATTACGTGTTGCTTGGATACACGAAAGCTTCCAACTCCAAAAGGACAAGCCTTATATAAAAAAAAGCTCTTCAATTGTGAATAAAACAATACGGCCGTATTTAGCAAGTATTATAAGGTTTCAAATTCTTTGTATGATGCTCCCTAATTTAATTATAGAATGGATGGTATGCAGAACTCGAGCTTTACCTCCCCCTACCTCTCCCATCCAACCCCCTTCTTTTAAAGTGTCTATCTTTTTTAAAAGGGACGGTCCGGAGAGGGGTTGGACCGAAGAGCGGAGAGCGGAGAGGGGGGGGGAGCAGTAGTTTTCCTACAATGAAGAATGAAGAATGAATGCACAAAGACGATGAGACTCGCTCACTTTATTATCAAAACTTTTTGCACAAGAGGATAAAAGTGCTTTAATTTTAATTTACTTTCTGGCGATGCGATGGTGAAGAGAGATAATAATATGGAATTGAAATATTTACGAAGTGGTCTCGTGGTAAATGACAGTGGGAGAGGGGGAGGGGAGGAACGCGGCAAGGTATGACGGAGGGATCGGGTGGAGGGACGAGGGGGAGGGGGATGGGGGGACCGTGAAGAGGAGACGGCAGGCGACAGGGGCTTCAGCTTCACGCGGGAGGAGACGCTCAACCTCCCCCCCCCTCTCCACATTCTAGGACACACTTTCCGAATGAGAAGAAAGCTTGAGAAAGCTCGAAAAAAGCTTCTTTTTCAAGCTTTTCCTCTCTCCCCAAACGCAACGACAGAAGCTCGGTGAGTCGAGTACAGTGCGGCGGTGGGTTCGGGTTCTCCGAACAAGAGTCCATAAATAGCGAGCACAAAAGATAAAAGTTTCCGGTTTCCGCGACGTCTCACATTTTAATTATTTACTTATATTTTTAATTATTTTTCACGAGCCGTTGCGTTGCCGTTAGATCCACGGAAAATATATATATATATACACCAAAAATATATATGTATATATAGTGACGAACGAACTAACTCGCCCAAGACTCGAATTCGGGTGGTCCCGCGACTGTTTTCCAACTTCTTAAGAAAACCTCATTAATTACCTAATTAAAGTAATTACTTCGCGGCACACTTTCTTCTCTCGCTCTGTCTTACTAAGTCAATATGTACGGGAGGAAAAAAATAAATAAATAAATAAAATAGGACAAACGCCTCTCTTACGGTCCCAGGGGTAGAGCCATAGGCTGAGACTCGAGAAAATCCGCTCTGAGATTTGCAACGTGCTCAAGATCTCACGTTTACCCTTATAAGAGGCATGCACTTTTGATAGACATGAGGCTTAAGACAATAAGTCTTTTAGTTTGGTAGCGGTGCTAAATAAAGTGCATTTCATCAGCAATGAGAGATCCAGCTGGCAAATATTGTGCGCTGAGGATGTGAGGAGCTCATGGGTGGATACAGGAATTTGTCTTTGTCTCTTTCCGGCCATTTGAACACGTGTGTTAGGAAAGGACAGAGATAGGGGCTAAAGTCACGTGATAGTACCCTATCTGCTATCCTGAACAGAGATAGGGGCTAAAGTCACGTGATAGTACCCTCTCTGCTATCCTGGACAGATATAGGGTCTAAATTCACGTGATAGTACCCTCTGCTATCCTGGACAGAGATAGGGGCTAAATTCACTTGATAGTAGCCTCTCTGCTATCCTGGACAGAGATAGGGGCTAAAGTCACGTGATAGTACCCTCTGTTATCCTTTTCTAACACTTGTGTTTAAATGAGAAGAAAGAGAAGGAAAAATTCCTGTAGAGCTTGTTTCAGAAGCGTTGGCACACCTAAACCATAATCTTTGGCGAATTTTCAATTTTAATTCCTTCAAATCAAAACAACACTTGTCTCCGACTTCGAGGGAGAGAGGTAAGATTTCCTGATGATAACTCCTCGATGGGTCAGTAGCAAACTTTTGCAACAGCGTTATGCTGGGTTGATTCCTATACGTACAATCTCTTAAAAATAAAATTGAAAGCATCAGAAAGTTCCAAAATACACTCACAAACGCAATAAAGGCATTTAAGAACACACCACCAGTGGAAACCAATACACAAGACCGCCCATAATAGCGAAAACAATTCCTATAGATAAGACATAATGAAAATGAGCAACAACAAAATAAGTGTCATGAAGGCACACATCCACAGTAGAATTCACCAAAATAACCCCAGTAACCCCCCCGCCCCCCCCAAAGTAAAAAGAAATAAAAATCCCGTAAATCAAGAATTAAAGGGATTAAATGAAAGACAGCCCCCCGGGCGAATGAGTGGGTGTCAATGGGGGGGGGGGGGGGGGGGGTCCCCGTATAATTGCTGCTCTCCATGCTGGAAAAAAGTGATTCATCATAGAGAAATAAGCTGCAATCAGATGGGACACCTCCATTGTCCGACATATCTTGTAATTTTGTTAATTACTTTCAGCGAATTTGTGAGTGGACTTTAAACTTTCTGACGATCTCAGCTTTATTTTCGATTGATTTGATATAAAAATCAACCCTCCATAACGCTGCAGCAAAAGTGTATAACAAACCCATTTTATAAAGGCTGTGATGCAGGAAAGGAGGAATGCAATAAAATCGTAAGTCCCCCGGGCGTTGGAGTTGTATGAATTTCCTAAAAACAGGAAAAATGAAACAGCCGCAGAGTAGACGGACAGAATGTTTTTTTTTTTTCCTTCTTCTTCTTTTTTCTTGTTTATTTGATGGAGAGGAAAGAAGACAAATGGTTTGCACCGATTACTAGACCGACAGAAATCTTTGAATTATAAATAAAAAGAGAATGAACAAAAAAAAAAGAAAATAATAAAAAAAAAAAAACCCACTCGCGATATAATTGAATTCCCCTGCAATAGCTCAAACAGTGCATCAGAAACCTTATCCGTGGATCCGCCCCACTGTGGTCTGGAATCGAGAAAAAAGTGGCCAAAATCAGCGGGGGAAAAAAAGTCATGAAAAATCATAGTTTTTGACCTTAAGAGCTTAAATTAAAACTTTCCAAAAACATTTCTGGGTTTAAATTACTTGATAAAGTATTCTCTGTGATTGTAATTGGTCTTGAAAATTTATAAAATGATAAATTGATGAGGAATTTACTTTCTGACCACTTTTTGACAATCGCAAACTATTGTGCGCCCACCCTCTTCTATCAGAAGTTAAAATGCAATTCACTTGGGGCGAAACTAATTCTCCGACACAAAGGCAAATATTGAGCAAACAGTGTATACAATACAATGCAGTATTACTCACAGGACCCCTCTAGCACATTGTCGTCCACGTCGCGTCGGGGTTCGAACCCCGCACCTCCCTTGTCCGAGTCCTCCGATCTCGAGTAGTAGAGAGAACCGCAGAAAACAAGAAAAATGACTGATCTACCGGCGAAACTTAATAAAAATCTGGCTTTGACAAATAATCGCGGCGCTGCACACTTTAAGCACCGCGCGATCGCGGAATCGGAATCTTAATGCGTAAACGGTTATTGATAAAAGCGAGTGCATGGCTCGTTGTTCGCTCGGACGCCCAAAGGAGGAGAGGGAGGACCCCTCCCCCTTATTTGATGGTCCAAAGCCTCGGTAATCCTATTCGTAACTATTCGAGACCACAAAATATTTTTAATTCTCACTCCCCTGCTTGGATTTCGTTTGGATGCGCCTTCGCTACTTCGCACAAGGGGAAAAATTGTATTGCCTCCCCCTCTCCCTCTTTCCCTCTCTCTCTCGCCCCCTCTCTCTCTCTCTCTCTCTCTCTCTCTATCTCTCGCTATCTCTCTGTCTCTCCTTTTAAATGAAATCTTCATTTCCTCTTAAGATGATTCAATGGTTCTATTAGTTTGAATCGGTGACAAGCAGAGCTGCTTAAAAAGTCTACAGTTCTTGGCTGAAATTATATAATTTACACAGAAATTGCAAATTGGAAGAAAGCCAGAACCTGGAAAGGAAACATACCCCAGGAAGATATCCTGACTGTTACAACTGAAATGCTAAAAAATAAAGCCGGAAATTATGAAATGCGAAAATTCCCAAAAGCCTCAATGAGTGCGAGTGAGACAGATAGACCTAGTATCACTCGAACTCACTATAAGCTTAAACCGAAATGAATTTTATCATATCCGGCTTTAATGTTCAACCAATTTCGTTCTTTTATGGCTAAAAAAAAAAACCAAAAAAATATTAGACAGGTACTGACGTTCGTGGATTTTGCATATTTTTTTTGGTTTCACTTTAAAATGCAGAAAACGCGACATTCCCCAAAACGACTGGTGGCTCTATCCGTAGGATTGAAATATGAAAAAGCTTCACCAGGAATCACCTTAGGAGGATTCCAGGCGAAATTTGTCCACTATTTCGCCTTTTGTCACTTTTGGGGAATTGCGTCTATCCCATATATTAATTTGAATACATGCAAAACAATCGATTCTCCAGGAGGTTGTGCTTCCTCAAGAATCAATTGTTTTACCTACAAGTCTCAGTGGACAATTGTATGGTTGAGAAATTGCAAAAGCCAGCACTGCAGTACCATAAAAGAAAACAAAAAATCATCACAAACTAAATTAGTATTGATATTTTGCTGAACGGGAGTGTCCAATTACAATACGCTCGTGCCGATGTCTGGATATTGATGTATGAAGATACGATTTCACCACGAAATCATAAAATCTCAAAATCGATTGAACAAACGCGGAGCGTTCCAACAATATCCCACGAGAACATGCTTTGTTAGTTAGAATAAACAAAGCCCAATTAGAGAGCTTCGATGAATGAAGACTCGTCATTATCTGTTATATCAGTGTGCATCGTGTTCGTGTATCACAACGTGCGTTGCAGTGGTTGCAGTAAAACAGGAAAATGATTTCCGAAAAGAAAAAGAAAACAGTCTGAAAAGTTGACAATCGCTGCGGATACGAATTAAAATTGCGGAACTGTTTCAGAGCTGTGGAAAATTCGGGGGTTTAAAAGTAGGTAAGCGCTGTTATACTGATTGCAGCTGATAAGGAAAAACTTGAAGATTCAGGTAGAAATGCACCATTTGGCAACGCAGCGCGTAAGGTGCTTTTGGCCCGACTCGACCCTCCACCGCACTTTGGTCTGAGATCGAAGAAAACTGGCTAAAAATCAGAGAAAACAAAAGTCATTAAAATTCATCAGTTTTAACGACCTTTAAGATAAAGGACCTTATTCAAAATCGGTCTTTTTATCCCTTAGAGCGATTGGTGGAATACTTTCAGGGATGATAGAGGATTAAATCAGTGTTCCGAATCTGGCCTGTTTTTTGATTTCGCAGGCTCGTAGTTCAAAATCATCAGCCAAGACGGCCGACAAAAGAAGAAAGCATTCCGACTCTCACTCGGGCGACTCCAAGTTTCGCCGACCTCACTCGGGTGAGACTCTCGGAGTCGCCCGAGTGAGAGTCGGTTTGTTGTCTTCTTTTGTCGGCCATCTTGGCTGAAGATTTTGAACTGCCCGCCACTGAAAATGACGCGGGAAGCGAGTCGAGCATACCTGTTACATAATATAAGTACCTAGCACGTCCGTATTTACTGTTTATTTGTTTATGAAGTCAGCTGTGATGACAGTCGGCCTGAGTCGGCCGTGTTTATTTCAATGTGCCGCGCTAATGTCGCAAAATATCGTGCACGTGGTGGAAAGATACAGGGGTGAATAGTGTCAAGTGTTTTTCGCAATTTGAGAGTTTATTAATGAGTTTTAGTGTTTTCTGATGCTGCCATTGTCATTTTTACAGCTTTTTACATAAGAATTGATACTTTAAAACGCTCTAGCCGAAGTGTGCAACAGACCCATTAACAAATATGAGTATTGAGGCCGGAGAACTGACAAAAACATTTTTTACCATTTTCCTCCAGTTATTATTTGACTATCTATGGAATAGCTAATTCCATACGTCCTTGAAAAAAACTTCCATGCATAGTGAAGTGAGATAGCGGCAAGACGACGCAAGTTTTCAAAGAATCGATCTTACTTCGCAATGGTAAATTCGAATTGTAACTACAAAAAAACAAAAACAATACAGTAGTCTAAACAGACAGTACGAGACATAGGGTGGCCCTTATTTTGGACTTTTGAGAAATTGCACAGGGGGAACCTTGCAATCGGTTCATTTTTGCATGAAAAAAATGGGAAAAATAATAAAAAAATTCTAAAAAATTTTTTAACCCGTGCCTCAATGAGCCTAAAGTGGCGCCCGGCGGAATCCTCGTACTCGGCAAATCGTGTTTTCGCGCTGTTTCACCCCCTCCTTAGAGCATGTCCTGTTGCACTCAGATAGTTCAAACTTTGTAGTATTAGACACTTTTAGGAGTACTTTCACGTATAAATAACCACAGTAGTCTCAGTACCTTCAAAATGTAATTTTTTTGCCCTCAAAATCACGTAAAATCACGATTTTCTGGGTCCGACTGAAAAAATCGCGTTTCTCAGCCATCTTTAGCACGTGATATAGCGCATGATCTGTTTCATTTCTACTGTGGGAACCCTGCAATCGGTTTATTTTTGCATGGAAAAAATGGGAAAAATAATAAAAAAATTCTAAAAATTTTTTAACCCGTGCCTCAATGAGCCTAAAGTGGCGCTCGGCGGAATCCCCGTACTCGGCAAAATCGTGTTTTCGCTCTGTTTCACCCCCTCCTTAGAGCATGACCTGTTCCGCTCAGACAGTTCAAAGTTTGTAGGAAGGGACACTTTTAGGAGTACTTTCACGGATAATTGACCGAAATAGTCTCCAAACCTTCAAAAAGAATTTTTTTTGCCCTAAAAATCAGGTAAAATCACGATTTCTGGGTCCGACTGAAAAATCGCGTTTCCCAGCCATCTGTATAGCTTTTGTTGTATTGTATGATCTAGTTCGTTTAGACTCATAAAATTTTGTCACGTTGTACCCTTTTTGGTGTACTTTCACCTGAAAGTAGTAGTTTTTGCCTAAAAATTTCTGACGAATCGGTTTTGGGGGCCCAAAATTGGGTAATACAGTAATTTTAATAAATCAATGCGAGGAAAGGGAGGAATGATAGACGCTCGGAGGCGTTACCATGGATTTATATCGCATTCAAAGGAAGCTGTTTTCATAACCTCTTTCAAGTTTCAAGTTAAAAATTTTCAGTACCTGTGTAGATAAAAAACAACAACAAAAAATAAAAAAAAATGAAAAAAATTTTCTCCGGTCGAACCGTCTCACTTTTTAACGAGCTCAGATTCCCCCCCCCCATTTTTTGATATTTTTATTTAATATGTCACTATTTTATTGATTCATGAAAACACTTTTGCAGTATGAATCTGTTGACTTGGCTATTTCAAAAGCAGCACAGTCGAAGTTTAAAAATCATCTTTGGTATCTCGTTCCTGAATGCGCCGCTTTCTGTTTCTTTGATGACGAGGTGATAGATGAATGCAAAATTAAAATGGTAAAAGCACTTGAAGAGGATGGAATTTTTGATGAGAAGAAAGATTTAAAATCATGAATTTTGAAGATATATTAGGAAAAGAAATGAACGATTTTGTGTCTAGCAGAACAAAGAATTTCTTTGATAGATTTGCTCTTCCTTCAGATTTTCTGAGCTCTCATCCGAGGACCTGGTTAGAATTAAGCTATCGAAGAAATCTTCAAATTGTCAGAAATATAAAATGCGTTAATGATGTAGCTGAGAGGGCAACTAAACTTATTTCCGATTACAACGACCCACTCACCAAAAATGAAGAGCAGCGGCAATATATTCTACAAATTGTTAGTGATTTTCCCAAACGTTAAAAGGGGAAAACCCCTTAGGAAAAAACTTGTATGAACATTAGGTAAATATTTTCAAACATGTTTTAAAATTCAGAAATATATTTAGTGCTATTTTTCAAAAGCGTTGAATACCTATTCTGCCATGCTAAGGAAGAACGCCGTAACTCCATTCATCAGTTACACTGTTTTTGCAGTGAATCCACGTGTATGAGAGTGGGGTAGAGACCAACAAATTCATCATAAAACTAACGTAACTGACAAATGGAGTCACAACGTTCTTCCTTAGGCAGTATCTAAAGCTATAATTAGAATTTTTTGTCTGCTATGCTAGAGATCTACCTACCCGTAAGGTTCTTTTAGGGGGGGGGGGGTCCCTATGCCAACTCAAACAGCGACGTGTAAATTTAAAAACAAAATAAATCGGCTTTTGTTACTCTGCTGCTTCATTCTGTTCGTATTCATTAAATATTAGTAAAATAGCTTGTTTTCGATTTTACAGTAAAAGATCAGGCCCCCAAAAACAATTCGTCTAAAATTATTAGGCAAAAACTACTACTTTCAGGTGAAAGTACACCTAAAAGGGTACAACGTGACAAAATTTCATGAGTCTAATCGAACTAGATCATACAATACAACAAATGCTATACAGATGGCTAGGAAACGCGATTTTTTCAGTCGGACCCAGAAAATCGTGATTTTACCTGATTTTGAGGGCAAAAAAAATTCTTTTTGAAGGTACTGAGACTACTGTGGTTATTTATACGTGAAAGTACTCCTAAAAGTGTCTAATACTACAAAGTTTGAACTATCTGAGTGCAACAGGACATGCTCTAAGGAGGGGGTGAAACAGCGCGAAAACACGATTTGCCGAGTACGAGGATTCCGCCGGGCGCCACTTTAGGCTCATTGAGGCACGGGTTAAAAATTTTTTAGAATTTTTTTCTTATTTTTCCCATTTTTTTCATGCAAAAATGAACCGATTGCAAGGTTCCCCCTGTGCAATTTCTCAAAAGTCCAAAATAAGGGCCACCCTAAGTCGAGACAACAATACTCGCGATAACAGTAAATTCTCAAGGAAATGTACGGACTTAAAAATTCAGAATCTGCTTGTAAGAGCAGACCTTTTACCATGACCACATCCTAAGACCATGACCTCGTTGTGTCATAGTTTGGTGATAAGCACGTTGACTATATAACAGTGCCGGTTCCTGAAATCATCCAAGTAGTCGAAAAGCCCTACACCCGGACACAGTGCAGTAATAAATTGTTGAAGATCATACTTATTTTTCCAATTGCGCGCCTACATCCCTTATGGATATCTTCAAATTTGTTTTGCTTCTCATCGGCAGTTTTCTCGCGATCTTCTCCGAATCCGTGGCGCTGGACCAATGTACAGGACTTGTGTGCGCAGATGCTAAGAAGGTACAGTTATGTAGTTGCCCTTCCGGCCCTGATGACCGAAAGGTTGAGTGTGACACCGAGGAAACCCAAAAATGCATAGATCCTGAAGCAATGCCGTGACTCACACTCTTTGTGCGCTCCTGTGCAAGACGCAACGCTACAATCTACGGTATTTTAACAATAACCCACACGCCTAAGGTTCGAAAGAAATTAGACATAAAGCGGAAAAGAGAACACGCGGCGGAAATTTCTTCCTTACCAACTTTACATCGAGCTCTTGGATTGCCGTACCACACACATAGTCATATATCAGAACAGTCTAAAATTTTCTCGAGGAGTGTCCACAGAAGATCACCAATCACAAAATCAACAATAATCTTTCATATTCAGAGCGTCAAATCGTATTATGTTTCTAGTGTCTAATGATTCCGAGTCGTACAAATCAATGTAAGCAAACTAATTAAAATAAAGCAAATCAAACTCAAGTTTTTCAAAAATGAAAGTTACTCCAAAATAAATTAGAGAAAATTAAGCATATTTATCGCAGCAATAAATCGCAGTTTTATCATGCAATCAGTATTGTGAACGTGGTAAACTAATATTCTAATAATTCACAGATTGCACCAATCGGTGCATATTTATAGATTGCAATGAAACAGCTGATGTATATTTCAGTCAGCGGTTGTTTACTGTTTACTTCTGTGACGTCAGTAAGCTTATCGTGCTGTCAGCTCCAATCCAATGTGTTTATGATGAGATTTCGAATGCATCCCTCTATTAATTGAGCTTTGAAAGTGGCTTGCACTCCCAAAAAATATGTGCGTACAGAGTCTTCAACGGTGAATCCGAAAACTCGCCGATGCAAATACTTCTGAGGCACATTTTTCATGGTTAATAGGGGCTTTAAGTTTAAATCATTTTGATTAGCAAGTGCAAAAAAATCAGAACTCATAACGGTAAATCTTTATCATTTTAAACATTATTATTTTCCGTGCATCGAATGATTTTTCCAGCACACAATATTGCAACGCTGTAAAGGACAGAACTAGGAAACGTATCACCCTCGACCCACGCAATTAAAACATTCGATACGATACGGTGTCCCGAGACCATTGAGGAATAGAGGCAGTGTAGCCATTTTCCGGATAATTATTCTATTTTCCCCGTTTGACTTAATGTAAAAATCGGTAATTAATAGGAAAACCTGGCAACATTGAATACACCAAAAGCCGAGCGATACCAATTGATTTCGATGCAAAGGGCGGGCGGGTGAAGGGCTCAGCCTCTCAGCCTGACCGAACGCAAAATTCTCGATTATTGATTCACAAATACTAATAGCCACCGCAGGCTACCTCCCTCCTCATCTAACCCCCCCCCCCCCCCCCCCCCCCCCCGGGAACGAATGACGATCATCCTCCAGCATTAACATTTATTAAGACAATAAATAATTCCTCAACCTGGTTTGGGGGCATGTATGTGTTAGAGCGTGAACTACTGTTGAATGAACTCAGTGTGTGTGTGTGTGTGTGTGTGAGTCGTTTTTCGTTTACATCGTAAAAGTGTAGGGGTTGGCTTGAACAACAGCTGTTCCGAGTCGTGACGTCACCAAGCATCGTATCGGAGGCATCGAAGGCATTGGAACCATCGAGCACCGGTCACCCAGACCTTCGTAAACAGGGGCGAATATGACCTCAACATGTTTACTTTTGCTATTTATTATTAATTTTATATGATGTTTGCACATGGCTATCCCCCCTCTCAAAAGCCTTGGAAACTCAGCGCCGTAGTATAATTCAATATTCGCCCGAATCAGAAATCAGGGTCAACCCCCTCAAACATAGGTTTTACGGCGGGCGGTGGTGCTTTGTGGATTATTAATGGGCGCGGTTGTAAACGAGTTTTGATGAAAACATTACTCACTCGCTGATAGTATTGTGTTAGATACACACGCAAGTCAATTTTTCAAAAGCACGTCTTGAAATCGGTCAATTTTCCCCATTGATAAAGCAAATATTGAACAAAATGCTGACGTACTCGTCACGTGTGATCAAAGACTCAAAGAGTCTATCACGTGCTTTGCTCCTACCAGTCGCGTCGCGTGCAATTTGGCAAAATAGTATTTCGTGCATTTAAACCCGTGAAAAAGGTCGAACTATTGCAGGTGCTTCAAATTTCAAATTTCTTGGGCATGCCTCCCCCCCCAAAAAAAAATTGTCTAAATCCGTGATTGATAGACACCCCTCACCCCAACCATAAATTGGTGTCTGAGTTGCATACAGGAACAATATAACATTCAAACGCGAAACATTTATGGTAGGTATATATTGAAAAAACTGAAAAAAAAGTCCCCCCATGAAATAAAATTATGTTGTCGGGTGGAGGGAGGGGGGGCTTGGAAGAGAAGAATCCGAAGTTTAAAAGTTGCGGGTTTTCCTAAAATTGAAATGGCTGGCGGCGCAGCGGTACGGGCACGTCCTGCGACGCAATTTAAGTCTCACAAATTGTTCCATTTGTAAACTATCGGCGAAAACAAGATTATCCGCTCTCGCAGGAAACCCGAATAAGAGCCCGCGAGAGTTCCCTTCCGAATTAAGAGTATGCAATTATGCGGATTCATGGCCCCTTCCCCCCCTACCGCTCCACCCCGCCACACCACCACCTCCGGGCTCATCGCTCACGACGACACTTGTTTGTGGTGGCATACGCGCTGATTTAGGGATTCAGAGGAAGCGTTCGAAACTTGTTGAAAATTCGAGTTCTGATTAAAAATAAAAAGTTCGTCTTTTCGAGTCCAAAATTTGATTCAACATTTTGTGTTTTACCGGCGAATTCGGGGCATGCGCAAACAGCGAGGGGTCGTGTGGTGCTGCGGGGGGGGGGGGGTTGTAAAGAGAGGAGAAGAGATGGAGAGAGTTCACTGTTCAGAGAGAAGGGCGGGCAGAGAACGTTTTAGAAACCTGCGCCTGCGCCACGAAAGGTTCCATTCCTGGAAAATTTTAATTTTTCGAACAAAACAAACTAAAAAATAACAACCACATAATTCATCTAAAAAGAAATATTTTTGAATTATATGACAAAAATACGTATGTTAAAATTAAAACCTAAGTTTTGTTAAATTAAAAAAAAAAATTCACTAGATCAAAATACCGCATTTTCAATTTAAAAACGATTATTTTCAATTTAAATACAGTTATTTTTTTATTTAAAAACAATTATTTTTACTTTAAAAACAATTAATTTTAGGTTAAAAGTACGTCTTACTGTCACGCAATTTAATTTTTTTTTTTTTTTTTTTTTTTTTTTTTTTTAAATTTAAAACTTTTTCTTTCCCCCTGTGAAATTGGGCAGCACTGAACCTGACAATCTTAAATGCAGCTATATTTACTGTTTCCACACCACATTCATTACAACTCCAACTCCACTCTGAAGGCCCTTGCACCCTCTCCCCTCACCTCACCCCAACCCTCCCCACCCCCTCCCCGCCCTTCATCACAGCCCCCTTGGCCGCTCGTCTGCTACGCCCAGCCCTTCGTCTAATACAAACATCAAAAACGTTTTTGGCATCGATGAATCCGATGCTCCAGGGAGGTCGCCGAAGCCGGACGGGCGAACGGGACGCATACATACAGGGTGGGCAAAAGTTCGAGGACACAAAATTTTCAAAGGGAACCCCATCGAAAATTTTGAGTTGGGGGCAAAAGCCCCCCTTCCGGGCGCCCGCCCGGAAATTTTAGTTAGGCCAAAAAGTAGTTACTTTTAAGTTATAAACATCCCCCAAGTTTTGTTTTTTAATCAGCAGTCGTTCAAAGGTTATGGAGCCGTTCCGGAACTTTTGGCTCACCCTGTGCACGTGCACGATGCGGCCGGCATGTATCTCGCGCCCGATAGCATCACTGACCCGTCCGAAGATAATTTTCGATTACTCCGCTTTAAAACTCTTACAACTCAATTTCGAGCACAGTTCGAAACTCTTTACTGAAAATTCGCCAAAGCATACGACGGGAATGCGGACGCGACTCACCGCAAGTTTGTAAAGTGCAAGCGATGAGTTCCGGGCGAAAATGGATAACTGATTACACTACACGAGGTAAACACGAATTCGTATTTTAAATCGAGGGTTCCATCGATGAACGATCAACGAAATCCAGAATCCATGCCTTACGAAAAGCGAATTTTATTTACAGTGTCGGGTGAAGATTCACTCGGCCCTAACTCATAGAATCCTTTCAAACGCGGGATTGTAATGGCAGTATGGTAGCCGCTTAAATCTTATGGCATACTGTATGCAACTCTCGAAAACACCTCGTACGGATAGCGCATAATGAGATAGGGAAACCCGATGTAAGTGTTCCGGTTTTGAAGAAACGCACGTGTAAAGTTGCAAAAAAATCGTAAGCGTAGTGACATGACGTCACTGCGCGGAATTTCTATTTAAAACAATGTATTTTGGGCCAAAATCT
Source organism: Trialeurodes vaporariorum (assembly GCA_011764245.1). Classification (NCBI taxonomy): domain Eukaryota; kingdom Metazoa; phylum Arthropoda; class Insecta; order Hemiptera; family Aleyrodidae; genus Trialeurodes; species Trialeurodes vaporariorum. The sequence continues at coordinate 67,672,131 of VMOF01000388.1, forward strand.
CAGCTCAGGAACAATGGGACTTAATTAGGAACCAAAGGCATCTTTGTTCTCAGATAATCAAGTACTTTCATTTTCTTTATAAAAAACACACTATTTCAGACCCCTACGACTACCCCATTCACCGATAATTCCACCGGTTGAAAGCAGATTATACACAGTTTATATCAATGTAAAACTGAAATGCACGAAAATACTCTGATCCGTAATCTTTTCTCAATCGGCAGAAACTCCGTTCATTAATTAAAATATCCGCAAGTTATTTAAAGTCATCGATGACTCCACCAGTTGAGAAAAGATTACAAAAACAAATATTTTCGTGCATTACAGTCTCACACTAAACTGAACTGTGTTATTTTTTCTCAACCGGTGGAATCATCGGTAAATTGAAAAATGCGATTAATTATACGCAAAACGGTAGCTCTGGTTTTTAAGGAACATGCGCGGGAAATTCCTATTACAGAAAACCCAGGAAGAAAATCCCATCGTTTGACAGCTTCAGAGTGTCCAGGCGGACAGACAGGGATACAAGGATGCGGAGAGGAATGGGAGGAAGGAGAGAAATGGAATAGCCTCGCCGCGATGAGAGGGATGCAGGGATGATGGCATGGCGGGTCGGGTGAACAACAGGTGTTATTGCGACTCGCAGTTAGGTGTATCAGCTGATATCCCTCGTGTTGTTGGCATCGTATGGCGCTCAGTAGGTTTAGTCCCTCCAGTTTAAATCACAATTGGCACGAGGAAAAACTTCCCGCTATTGCTTTCTTTTAAGTTGATACCTCGCAAAACTTTTCCAGATTTCAATCCGACGCTACGGATAGCACCACTTGTCACTTTTGGGAAAAGTCGTGTTTTTGGCATTTTAAATTGAAAACAAAGAAAAAACGCAAAATCTAAATCAACACATGCGAAATTATTATTTATTGGTACGGTTTTTTTGAGCCTAAAACGAGCAAAATTGGTTGAGAATTAAATCCTCAAACTATGAAATTCATTTCGCCATATGCCTAGTGAGTGCGATTGATATTATAAATACATCTAATGGGACTTTACGTAGTTCTTAATGTCCGGCTTCATTCTAGAGTATTTCAAATTGGAACTTTCTGGGTGTTGTCCTGAGGTACGTTCACAAGTGCTGACATTTCTCAAATTTGTACTTACTTACTTTCAGCGTGAATTCATCAATTTTCAGCCAAAAACTATTGATTATTTAAGCAGCGCGACGCGGTGAGCACAGTTAGAACTAATCGACCACGTGGAAGACGAAATTTTTCATTTTTTCACAGCGCTTGGAGGAGCAAGGCTGAGGCGCGCCGGGCATTGATAGAAAATAGATCTTTTGGAGGCGAAAGGGAACATTAAGATTTTGGACGGTTTTTGGACTTTACTTTATGGACGAAAGAAAGTGGACAACTCGGATCCAAAACACACACACAAGAAAAACACACACAAAAAAACAAAATAAGTCAAAAGGCGATCGATCAAAGTTTCCTCCCTTCTCCTCGTTCAAAGAGTGGCCGGGGGGGGGGGGTTGGTTGTGTCCGAAAACGTTTGCGAAATGCGGCCCAAAGAGACCCAGCCAAGACGACAACAATAATGAAGAGTATAGCCTATAGCCCTAGCCGTCTAAATATAAGCAGCATCAAGCGGTCTTTTTAATATTAATGATACACTAACAGACTGGAGGAGGAGATGTGTTGAAAGAGAGCGACTTGCTCCGATGCTCCCTCCCCTTCCCTTTTTTCCCTTTCATTCTCCCCTCTCTCCCGTTTTTCCCTTTCCAGCTCCCTCGGCCTTCCCTCAGCCCGGACCCTCCTCTTCAGCGAGTTGACTCAATCGTTTTCAGTCAAATGCGCTTCGGTAACCCGCGCCTCTCTTTTCATCCATTCTTTGCCGAAATTAAGGCCTCATAAGCGGCTTATTGGAGGAGCGTCTGGTAATGAAAATCAACTGTATCCTCGCGATTATGAAAGCTCTCTTTTTCAGTCCGTAAGCTCAGCTTTTGAACACCCGTTGCTATATAAGTCTTCCCCCCTCCCCTTACCAATCTTTCTTTTTACCTCTGCTCTACCAATCTATGCTTTTTATGGAGGAAACCGGTGTTCGGTGCCTGAACTTTTTCGCGGTGGTGCGATGGAAACATGAACAAAATCGCACCATCCCACGTAGCTGCCGTTTTGCGTAAAGACTTAATGGCAGTTTTCAATTCACCGATGATTCCACCGGTTGAGAAAAGATAACACAGTTCAGTCCAGTGTGAGACTGTACTGCACGAAAATATTCGTTTTTGTAATCTTTTCTCAACCGGAGGAGTCATCGCTGACTTTGAAAAACTTGCGGATATTTTAATAAATCAACGGCGTTTTCCACCGATTGAGAAAAGATTACAGATCACCGTATTTTCATGCTTTATAGTCACACAATGAACTGAACTGTGTAATCTTTCCTCAACCGGTGGAATCATCAGTGAATTGAAAAATGCCATTGATTCTACGCAAAACGGCTTCGGAGAAAAGAATATTTTAACCCTTTCATGCAAGCCTTTTTGGATCCAGGTGTCTTTGAGATTTTTTTAAGACCGTTCAAAAGAGGACAATTTTCTAAGAACTTTGATGGGGGTCACTCAACTTTTTGAAAAAATTCCGTTTAAATTCCATTGAATCCCATTTTACATAAAATGGTACACGTGTGTACAGTAGCGCACCGAGATTTTCTTCATCTCTCTCTTTTCTCCATTAAAAAACATATATGTTAGACAAGGATGGACAAGGGGATAAAATCCCCTCTTTCTGTCCTTTCCCTATTTATACATTCAAATGGGAAATGAGAGAGATGGAAGAGATCCTGGTTGCGCTAGTGCATGTGTACCACTTCCCGTGAAAGGATTAAAGGCAACTAAATGGACGCTTGACTACTAGAGGCACTTTCTGGCATTTGAAGACTACATACGGAAATAACAATCTACACTGGAAAAAAAGCTAAAGTAAAAAGCTTAGTAATAATACCAGATTCTAGTCATATTACCAGAAGCACGACGATATGTGAACGACAGAAAGTCTAGTATACTTTGACCAGAAAATTCTGGTGTTGATACCAGAATATAGTCATAGAACCTAACAGTTTATTTGAAAATAAAGGACAAATGGGGCTCTTGCAAACTTTTGCTGTGAGCAAATGAATAGTCCATTCTGATGTAAAAACCAGCAAAAATCACGCAAATTACACTGAGAAAGTCTAAAATTCAGTAATAAACTCACATAACTGCTATAACGGCAAGATTGTAATGGCGGTTCGACGCAGGTATCATGAGAGATTCCTATCAAATATGCCACTTTCTCTTTGGAAACACAGAGGTATGTCTCAGCTTAGATAGGAATCTCCCATGATACCTGCGTCGAACCGCCATTAAGCTCGATTCTGAGAGTGAATTTCGTGATTTTTTAGTGTACTCATCGTCATTTTTACCGGTTTTTATGCAAGAATCAACTCTTCAATCTTGTGCAGCAAAAGTTCGCAAGAGCCCCATTTAACAGTAAGAATTTCGACCAGGGTACTTTCTTTTGAAAGTCATAGTAAAAACGGATCATTCATAATATCTCAAATTCTCAGATCATAACGGTCAAATAAATGGCTTTAAAACCAAAGGACCGAATCAAGCGGGAAGAGGGCAACAACCTCGTTATCTACATCGTCAGCATCAAATAAGTCTTGACAGCATCACGACAGAACAAATAACAACAACGCAACAATGAGCCGATTCAAAAGGCAAACAAATCTAAATATATACGAACAAAATACAAATGATATTTTTAATGAAGCTCAAGTCTCCAGCGTTGGAGAGTGTAAAGTTGGAGACTGCAAAAGATTGATATTCTAATTCCGGTTGTTTTGAGTGACACGGACACACGACTAAAAACGCTCCATGCTGCGTCTTAACGCCCGCTTTCGCCGAGAAAGGGGTGGTAGGGAAAGAAAAAGAGGGAGGGGGAGGGGGAGGGGGGAGTGGCAAAAGGGCTTATGACTGTCATCGCGGGGCCACCTCCGCCTGTACGAGTTTAATAAATCACTGAATTTATAACTAGACAGGGGAACTCTGATTTACATGTATGATTATTTGAAATCAGCACCCTGTATTAATAACGATAGTAGGGTCGCGGGAGGGTTGGAGGTAAACAAACACTGCCTCGGGGGTTGCAACAGAAAGAAAGAGAGAGAGAGAGAGAGAGAGAGAGAGAGAGAGAGAGAGAGAGAGAGAGAGGGAGAGAGAGAAAGAGTGGGGTGTGATAAATGAAAAAAGAAATAAAGACGCCTCCGAAATTGTGATATTGAAATCGCGAATAGATCATTATACATTCAATTTGCGGGCAGCACCTTACAAAAGATGTACTACTATAAGCATTAAGCAAGCGCCGGTGATAGAAAAGCTTTTTTCTTTCCGTCGCATTGGTTTTTTTTCTTCTCCCTCCACCCCCCCCCTCTCAATCTTATCCCCTCACTCGCTTGGCGCGAATCCCGTCGGATGAAGAAGATCAGTTTTGCATATCAATTTGTTGCCATTGGTTGTTAAAATATTTATCCCTCTTTCCACGCCCGGAGGAGACAAGTGGGGTTGTTTTGTTTCGCGCCGGGAGAGAGGTTATGAGGGGGGAGCGCAGGGTTCAAGCGGGAGGCGGGCGGGTGGAACTGCATCAAAGGCCCGCGGGGCTGTTGCTGGGATGTTTTTGTCATCATTATAGTCATCAAAATTAAGGCGCAAACAACTCGGTTGATGAGAAGTATGCCAGGTTTTTTTTTTTCCTCTCTTTTTTTTCCCTTCTGCATCCCCTTTTAGTTTAAATTGTCAACTTGAGTTCATTCTCGGTATATATAGTAGATAAATTGAGTCAAGTTATACGCGATGAGGGGTCTTGGGGTGAGAGAGATTCTCAGAGAGGGACAGTTTGAATGCCGATTGCTACCGCCTTAGCCGCCGCCCTTGCGTTGACGGTATCCCTTCAGCTCCTCTTCCTTGACGGTTTCAAGAGCCCTTCAGATCCCATTAAAGGAATCTCCTTCTGACTCCCTACCCTCCGGCTCTCTGCACCTGCCGCTTATTGTTCCGGCATCGCGCCGCCGTATCTTACGCCTGCGCCGAAAGCATTAGGCAAAAAGCAGTGCAGTGCTAATTTCCACTGATTGCATTCATCCTCATGATTCTGCTCCCCCCCCTCCTTACCGCTCCCCCAAACCCTTCTTTCACTTTCAGTATAAGCCTGCCGCTCCAGCGCAATCCCCCCCCCCCCGGTAGCTCGTTGGTACTTGATGAGATTTTCTTCCGTGAGTCTCTTCAATCACAATCGCAATGCTCTCTCGCCCTTTATTTTTCATCGTAAAGGCGACTCATTGACTTGAGATTTCTAATCAGGCGAATTTCGCGTCTTATACTTTTACGATGGAGGAGTTTCAAAAAAGATCAAAAACCGACGCGGCTTTCATGAGTCAGTTTAAACCTTTTCGATCCATGGTCCCTTACAGAGGACGCTCTTATGGATTCTTATGGATTTTCACAGACAAAACATGAACATGAAATTCACATATTGACAGTAAGCACAATTTCTTGGTACCTCCTTGAGAGTACAACCTTTGCATACACGGATGCTGGAATTTGTCCGTCTCCCTCACTTTCAATTTAAACACTGTAAAATGCGATAGTCATAATATACCAGATTCTAGTCATATCACCAGAAGCACAGCGATACGAGAACGACAGAAAGTCTAGTACTTTGACCAGAACATTTCTAGTGTTGATACCAGAATATGATTCTAGTGTTGATACCAGAATATGATTCTAGTCATAATACCAGAATCACAGAATAATACAATCAGAAGGGAAACTCTAATTCATTTTGAAACATTCTTTACTTCGGGCCGCCATGTTCGAAAGTGAGTATCTTCGGCAATCTTCGGCAGATCTTCGGCAACTGGCCGAGTTGTGATTGGTTGTATAGCCTGAAAAAGCATGTCCGCCATCTGGAGAAGTGAGTAGGCACAGTTGCCAGTTTGTGCCAGTAAATTCCAAATCTTGTTTCCATTGGCTCTTATGGGAGTTTCCCTTCTGATTGTATTATTCTGTGCCAGAATCACAAATGGTATACGTGAACGACAGAAAGTCTAGTGCTTTGACCAAAAAATTCTGGTGTTGATACCTGAATATAGTCATAGAACTAGAATTTCCTGAAAATTTTCAAGAGCTATACAAACACTAGAATTCTGGTATTTGTACTATCCCTTACACAGGTTCACATGTTGTCATGCTTCTAGTAATCCCCCCCCCCCCCCAGTGAAGACATGGGTGTTAGAAAAGGATATCAGAGGGCGCCGGATACATCATATGACTTCATCCCTTATCGCCGTCCTTTTCTAACGCACATATGTGCAAATGTATAGAGAGAGAGACGGACAATTGCCTGTATTCGCAAACGAGCCTTTGCAAGATATAAAATATAAGTATCAAAACTCACCACAGATCCCTCGAATAGCTTGAGCAAGAGAATGCGAGAGTGAAAAAACATTTACCTGAAAAAAAAAAGAGAAAGAGAAGACTGTTAGTGGACAGTAAATTTAAGACACACGGGAAATTCGGATAATTACTGCCATAAACGGCAAGACTGGTGCACTATCCATCCACTCCCTCAAATCGATATTTTGCATTGGTTTAAATGGACGAAATACAGCGTTGCCAGATTGCAAGTGACGTCATTTCATAAAACCATCCCGTTAGCTCTTCTTTCTCCTATTAAGTTCCTAACTTTCAGTGAGTTTGTTGAAGTAACGGACGCATGCGAATACGTATCATTAAGATAAGAAAGGTGGGGAAGTTTCAGGGCAGAGAAGGTTCCTTTTGGATCTCCGAACGGATCTGTGGGTTTATACCAGTCATCCAAAGCTTTTAAATTATTATTTTTTCTTCTAAAACTAGAATTTCACGAAGAATTTGCTTTCAAAAACCATCAGACTAGAAGAAACACATTAAATTAAATTTAAAGCAAGAGCTGAAAGAAGGTATCAAAATAGAACTTTGGCTTTAATGCAAAAAATTAACATAATCACATTGAATTTTAATATAAAAAGTTTTCAGGGGTGGATGATGGAATGGATATGATATGCAAAGGACGATTATAATTTTAAGACGTTGGAGTTTACAGTAAAATATAAATAAACCTTGAAATAAGTCTCGACTAATTTTTCCAACCTTCAACGCTACGGAGTGTGAAAACAAACTCAGTTCCCCAGAACATCTGCGAGGTGGGCAGATTACGAGGAGAGGAGATGGATCTGTCATAGAAAAGGGGGGAGAGAGGGAGAGAGGGAGAGAGAGAGAGAGAGAGAGAGAGAGAGAGGGAGAGAGAGAGAGAGAAACTCTAGTGGTTCGGCAGCTCAGAGTCAGATGAAAATTTACAATTTTAACTTATACAAGATGAAGGTTTATTAAAAGTGGGGATATTGCGAGCTGCGTGAGAAGGTGGTTTGCATAAGGCAATGGATTCTGGCGAAGGAGAACGAGAACCTGCAAGTATGTATGCGCACTTTCGTTTGTACTACTTTCGTTGGCTACTTCCGTGAATTCGGTTCTGAAATTGTTCACCTTAAAATTCAAAATTTAGGGGTGGTAATGAAAACTATAGCATTAGCTGTTTGGTAATTGTTGAAAAAAAGAGAGAACAAAAAATAGTTCCTCTTTTTCTCTTTCGTTTTTTTCTTTCTTTATATTTATTTCTTTTTCTTCTCTTATTTTCCATTTTCCTTTTATTGTCTTTCATTAAAAAAAATTGCCATTCGTGTTTAATTAAATGATAATTAAAACTGCAGGAAAAAATGGCAACACCTCATGTCATGTCATGTCTCTTCCTACGAAACGTCGCGTCGCAAGATGGGTCGAAACATGGAATTTTCCGGACATAAATTTACGAATAAAATCTGAAGATTACGAACAGTGAATAGCAAGATAACTTAAAAACGCGCGAAATTATTTATATGAGAGCCTAAACTGACGCAAATAACATGATTTTTCCATAAGAAAATATCAGCACAAAAATGTTTGTGAAGCTAAACAAACATGAAACAACATATTTTTACGTCCAAAAAAAATCTGTGGTTCGACTTGGTGTGCGTCGCGTCGCGCTTCTCCCATCAGGCCATCCATGTCCTTACATTGTTCACTGCATATACAGAGGAAAGATTCTCAAAATCCCTTTACGACAAAACACGTATATTAGATGCATTATTAAATCCTTTTATACTCTTTTCAGGAAACATACAACAATTAACTTGGATCCCCGTGTCTTAATGAACAACGACTCGAACTTTCGAGGAAGGTAAAATATGAATGCTTTTGTGAAACACGCTCGAAGGGAGGGAGAGGGCTGCATAGAGGGTGAGGGGGAGGGGAAGTTCGATTTTGATACTGAGGATGGAGGAGCTTGTAATGTAAATTGTATTATTGTATAGGCGAATACGTATTATATGTATATATAATGTATATACGTACGTGTGGGTGAAGTAACGTAGATTGTAACTGCACTCGTATACATATATAGGCGCATAAAAGTTACACGCTTGTAAAACGAATATTACTGGAAATAAATCAAAGGCGTTTGTGCTATAGAATCGGTAGGAGGGACGACGCGAAGGGTCGGGGACCAGCTAAAATAAAGGAAACGTTTGGCTGCTTGACTGCCTTTGCCTCTTGTGCTTCCTCGGCTACGATTCGCCTGGTTTTGGCTGTTTTGGGTGCGCGCCGCGCTGGTAAAAAGAGAGAGAGAATAAGAGAGAGAGGGAGAGCGAGAGAAAGAGGGAGAGAGAGAGAGAGAGAGAGAGAGAGAGAGAGAGAGAGAGAGAGAGAGAGAGAGAGAGGAAATCCTAAAGCTGAGAGTGCGGAGATGAGTTGTTGAGACGAGTCGGAAGAGATCTGGAAAACACGGGGTGTGCAACTCCACACACTGGGGACAAAAACACGGGGATTTTTGGACAATCGTGACGAATATATTTCCCTGGTGAAAAAAAGGGGGGATTTAGACGTAAAATCTGTAAATATTTCTTTTTTCTTCGCCAATCACCTTTACAAGATCAAAAGCCGGCATTTCAGATCAATTCAAGACTAATTCACCATTTCTGTCGAATGTCCTTAGGGCGTCACGAGGACGTTGAACGCCCATTTTTTCCCCCCCCAGAAAAGTATACCAAAAAATGGAAAATCGCAAATTGATTCTTGTATCGAAATGCGGTATTTCGTTTTTCGGTACTTTCAGCCTTATTTTTGAAGTTATTGGCGAGATATTTTGCAGACACGTTCTTCAAATGATTATCTAGCAACTGACATTCCGTTTTCTTAAATATACATTTCTTTCGGCCTGTAATTTGACATTCAGCGAACGGTAGCACTCTGGTGGAAGAAATGGGCACTAATCGCTGAAGGGTCACTTTAAGAGCAAAATTTCCTCTCATTGTCAGAACTTTATACAATTTTTGAAAAAGGAAGAGGATCTAGAGATATGCGTACTCAAAAACAGCGACAAAAGTCTTACGGTTGTGCGGCAGCCGAATCGACGTCGGAAAAGCGGAGGTATGAAAATACAGTTATGAGAATTATTGTATCTGACACCCGGTTCGAATACGTATCAATTCTATCACACACACGCACACACACGCACATACGCACCCCTCTCTCCTCTCTCTCTCCCTCCCTCTTTCCTCACCTGTCACCCCTCACCCTCACCCACACACAAATAACACCTTTACCGCCTTTTTACAGGATACTGAGAACACGCGTCTCTTGCGAGTTATTGTGAACGAGAACGCGCATGATACAGCACAGATACACAACGCATCAGATACTGCAGATATACACAGAAGCCTTGACTTGACTCAAGTTGACTCGCTTTTCGAGGAAAACCACGCTCACTTCCTTCAAACACTCGATCATCGCGCAGAGCGCACACTTGCTCGCATCCGCTGCTTCCTCCGTTTTTTTGAGAGAGAGCGAGCGAGCGCCAGCGCCTTCAAAGAGAATCGACGCAATACTCGAGCACAAAACCATACACAAGATGCATTTCATACATTTCAGACAACCCTTTACCTACTCTATTTCCTACTCCTCCTCCTCAGATATTTCAACAAGTGCCAATGATCCTGATTAAAAGCGCCTTTTGAAAATCATCCACGTCAGTACCGACGTATGAGCGTGTTTGTTGGGCTCGTTACTTGTAAGGATACAGGGTGTCCAAAAAAGGATAACAACCACATTATATTACTTCTCCCCTCGCCATTTTTTGGAGTTCCGCTGATGGAAAGGGGTCCATCCAGCTACCATTAGGAGTAGCCCCTCCCCATCAGAAATAGATGAAACTTTCAGGAATGATAGAGCTAAGCGTCAGCTTTCAGAATACGGGCAGTTTTTTTTTTATTTGGTCAACTGTGAGCGGGGGCAGGGGGTCAAAGTCAAAACATTTAATACTCCATAACTTTTGAACGAAAAGAGATATTGGCGTAAACTTTGCGTCAAAAGATGCGTGTTTTTCAAGATCTTTCGATTGGTGTGCTACAACGTTTAGTTTAAAAAATATTTCAGCCGGTTTTTGCCATTTTTTTTATTTTTGAAATTTCCAAAAAATTGTTTTTTGAGTTTGAAAAATAGGGATCTGAACAAAGAACTTTTGTTAAAAAGCTGAATTTTTAAGCTTTTGAATGGCGCAAACCGCGTTGCGTAGAAACGTTTTGTTTAAGAGTTAATACCGCCCAACATTTCAAATCTAGCCAACAATAGGGTTTTTCTGACTTCCGATTCTACGAAAAAATTATTTACTCCACGAATAGTTGATGCTATTCATTCCAACTTGGTGGAGGGAGGTTTTCGGGTCGCTGAATTCATGTTTGATACTAGTTTTTCAAAAGTTTCGAATCCAAGATGGCCGACATGGTCATACTATATTTATTAAAAAACGTACAAAATAATAATAAAAAAAATATAGTTATTTTACAAAATAATCGATTCAAGGAGAGACTTTTTGCCTCTACATGGAAGCAAAACGGTGAAGTGCAACTTTGCCAACTTGCATGACTAACACCAAATCACTCGAAAAATCGGTGCTTCCAGCCTCCAAGAGTAGGTTATGATGTATGGATTCGATTATTGTCAAAGGAACAGGAACTGTCAGTGACTGCAGTAATAGATTAGATGCAGAGAAGAAACAAAACGTGAGAGGCCGAAGTTGAATTTCAGGAAACGCAGAACAGTTTAGCGAATAAAATAACGGTAATCTAATGACTAATGGCGTACTTACATGTTGAAAATATAGCTATTTCTAGGTTCAGGGAGGCAATATTCATGCCCCACTCAATAATACCTAATCACATTCGCCGATTTCACAAAGCGGATCCGAGAAATTGTCCCTCTCTCTTATTTCCCATTAGAACGCATACGTTAGAAAAGGATAGAAAAGGGGGCGAAAGTCACGTGACTGCCCCTAATCTGTCCTTTTCTAACACACGCATTTTAATGGAAAAAGGAAAGAGAAGGATATGTTTCTGGATCCACCAGTGGCCTATTTCGACAACTCCGCGGCTGAACCGTTCTCTATGAACATATCTCAGCATTCGGTACCGGTAAAATACCGTCCCGCTCCATTCCGAGGGATCGATTTGAATAAAAAGGTGATTTTATCTACAAGCGAGCCAAAAATAGGCAAAAGGAAAGGGAAAACACATCGTTACAAAGGGGGCGCCCGCGAAAAGGGAAAATAATGTAGAAGCTATTACTCAAAGAGATCGAGGAAGTTAACTTCTCTTTTACTCCCCCTCCCCCCTCCCCTCTCTTCTGACTCCCCACCCACAACCCCTTCCATTTTATCCAACCTTTTTTCTCTTACTTGGTGAGCCTGTGGGGTGTGTATATGCCCGCTCTCTCTCTATACATCTTCATGCGCGAAAAAAGACTCCTTGTTATGAAATTATTTGAATAACAGTCACTTTCTTTCAGTGTAAGGAAAGAGCGTTCCTGAGTATCTCGTTTTCCCGACTAAAATGAAGTCCTTTTTTTTTTCTTTCTTGCTTTCCATCTTTCTTTTCTTCTTTCTTTTCGTGGTCCAATTTTTTCCAGTCGAACTTCTTCCGCGCAAGATTGTGCGCGTGAAACGTCGCACAGATGGAAAGGAACCAATATTTTTTCGAACATCATATGGACGTATCCGTCAATTTGGCAACCTTGAATTCATCCCATTTGATCGTATGAGAAATAATCGATTCTTGAGAGGACGATGATCCTTTCACTATCGATTGTTTCTCATGCATTCAAGTGGGAATAATATACAGTTGGCAGATTGCTACATCCGCCTCAGAACAACATTGGGAACAACGAAACGGAATGGGGCAGTTACAAAAGCCTCAATTTTGATGGCTCTTTAAGTGGGCAAAGGAAAGTATTCGGTGAGCTGAAAACAACCACTCTTTGGTCTCTGATAAAGTTTCATAAATCTGGAAAAGCAATTGTAAGTGTAGACTTGGTTTTCTCTGTTGCTTCAATTGGCGTTGTTTTCTATTGTTTTTGTTTTTGTTTTTTTTTTTCTTTTTGATTTTTTTGTTCACCATTCAACAGTATAGACGACTGTTGAATGTTCTTTTGTTCAGACCCCGAACAAAAATGAACCCGTTTTACTTGCCTCATTTTCATAAAACGGGAGGCATAGCATATGCTAGGTCTCTCTTTGTCCCTGATGGACTCATCGTAAGGAAAACCAAGGGGGGAAATGGGGCCCCGAAAGACGACAATATTTTCATTCTGGACGAAGGGCGGTGGACAAGGAGGTGTAAAAACAAAGCCTTAAAAACCCGCCATTGTCTCTATCGATAATAGGAACCCCTCCAAACAACGGCGTATGCAACCATTTAAAACCCTTCGTTGTCTCTATTGATCATTGGAGCCCCTTCAAACAACGGTGAATGCAACCATTTAACACCCCTCGTTGTCTCTATTGATCATTGGAGCCCCTTCAAACAACGGCGTATGCAACCATTTTAAACCCCTCGTTGTCTCTATTGATAATTGGAGCCCCTTCAAACAACGGTGAATGCAACCATTTAACACCCCTCGTTGTCTCTATTGATCATTGGAGCCCCTTCAAACAACGGTGAATGCAACCATTTAACACCCCTCGTTGTCTCTATTGATCATTGGAGCCCCTTCAAACAACGGCGTATGCAACCATTTAAAACCCCTCGTTGTCTCTATTGATCATTGGAGCCCCCTCAAACAACGGTGTATGCAACCATTTAACCAGGATGAATAGCTTCCTCCTTGTGAAGGCAAGGCACTGTGCGGCGAGTGTTTACGAGCATGGTGAGTCTGTTCAGATGAACACCCAGATACACCATACGTATGTACTTACACGCGTATACATATATACATACAATTCAGCATTTTTGAGGCGAGCATAGAGCGAGCGGCTCTTCGCCAGGCCAGAGACTCAACTCTCGTGGTTTCCAACCCCCCCCCCCTCCCCCCCTCCATTTCATTCCACTCCCAGTAAATTTACATACCGCTTTTCTTTTCGGAAAGAGTGGAGCTTGGGTTCGCCACTCCTTTTTTTTTTTTTTTTTTTTTTTTTTTTCGGGGGTCTTCTGCATGAGAGCATGCAGCGAGAGAGGGGGAGGGGGAGGGAGGGGCGAGCGCGCAGATGGGGAAACGAAAATTCGCTGAGCTAGCTCGCTCAACAGAATTTTCATTTCTTTTCTCCTTATTTTCGTTTCCCTTTTTTTTATGTGCTCAGCGGCTGATCTGTTTGGATACCGAATGGTGGAAGCTGCAGCGAGAGAGAGAGAAAGAGAGAGAGAGAGAAAGAGAGAGAGAGAAAGAGAGAGAGAGAGAGAGAGAGAAGGGGAGGGGGGAGAGAGATACAAGGTTGCAAGATTCGGAGGAAGAATCCTTTCGCTTTGCTTTAAAAGTAAGTGGTGAGTGGGTGGAACAACCCCCTCGGCCCTCCCCTTCACTCGCCATGCCGACGACCACGAAGAACCCCGGCAACTTTGCATCATAAGAAGACGTAAGCGTCGTAAGCGCGGGAGGAGCCCAAGCGACGCCGAACCACGTTCCGTTGCCCATGAAAGCTTCTAAGCTCTAAGCTCCTCTGGCTAAGTCTTTTTGAGGATCCTAATCACGATATTCACGATATTCACAATTCACAAGGAAATCCTCGTATCTTTGGACTTGAGGCAGCCACCGTTGCCAGTTGTAAACTCAAAACGATAGCCGGAAGCATATAGCCGTTGCCGAGAATTCGCATTTCTCTCTCTTTATACCCATTTGACTGCAGGTGTCGGGAAAGGACAGAAACTTCCTCCATCTTTTTCTCACACATACGTTCAAATGGGCAAAAAGAGAGTAGGACAAACTCCTGAGACTAACTTCGTTGAGTATTTAAAAATGCGTTAAAACGGCTGACACACTACATATGGTGGAGGCGCCGGGTTGAGATAAATACAGGGGCCCACATGCCAACAGTAAAACGACCCTTCAGCAGTTTCCGAGGTCAACAGTTGCAGTGAGGCGTAACATTTGACAACAGTGATTTTCTTCCATTGAATTCAGTGTGAAATAATCGATACTTGTGGTAGCAACTGCTTTCAGAAATAATAATCAATTACTTCACATAGAGTTTACTGGAGGAGAGCAACCGTTCCATTCAAGTAGAATTACACTACTGTTAGAAATATGTTCACTCCGACTCCGGTTACCTAAAAGCCGTGATTTCTCCCGGTATATGTATAGTTTTGGGAGTAAGATATTTGTGTACTAGAAAATGGTGTGAAAAGGAGGAAATATATAGTAATGATTTGCACTTTTCCAGAGGTAAAAGATGATTTTACTCAACAGAGGAGGCATGAACAATGAACATTGAACACCCTGTTTGATAGTATTTTCCGCTTTTTACTCCCGGTCAGTAGCGAGGCGTGAAATTTGACAACGATGTACTTTCTCCATTTAAACTCACTGAAAGAATCGAATGCTTCGGTCATCGGCGATGACATGGGCGGATACAGGGAATTGTCTTTCTCTCTCTCCTCCCATTTGAAAACGTGCGTTAGAAAAGGACAGAAGAGGGGGCCAAAGGCACGCGAAGCCCCCCTCCGCTATCCTTTTCTAACGCATAAGTTCAAATGGAAGGAGAGTGAGAACGACAATTCCCTGTATCCGCCAATGGGCGATGACCAGATGTTTCGACTTTCTAATGTGTTTAAAGGGGGGAAAAAAGAAACGTTGCCAAATTGGACGCCTCGCCACTGCTCCCGGTGCATTCTATTTTTACTATGCATGAAAGTAAAATCTACCCTAATTTTTAGGATTGCTCTGATTTTCACTCCGGATTTTTTAGCCGATTTTTAACAGTGTAGGTAAATGGTAAACTATTTTGAGGGAAACGAAGTCAGCACCACTTGATAACGAAGAACTATCCCTAGAAACCATCGACGGATCCAAGAGACTATGCTTCTCTCTCCCCTTTCATTTGAACGCGTGTGTTAGAAAAGAACAGATTAGGGACAGTCGGTTGATTTTCGCCCTCCATCTACATCCTTCCCAAACACAATAATTCAAACGGCCAGAGAGAAAAGGAAAATTTCATGGATTCACCCGTGTCGAGAAACCATCTACGATCTGAACTATATTTGATCGTTTTCTTGTATTTTAACCCTTTTATACCTAGTGTACATTTTAATATACATCTGAATAAAATATATTCTTACGAAGAAAATGGAAATATGATAGGCACATGTTTTATATGAGAAAATTGTACCCAGATCAGCAATGATGACCAAAAATCTGTCCCTGAAACAATAATTATTTTCAGGTACGAAAGGGTTAAAGCGAACGTCAAGCCGCGGCGGGATTGAGAATGAGAATAAAAGAGAGCAGATACCTTGGTTTTCAGCGGGGGGGGGGGGGGGGCATCAACACTGAAACGTTTCTGAGGCGAAAAAGGGGAACTTTCCAAGTCCAGAAAAGTCCACGTTTCGATCAGTAGAGCGACATCAGGAGAAAAAAATAGGGAAAAAATATCGGGCGGCGGAGATACGGAGCGAATAAAGTGCGGGGGGAGGGGGCTGTGACAACGAAAAAGGGGTGCTTTTCTTATTAAATTTCTCGTGATAGTTGTCAATTTTTTTCCCTCCTATATTCCAATGATGACTTCAGGTTGCCTCCGTTGTTTTTTTTTTTTTTGAAGGTTCGTCCTGCGACGAGTGTTGCGCACTGTGGTCGAAGAAAGGGGAAAAAATAGTCAAAAATCAGCGAAAAACAGTAATCAAAATAATAGTTTACGACCCACAAAGCTCGATTTTAAAAGTTTCAGTGACATTTCTGTAAGTTTATATTACTTGTTTAAAGTGTTCTCTATAATTAAAGTTGGTATTCAAAATTGATAAACGATAAATTGATGAGAAATATGCTTTCTAGTTGTTGGCCCCTTTAGAGCCATTTTAGACCAGGGTGCGTCGATCGTGTTCACAGTTGGCAGTCCAAGTTCGTAGGATGCCTCATGAAACACTAGAGACAAACTGAGGTTCGCACAGGGTGTCAAAAGCTACGAAGCAAACATAAAATACTAACATGTATAAAATACTATTGTGTATAAAATACTATACTGTCAGTGTGCGACCTTCGTCATGTCTTCCTAAAATTATTAAATACCTTCAATAGCAAGCTGGGCTACTTGCGATACACTGCATGGCTTGTCCTGGCATTTTGAGTAAAGGGTTCTGACAAGTAGCGGTGCCTGCTTCCGAATTGCATCAAATCGAATCGGTGAGCGGTTGAGGGTTCCCTACACGCTCAAACTAGGATCGTTAAAATGGCATCGGTGAGCCGAAATCCACCACAAACGGCATATGAGCCAACCGTTGCATGTTTGGATGATGTTCCGTTCGTCAAATAATTGTGCACTTTGAAGGCCCAAACTGATGCAGAGCTATTTGACGATCGATTACGTGCGATCTGGTCACCAATCTACAGTCAAAAAAAATCAATAAACCCGTTTTGGAGTCGTTTCGGTCAAGGTTGTTATGTTTGAATTTTAGAAATGTCAGGTTATAAATTCTACAGTTTGAGCCCCATTTGAGCGTGTACGAAGGCTTTTGATTCGAAACTCTGCGCTGACTAACCACCCATCAATGCGTTTTGACGAAAATCAGAAGCATCAGGAACCGATACTAGTCAGAACCCGATACTCAACTGCTCTGAATACAATCATTCTTTCTCCCTCTCTCATGCATTACAAGTTTAAAAAATAGGGGGTGGGGGGGGGGGGGGGGGGTTGACACATAAGGGGTGTTAAAAATTGAAATACATCAGGTTTATCAATATATGTCTAGATATTCATTCGTCAATAAATTTGTTATTTATTTTACAATGATGCGCCTTATAGTGTGCGGTTTGACACATTCCAAGGTTAAACAGCAGGTACATACAGTTATAGTATGTTACAGGGAAACTGATGGAATGAGAAAAGATGTGTGAGTATCAGTGGCGTCGCGTGCAATTTGGCAACAATGTATTCTATCTATTTAAACTTATGTAAAAGATCGAATTCAGGGGGTGCACAGTGCACAAGGAAAATTCGATATATGTTATGAGTTTAAATGGAGCAGTTGCATTGTTGCCAGATGGCACGCGACGCCACTGGTGAGTATAGCCGTAGCCAGGAATATTTGTCTTTCTCTCTTTGCCTATTTGAACGCATGTGTTAAAAAAGGACAGAGATACGGGCTGTCACGTGATTACAGCCTCTATATCTGTCTTTTTCTAATACATGCAGACAAATGGGTAAAGAGAGAGGAAGACAAATTCCTGGCTATAAGGCTATGCAGCGTAAGCATGGCGTTTCTTTCGAGGCACTCTGTATTTACTTTATATAAATTGCACGAAATGTCATCATCAAAAGTTTCTCCGAGCCAATGTTACAAGATCGTGCATGCATATAAGAACCACTTGCCTCCCAACGTTTGAAATGGCAAAATCTTTCCGTTATTTTTCCTTCCGACATCTAGCGACGCTGCAGCTACGAATAGATTGAATTCAGTCGTTGCATGCCATGTCAGAAAACCGCTCTCTTCAATTTTTCCCTTCATCGTAGTTATTTTTTAAATAATAATTGCGTTTGGAATGGTAAAATATTGTATATTTTTGTCGCACGTTTGAAATAAGCTCGGCGTTTAACTGGAGAGAGAGAGAGAGAGAGAGAGAGAGAGAGAGAGAGAGAGAGAGAGAGAGAGAGAGAGAGAGAGAGAGGGCATATACTTAAAAATGCGTGACACGAAGACGACCGAAATTCCTGCGGCCGCTTAAGAGGTTTTAAATATCGTACATTAATATGAAAATGATAGATGTACCCTTTGAACATACGTCATAACGCGTACATATATTTCTTTCGCTTGTCATGAAAATATGTATTATTAGCGTCGTTAAGTGCGGCAATACCTACGCGCACTTTCGTCGTATTAAAATTGAATAGTCGTGCCTATCCTCATTTTGAGTATGACTGACGTCGTCCCTTAAAAGATATTTCCTCTTCGAGATGAAAAGTCAGAAATATGGAAAAAAAAGAGTTCCTCAGTGTTCGCTCCAGACCCCTTTGAACTTTTTAATTTTAAATTTGATGTGTTATGAAATGAAAGGCTGTGTCACATGGCGCTGACAATTTTTTTTTTTTTAATACGAAACTTTTTAGTCACTCTCATAATAATTAAAGACGGTTCCAAGAATCCCTCTGACTCTCTTCCTCCGCCACTCTCTCTCCACCAACCCTCGTTTTAACGCTCTCTCTTCATCCTATTTGAACGAATGCATAAGAAGAGAATAGATACAAAAACAGATCAGATATCTCTTTATCTCTCTCTCTCTCTCTCTCTCTCTCTCTCTCTCTCTCTCTCTCTCTCTCTCTCTCTCTCTCCCTCCCCCCTCACCACCTCTCTCTCTCGGTCTCTCCTCCTCCCATTTGATTCTGCAAAACCAGCGTCTTTTGCGAACACATGCGTTCATAGAATGCTTTTGGGGAGGGGGGCTCAGACAGAAAGCCCACCCCCACCCCCTATTTTATAAACACTGTTTTAGATATAGATATTGATTAAAGATATTCGATAGGTTTAACAACTTGCCCGAAATAGATGAAGAAAAAAAAAAAGAAAGCGGCTATCACATGTTAGCCCCCGATGCATGCGTTCAAACAGTGGGAGGGAAAGGCAAAGTATATTGGATCAATCTCTTCCCATCGTTCAGTAGTGATTGCATCGATATGTTCTTCGTTTAAACTTATGGAAAAGAATCGATCCTTAGGGGATTCAATGGAACTGCCGATTAATCGACACTTTTAAACGGGTTCTGAATTTCTGATGGGGTGGGGGAGGGGAACAACAAGTTAAAATTTAAAGTCTACATTTTTATTTCCTCCCTTAAAATTATAACAGCGATTTTATCAATTAAACATAGTTTTAAGCTCCAGTCGGAGCTGGGAAGGAGGTTAATAGGTCATGCTTCGTTCTTTGGCATCTCTCAGATCGTCAAACCACAAATACCTAAACAAATACTATCCCAGAACTTTTTTGGTCTCGAATATTTGCAAAATCTTCAAACTTGTTCTTTTGGGTCATAGAAGCATTAACAAGTTTTAAATGTTTGCCCTCTGATACAAACAATGCAAACCTTGGAATAGCATGGTGCGAAAACGTATCTACCATCGAGATATTATGATATCATTTGACTTTGAGGTAGTATTATATGTAGATCAACGGTTAACTCTTTCTGTGCGAAAATGCACCATAGGGTTAATGTGGGTTAAAAAAAAAAAAACAACTTTTTTACGTCTTAAACTTTGTAGTGTTGTAATGCAGGACCGACGTCTCGTGAAATTTCACAAAAGATATCAGTAGCTGTTGCAGAAATGCGCGTTAACCCCTGTTTCACGAGAATCCGTCACCCTCTTATGTTGCCGACGAGGTTTAAGAGAGTCCCCTACTCGTTCATTTATTAGGTGTAAAGTGAAAGGAGCCCGGAGCGTGCCGGAGGCTGATCCTTCCTTTTGTGGAGGGTGGACTTTTGGGGATCTCCTCGGAACAATTCATTCATTCAAAGATTTGATTGCAAACACTTAATTGATTAAACGAGTCCCACGCAACGACACCCATCTCGCGTCGCTCACAGTTTGCTGCATGGCGCTCAGTAGATTGACATATTGCTTCTCCTCTACAGAAAAAAAAAACAAAACAAAAAAACAATTTGGTAGCGCTGCACGATGACCTGAGATTGTCAAAAAGAGGCCGAAAATCGGAAAATCATGTTTCCCATCAATTCATAGTTTACAAACTTTCAAGACCAAATTGAATCACAGGAAACACTTTTAAAACGTAGTTAAAACACTTTTAAAACGTAGTTAAAACACTTTTAAAACTACGTTTTAAAAGTGTTTCCTGTGATTCAATCTAGAAATCTCACTGAAAAGTTTTCAATTAAGCTTGAATGGTCGAAAACGATGATTTTTGATAAATATTTCTTACTGATTTTTGGCCACACCACAGAGTTGCCAATAGTGGCTAGATTACGTGGACTATTTTGATGAGAATTTAGCCACGCTTCCGCCTCCGTCGTCGTAGCCCCTCCGGCATCCGGCATCCTCCATCCCTATCCACAGCGTGGCCAGTGGCGTAGCGTGCAATTTGGCAACGTTGTATTGTGTCCATTTAAACCCATGTAAAAGATCGAATGCGAAGGTGTTCACCGAACACCCAATACTTCGATCTTTTTCATGGATTCAAATGAACGAACTACAACGTTGCCAAATTGCACGCTACGCCACTGAGCGTGGCTAGTAACCAACTCGAAAACTGTCCACGCGTGGCTATTCCACCCCGTCCAAACCTGGCAACACTGCCACACCACCAGAAAAATAAACCGACAAAATCGTTTTTTCACCAAGAAAATTGTCTTTATAGTTATGGGGCACAACATATTTGGTTAGCTGTAATAAAGTATTCTAATAGTGGGAGGGGGGATAGAACTGTTCTGGATCCAGAAGCTAATGCAAGGATTCGTCCTTCGTCTCTCTCCCTCTTTGCCTCTCCCTCTCTCCCTCCCTCTCCCTCTCCCCCCTCCCTCACCCTCTCTCCCTCACCTCTCTCTCTCTCTCTCTCTCTCTCTCTCTCTCTCTCTCTCTCTCTCTCTCTCTCTCTCTCTCTCTCTCTCTCTCTCTCTCTCTCTACGCCGCGCCGCGCCCTTAAGGACACATACGTTCGAAAAAGACATACAAGAGGGGCAGTCACATGACTTTCGCACGCCGCTATCCCTATTCTTTTCTAACGCCATGCATTCAATTGAGCGGAGAGAGAGAGAGAGAGAGAGAGAGAGAGAGAGAGAGAGAGAGAGAGAGAGAGAGAGAGAGAGAGAGAGAGAGACAAATCCCTGGCCCCGCCTCGCCTGTTCCGTCTGCACCTCATTATCGGGGTACTTAAAGTTTCTCAGCTTCCCAGGGACACATATCCGACCAAGGAAAACCGTTTTAAGAATCCAACCGGTTCGCGTTTGGAGGAAGTGAGAGAATGGGGTACGTTAGGGGGTGACGGTGCAGAGAGAGTTAACGTTGTGATGAGTGACGTCATCCGACCCAGCGCCCTGCGGGTTGCATCTGCAGGCACCCACTGAATCAGCAAGAGACGACACCACCTCCCCCCTCCACCTCTCCACCCACCTCCGACCATCGCTCTCGTAAGTGATACAACGAATAACTAACTGTTGACGCATTGGAGCGATGATCGATGATGGGGGCTTCCTAGCAGTGGCGAAGCGTGTGCTATCTGGCAACGTTGCACTTGGTCTATTTAAACCCATGGAAACTATCAAAATACAAAGCATCTGCAGCGATGACCATCAAATTTGACCTTTCATTTCATTGCGTTCAAACGAATGAAATAAATAAAATAATTCACGCTTCGCCACTGCTTCCCAGGGCAGATAGGTTTCGAACTAAAAAAAAAAAAAAAAAAAAAAAAAAAAAAAAAAAAAATGTGGGAGCAGAACTTTGGTATACACATAAGGATTAAGGAATGGTGTGTACGCACTCTAACCAAAAAACGTCAACATCAAAATGTAGTTACATAGGTTTGGGATCAGCGGCAAGAAGGGGGGGGGGGGTCAGGCTTCGCCACTTGGCCGCCGCACTTCATGTTTTTACCGTCAACGAACTATATACAGGGTGGTTCTTGCAGGAAATTTTACAATAAAATCAATGAATCCGTTTTCAACAGGGCTGCCGTTTTGCGTATAATCAATGCTATTTTTCTATTCACCGTTGATTCCACCGGTTGAGAAAAGATTACACAGTTCAGTTCAGTGTATGACTGTAATGCACGAAAATACTCTGATCTGTAATCTTTCCTTAATCGGTGGAAACTCCGTTGATTAATTAAAATATCCGCAAGTTTTTTAAAGTCATCGACGACTCCACCGGTTGAGAAAAGATTACAGACGCGAGTATTTTAGTTTATTACAGTCATACACAGAACTGAACTGTGTAATCTTTTCTCAACCGGTGGAATCATCGGTGAATTGAAAAATAGCATTGATTATACGCAAAACGGCAGCCCTGGTTTTCAAACTTCCACGTTGCGTATTAACAAAGATATACGCATTTTAAAGTCACCACACTCATGCCCGGTCTCTCCCGTTGACTCGCTCCACTAAGCGCCGCCGCGCCCCTCAGCAAGTGACACAGAGTTTACGCGGCGGGGGGGGAGAGAAAAAAAATAGTGAGAGAAGTGAGAGAGAGGTGTTGGAAGAAAAATGTAATTGCCTAGACGACATCTTCGTCCGACATGGTGTTTTTAAAAGATACAATTTAGTAGGTGGAGATGGAGAGAGAGGGTGAGCATGCAGGAAGGGGGAGTGGAAGGGGGAGGGGGAGGGAGAAGGGGCGGGAAAGGTCAGGAAGCGGCCCGGCCCGCGTGGTTGTGTTACTCTTGTTATCCTTGTTATTTTTGCGGGATGCTCCCTCCTGAGTCCTGGCATGTAGGACCCAGGTTACAGGACCCGGGATGCTTTCTCCGTGGGGTATATGGTAGTACACACGCTCTCTACTATACAGTCTTCACTTCTTCTCCCGGTTACAAGGTTATAGCTATCCCCCGACATCCCGGTTAACTTGAGCTCTCTTCCTCCTTCTCCTCCTCCTCCTCCTCCTCCCCTTCTGCCCCGTGTCTTACTCCCTCGAGGGTTGACTTGATGGATGACCCGAGCACCCCCCCCTCCCACTCCACCCCCACCGACAACGAGTCTTGGTGCCCGGTGTCTTTTTCCCTACTCTTGACAAAGACACTTTTTTCTACTTTTTTTTTTTTTTTGGCCCCAGCTTTGGTATATTTTCACAAATACTAGAGGAGTGTGGCTGATACGACTCTGTACTTGGAGTGGGTGAAGCGGCTCTGCACTCGCAGTATTTTGAGCCCTTGCCCCGTGGTTCCTATGAACACACATTTCATTGACTCCCTATTTTCCTCGAGACGTTTTCCCTTCACTTTTTTTTCACTTCATTCTTTTTTCTCTTTCTATT
This sequence comes from Trialeurodes vaporariorum, assembly GCA_011764245.1. NCBI lineage: Eukaryota > Metazoa > Arthropoda > Insecta > Hemiptera > Aleyrodidae > Trialeurodes > Trialeurodes vaporariorum. The sequence continues at coordinate 67,695,743 of VMOF01000388.1, forward strand.
TTTTTTTTTTTTTTTTTTTTTTTTTTTTCATCAAAATATTATTCTCCGTCCTGTGTTTGCTTATCTTATATCGACTCCCCTTCCATGCGAAGCACCATCTTCCAATTTTTGAAGGATAATATTTTTTCAAGGGCATGGACATCCCGAGTTCTCGAGGAAGGGACGAAGATTGCCTGCCTTGGAGGCGGTTGATGTAATGTAATCGTCGAAATGTGCGACTTCGCGAAAATTCGTTCACGAAGTCGTTATCGTGTCGTTATCGTGTTGCAGTCTTGTCACAATCGTCTTATTATTGATTGTCTCGCTTCATCGTTTCGTTATCATGTCGTCTCACGTTGACAAGTTCAATAGTTTGTGCTTTTACGAAAACACGTACATACTAAAATTACTAAAAGTGTAGTTTCTGGGGAAACAGGACTTTTCACTGACACCGAAACCAGAGGCGTAGCGTTCAACATGGCAACGTTGAAGTTTCCTCCATTTGAGCCCATGAAAAAGATCGATGTTCGGTGAACACTTTTGACTTCGACTTTAAACATGGGTTTTAATGGAAAAATGTAAAATTGCCGAATGGGGCAGTTGCAAGGGTCTGAAATGTTGCGTTTTTTATGAAGAAAAGAAAGTCCTTGATGATCTAAGAACAAGGATGCCTTTGGTTTCTAATTAAGTCCCATTGTTCCGACTTCCGGAGATGAGATTTTGGCCCAAAATACATTGTATTAAATGGGAATTACGCTTAGTGACGTCACTACGCACACGATTTTTTACAACTTTGCAAGTGTTAATCTCCTAAACCGGGACACTTAGGAAAAAAACCAAAGGCACCATTGTTCTTAGCTCATCAAGTACCATCGTTTTCTTAGTAAAAAACACAAAATTACAAACCCTTGCAACTGCCCCATTGGACGCTTCATTCCTTTAAATCAAAACAAAACGTACCCCCGACTTTTAACGTTTGATTTTTAAGCTTTACTTAGTGAAAAGCCAACGCTTTAACTCATTTTCATTAATTTTCTTTTTGTAATGTGAGAAATAATGTTGAAAAAGTCTACAAATTATCAGTCTACGTGCGCCTTCACTTCTGAAACGATCTCTACCGCAAAACTAGAATCGGATTCGTCAAGTTCAAATTTCGCGCTCCTCACCGGAACGACCGGTCAAATCACGACAGAGGAAAAATCATCAAAGGAGAGAAAAAAACAGATTAAATTCGATAATGGATTTTCTGTGTCCTGATTCCTTTCAATCTTTTATTAAAAAAAAAAAAAAAAAAAAAAAAAAAAAAAAAGCTACATTATTAATAGGGGGTGTAAACCTCTCCGCTTCCTCGATGCGGAATCCTTGGTATATATTCAAACCCTCCGTTAGCGTAAATTAATCCTTGATTGCGATTCAACACCATCCCTCATCTACCCCTCCCATGATTACCACCCCCGTCTCTCCATCCCTTCATCCCTTCGCACCTTCCTTCAAGCTGAGATTTTCTCGCTTAAATTCACGCGCCTCAGATTCCGTACCGCGCGCGAGCCGTCCCTTCCTTCAAATTTCCTTCCAACCCCCAAAAATTTTATTCAGCGATTTGATGATAAGGCTCTTACTTTGGAACGATTCAACACTTTTCATTGTTGCAAGATTTTTTTGATCCCATCCGAAAGTCAAATCAATACCCATAGATTTTCTCACAAAGTTGCCGATTTGTGTGCTTATACATAGGCTGTCCAAAAAGTAATGCAACGGTCGACTTTTTTTTGGAGCGAACGGAAAAACTAGCAAGTCATAATACCGATAAAATGAGACCTTATTCAGCTTATTTGGTCAAAAATTGGTCGAAATACATGGTTTCTCCCGAGGCACCTCGCACAAGCGCCTCCAGGATTTTAGGATACTTTTTGCACCGAAAAAAAAAAAAAAACGAGTGACAGTTAAGTCCCCCCCCCCCGCAAACCTCAACTTTTGCCTCTTTCCAACATAAAATAGCCCGAAATTGCTTACATCGACGCTTCAAAATTTCAAAATTTCACAGGCGTGCCCCGCTCCCCACCAGAAAAATGTTCTGAATTCGCCTCAACTTTTGCCTACAACTTGCCTACTTTTGCCAAATAGCCCACAATTGTTTACATCGACCTTCAAAATTTCAAAATTTCACAGGCGTGCCCCGCTCCCCACCAGAAAAATGTTCTGAATTCGCCTCAACGTTTGCCTACAACTTGCCTACTTTTGCCAAATAGCCCAAAATTGCTTACATCGACCTTCAAAATTTCAAAATTTCACAAGCGTGCCCCGCTCCCCACCAGAAAAATGTTCTGAATTCGCCTCCACTTTTGTCTACAACTTGCCTACTTTTGCCAAATAGCCCAAAATTTCTTACATCGACGCTTCAAAATTTCAAAATTTCACAGGCGTGCCCCGCTCCCCACCAGAAAAATGTTCTGAATTCGCCTCCGCTTTTGCATACAACTTGCCTACTTTTGCCAAATAGCCCAAAATTGCTTACATCGACGCTTCAAAATTTCAAAATTTCACAGGCGTGCCCCGCTCCAGAATAATGTTCTGAATTCGCCACTTTTTACAACCCTCTCCTATTTGTCTTAACTCTCTACAATGATTGTATTACAAGAAAATACTCATATCTACAACATTTTCTCAATCGAAGGGAATCGCACCGTACACTGATCATAATATCCGCAAATTCGAAGTCATCAGTGACGACTCTGCCGGTTGAGAAAAGATCACAGATGTGAGTATTTTCAAGAAATACGCAGTCAACTGAACTGAGTTGAGTAGATCTTTTGGTTAACCGGTGGAATCATTGGTGAATTGAAAAATGCCATTGAATATGTACAAAACGGTAGCTCTCTGCAGCTTTCGCCGAAACTCGGGAAATCTAGCAACCCAGACATCTTCAGTTTCTCATTTCACACTTACGCCCTCCCCTCCTAAGAGTCTTAATTATTGGTTTCAGCTACCTTCTCCAGTTCAGTTCGTTGAGTTCCCAAATTGAATACTTCAAATAATTTACTTAGAGCAGCTGATCGCTTTGTGGTCTCTGTTTTCAGCGAGGGTATATATTTCCACCGGAACAATAAGATGGCGCGGCCATCGTTGAGAAAAGTGGCAAGAGAAGTCTCACTTTTAATGGCAAATGAGAGAAAGAAGATTTTACGTTGAAATGCACAAAAGGGAGGGGCACATTATTGATGCTAATTTCTGGAGAAACCGCGTTTTATCGTTAATGGATTTTCAATTGAGCCTCATTTAAGCTATTGCAACCTTCAAAGTTGCTCTAATTGCACTGAGAACCATCCGTTTATTTTGAAAATGTTTCGGTCTTATCAATCAGAGATGTAAAAATAAAATAAAGTGAACCAAACTAATAAATAAATCCGTAACACACCAAGTAATCATCAATTGAAAACAAACGCCTAAAAGAGTTATCTATAAAAATAAATCATAAATGATTAAGGTGACTTCGCATGGGTCGATTAGCTCCAAACATTGACACCACTTCGCGCAGCTCAAAAATTAAACTGTAAAACACCAAAATTGACGAATACACTTAAATAGCATGACAATTTTATTACTGTCACAATGGGGCTCTAGCAAACTTTTGCTATCCCAGGGTACTGATGAGTTGATTCTTGCATAAAAACCTGTAAAAATGACGATGAGTACACTAAAAAATTACGAAATTCACGCTCAGAATCGGGCTTAATGGCAGAGACGCAGGTATCATGGGAGATTCCCATCTTTTATAAACATCTCTGTGTTTCCGCAGAGAAAGTGACAAATTAGACAGGAATCTCCCATGATACCTGCGTTGAGCTGCCATTACAATCTTGCCGTTATAGCAGTTATGTGAGTTCATTACTGACTTTTAAACTTTCTTCGTGTGATTTTAGGGAATTTTTGCTTGTTTCTACATCAGATTGGGTTGGACGATTCATTTGCTCACAGCAAAAGTTTGCAAGAGCCCCATTGAAAAGAAATTCCCTTTAGGATCACAAGAACTGTCATGACCCAATCGACCGTTCTGATAATTCACGAGAAAGAATCGTTTTGTGTCAGTGAGAATTCTAATTACTTTGAAATAAATTTCACATTAGTCCACATTTAATCATACGCTCCGTCATTCATTTTAAAAAGAAATTGTTCTCCGAGTTCACTCCTGACAAACCAAACTCCGCTCAAAATTTTGCCATTTACCGACAGAAAAACTTCGCCAGAGCTCCATTCAGCGCACAAAGGATTTAACAGATATGAACTGAACGAATTAAAATCCAATCAGTGGCGGCTCGTGCAATCTGGCAACCGTGCACTTTTGCCATTTAAACGTATGCAAAAAGATCGATACTAGGTGAGGCGCTACGCCTCACCAAGTAATCGATTATTTTACACGGTTTTAAATGGAGGAAATCCATTGTTGCCACATTGCACGAGCCGCCGCTGAATCCAATCGAGAAGGAGAGTGCTAAGAGGAAGTAGGGCTATGTATACGGTTTTCGGTGCAACGAATGAAATGTCTGGAGAAAGTTGCAAGAAAAATGAAATCCGTCGGGCAACGCTATCTGAACTTCATAAAAGTTAACTTGTAAAAGAGGGAGAAATTTCGAGTAACACAGAAGCCTCCTTCATCGATCATTGACTTATTTACTTATTCCCCCAACCCCACCCCAAGCTATACTGTGGCTATGTATTATCTAAAAGGGAGAAAAGAATCATGTTAGTGATAAAAAATGACAGAAGACGAGTTTGGGGGAGGGAGAGACAAGTCTATTATTGGTTCAATCAAGCAACACTGGAAAGTTAACGTCAAGAGTGATTTTCGGATGTATGTCTGTGACAGTCGACTGAAAAATGATTCCTTTGGTCTTACAAAGTAAGGAACGACAGCGCGCCTTGACGCGAAGAGCCGACGCACAGTGGGTCAAGGCAAAAATGGGGGAAAAATTTGAAAAAAAAATGAATAAATAAATAAATAAAATAATAATAATACAAATACAAATTAAAAATGCAAATGGGTCTGTTGTGTACTTTCGCTACAACAATATAGAGCCTCGATTCTTACCTACAATCGGTCTGTTGCATTCTTTTGCTACAACAAAATAGAACCTCGATTCTTATGTAAAATTCGGCGAAAATAACGATCCGCGCATTAAAAACGTGCAAAATCCACTCATTAACTCAGGAATCACTTCAATTTCAAACGGCCCGCGCTACACTAGACACTATTTGCACCGGCATACTACTACATAGACGGAACCACCGTGCATAAGTAAACAACATCGTAACTACACAATGATGGAATTCCCTTCTAAATACATGAACTATTGGCTGCATTTGCTGTCTGGTCTTTTCGGTTTATCAAAGATTACAAAATAATGTAAGAAATGTACGCATCTAAACGAAACATTCCAATGTTTGTAAGTTCTGTTCATGTTTACATAAACGAGATGGTTCCATCTATGTAGTTATAAGTCGGTGATACAGTGTCTAGTGTAGCGCGGGTTGTTTGAGATGGAAGGTATTTTCTGAGTTAATGAGTGGATTTTGAAAGTTTTTAAAATGCACGTCGTTATTTTCGCCGAATTTTATGTTAGAAACAATGTGACATATTGATAGAAAAAGTACGCAACAGACCCATTCGGCGGAAATAACGATGTGCATATTGAAAACGTCCAAAAACCACTCATAAACTCAGGAAATCAATTCAATTTCAAACATCCCGCGCTACACTACACACTATATTTGCACCGGCACACTACTACTTAGGCAGAATCACCGTGTATATGTGAACGTTAATGTAACCACGAAATGATGAAATTTCCGTTCAAATACATGAACTATTGGCTGTATTTGCTGTTTGGTCTCTTCTGGTTGCTCAAATGATTAGAAAACAATCCAAGAAATGTACGATTGTACGCATCTAAAGGAAACGTTCAAATGTTTGTAAGTTCCGTTGATGTTTACATATACACGCGTAGCGGTGGTTCTGTCTTTGTAGTTTTATATCGGTGATAATAATGTCTAGCTTGTGACGCGGGTTGTTTGAAATGGGGCTCTTGCAAACTTTTGCTGTGAGCAAATGAAGAGTCCATTCTGATGTAAAAACCATCGAAAATCACGAAAATCACACTGAGAAAGTCTAAAATTTAGTAATAAACCTAGCAAACTACTTTAAAGGCAAGATCGTAATGGCGGTTCGACGCAGGTATCATGGGAGATTCCCGTCTATTGTGTCACTTTCTCTACGGAAACACAGAGATATGTCTCAATTTAGATAGGGATCTCCCATGATACCTGCGTCGAACCGCCTTTAAGCTCGATTCTGAGAGTGAATTTCGTGAATTTTTAGTGTACTCATCGTCATTTTCATAGGTTTTTATGCAAGAATCAACTCTTCAATCCCGTGTTGCAAAAGTTTGCAAGAGCCCCATTAAACTGATTTCTGAGTTAATGAGTGGGTTCTAAAACTTTATGATGTGCGCATTGTTATTTCCGCCGAATCTTACGTTAGAATTCAATTGCTACAGAAAAAATACGCAACCACCCCCATGTGAATGTTTCTACGGTAAACAAACATGTTACAAAGGGTGATTCTAGTGGGGAATTTTACAATAAAACCAATTAATCCTCTTTCAAACTTCTATGTTTCGTATTAACAAAGATATATATAAGCATTTAAAGTCACCAAGTCATGTCCGGTCTGTCCCACTGTGCGGTGAGGACTCGGAGAGCGCTGATGGGGAGGGGGAGGGGAGGGGGGAGGGGGAGGGGGAGGGGGAGGGGAGGCAGTGTCAAACTTAAGAAAAAACACGAGTTTTTCTTCCCTTCCTTACCTCTCACCGAGTCTCCTATAAATAAAGTTTTAAATAAGGCTATCAAATTAGCAAACCGATTATTTACTTTTCAAAGGATAAAAAGGAGAAACAGCGGATTTTTCCTTGATTGGAGTGATCAACCGCGTCTTTTCGTGAAAAGGCTTCGTTTCAACGGAAAGGAAAATAACAAGGAATAATTGCAGTATGCACGTAACGGTTATATTTCCGATCCATAATAATTGAGCTACCCAATATTTGAAGCAACAGTTATTTCACAAGCACATTGTAAATATACGATGGATTTATCGGGTTTGAAACTGTTTCACATCTAAATCTAAAAAAAAAATTGACCATACACTGACTGTTAAATACGAACGTGCGTTGATCAGCCATGATCGAAAATAATGAAGTCCGTGAGCACTATTTCTGAATACTTTTCTCTTTTTAACTTTCATTTTAAATTTTCAGCATTAAAGGAAACAATGCGAGTCCAAACATAGCCAAAGCCAGAAATTTGCCTTTCTCTGTTTTTGCCCGTTTGACTACATGTGTAAGAAAATTACAGAAACAGGGGCTCAAATCACGTGTCAGTCCCTATACCCATCCTTTTCTAACCGACGCATTTAAATGGGCCTGGGAGAAAGGCAATATCATGGCTACTGCTACGAGTCCATACGTAATTAAACCATCGAAAATATATGGTTTTAGGATACAAAAATAGTACAAACCATGGAGGTTTCGAAATTAAATCATTCCATACTCAACAGGAAAGAAAAATGTAAATATATAAATACAGATAAACCAATAAATGAAAACATAGTATTTACAACAAAGCTCACGATTCAATAACCCCACCTCCGTGCTTTTCAAATGGAACGATTTTTCTATGAAACATGCAGGGTTGGTACTTAGCTCTGCCTCGTCCACATAGTTTATAATCGTTAATACACTGAAAAAAATGTGCTGAATTGAACTTTTTTTTATTTAAAAGTATGGATACCGCTTAAAAACTGTTAGTTTGACAGTTTAAATTAGTTAAATTAACACGGCACGGAAGTAAATTTAACTATTTTAAACTGTCAAACTAACAGTTTTTAAGTGGTGTCTGTCCACACTTTTAATTAAAGAGTTGAATTCAACACTTTTTTTTTCTGTGAAAGTATAACAAAAAAAAAAAAACGGAGGCATCGAAAATTCTATCCCCAAACAACTATATACTCAAACATACAGTGCACCTTTAATTTTCATGGCGCAAGGGTATAATAATCACGACTTCAAAACCGAACACAAAGGGATGAGACAGTTACCCCCACCCCCCAAGAATTCACGAACGTTGTGACTCTTGGAGATTTGCGCCAAACTTCACGGCCACAGCGGTAGGAGAGGGGGGGAGGGGGTTGGGGGTTCCGCGAAAACGCGAAAACTCGAAAAGTGGAGAGTAATTTTCCGACTCCGCAGCTGCACGGATGAATAAATATTTTAAAGCTTCATTACGCACGGAGCGCGTGAAGCCGCGCCTGGTCTGGGCCGTGTTAAGGAGAAAGTGGTGAAGGGGGAGGGGGTGAGGGGGTGAGGGGAGGGGGCTGGTTCTGTCAAGTCAGCTAGTTTGAATTTTCGTTGCTTGAATTTACAATGCAAATTGCTCGCTAAAATATGCATAAGGCTTTTATGAAATTAAAAAAGAAAGGGGGGGGGGAGGCTGCGGGCGCAGGGCAGAAGGCGAATAATAGTGCAGGGCGACGTGACAAAAGAGATGTGGCAGAGGAAGAAATGGAAAGGGGAAAAGAAAGAGCAGAAAAGTTTCGGAGACATGGCAAAAATGAATATAAAACAACATAGAGTATAGTTACGATACGATACGATGATATCGTCACGTTTTGCGTTATTAAAGCCTGGTCCCAGAAAATATTGGACTTGAAAATTCTATGACTTTCATGAAAACATCAGCTTCAAACCTCAGATAGGACGCAACCTGATTGGTTAGAAGCAAAGGCATCTTAGGAGAAGACATAACATGATGGGAAAGTGAAGCCGGTCATGACACCTGGAAGTTATGTTGATGTTTAAATAAACACGTGTACTTGTATATTGGTGATAATATAGTGTCTAGTGTAGCGCGGATTGTTTGAAATGGAAGTGATTTCCTGAGTTCAAGAGTCAATTATGAAAGTTTTTAAGATGCGCATCGTTACTTTCGCCGAATTTTACGTTGGAATCAATGTGTCATATTGCTCAGTGATTCAAGTCAATTTGGCAACGTTGGAATGTGTCCATTTAAACCCATGTAAACGATCAAATGCGAAGGTGCTATCTTTTTCATGGGTTTAAAAGAACGAACTGCAACGCTGCCAAATTGCACGCTACGCCTCTGAATTATTGCTGTAGCAAAAGTACTCAATAGACCCACGGTGATTCAACCGTTTGTAGGAAAGATTACGAAGTTTCAGTATTTATAGGCTGTTGATATACTTTTCAACTGATAGATGTAATCTTTGCTTCAAACCGGGACATTCATAGATGGACTGTAGATTGTAGAATGTCATAGAATATCCGCGAAACGGCAGCACTGGATAAAAGAGAAAATGGATATAGGATGAATTTCTTCAGAGAATGTGTCCTTTTGAGTGTGTGAGTGACGATTAATCGTGTGTGTTAGTATTGTTAGTGTGTGTGTGAGAGAGGCATTTTTCGCTGAGCGGACACGGAAAGTTGCCTGATGAAAGGCAGTTTACAGTGACCACCTCGATAATTCAAAGTCCCTTCTCTGATGCGAGGTCAGACGCGAGACGTAAGAAATTCCAAGAGCTCACGTTTCTATTTCTATTTGTATTTCTATTATTATATTTTTTTTTAAGCCCTGCTCTTTAATTCTGTTGGCGTTGGAAATTATTAAGTTATCAAACTCACAGGAACTGTGTAAAAATATTCTTCTCCCCGTTTGCGCGAAAGTTCGTATAGCGCAGATGCGCACGAGATTTCCGCCGTTTGGCGTGAACTTTAATGAGATTCTCGAATTCAATAAGGATTCCACCGACTGGGGGGAAAAAAAGATTACAGGAAGCCGATTACGTGCGATCAAATCGACAAATCGATTAGGCGAGTCGATTTGATCGCTGAGTAAGTCGTAACCGGCGTCACGTAATCTTTATTTTCCAGCTGATGGAATCCCCGTTGAATTCGAGAACCTCATTAATTTTGGCTTGGCTCAATCAAATTGACTTTGACTAAATATGTACGAGTCGAATTGACTCAACCAAGTTCAATGAAGGCGTATTCAACCGTGTTTTTTGGATTCTACGCGCCTTCATCTTCACACTGGCAGATCTTATATATTGTCCTTCTCTCTCTCTTTCGGTTATTCCATCAGAGCATATGAGTTAGAAAAGGATAGAAGAGGTGGCGAAAATCACGTGACCGTCCCTGATATACCTCCTCTAATACAAGCCTTCTAATGGGGAAAATGCGAGAAGGATAAGTTCGTGGATCCCAATGGCGGTTCGTGATATTTGGCAAGAAGGGTTTTTCTCCATTTGATTCTATGGGAAATAATAGATTCGATAGTGAAGCAGCACTTCACCAGCATTCGATTGTTTTACATTGAGTCTAATGGAGGAAAAAAATTGCTGTCAAATTGCACGAGCCGCCACTGCTGGATCCGCCAGGGCATCTTCATTATGCTCGAATCTGCAGATCAAAACGTCACTTATCGTTAGATTTTTCAAAAATCTCCACACTCTGTCGAACAAATCGATTAAAATGTATCACTATAGACACCCAGCAGTTGACCAAAGATCGATAGACTCGTCGATTATCTAAAGGTTTTTTTGGTTTGATTTTTTGTTTTTTGTGTTTTTAAACTAACGTTCAGAAATTAACCATGCAGAATCTCAATAAAGACCAAGGTTACGAGATAAGTACCCAGCTATATCGTCGACAGATCGATTTCCGATCGATTCTTCCGATTTGAACGACAACGAATGACATTTAATGGCAGGGACGACAATAAGAATGAGTTGGGATAAAGCTGGGTGGTGGGAGGGGGGAGGGAGGCAGGACGCATAATCCTCCCCTCTGCGCCGCAGGTATCGCAAAAGTACAACAAACATTTTTCCAAGGTGGTGTCATGGCGAAGTGGTACGGCACAAGGCACACAAGACACTGTAGCAGAACAGCTGCAGATAAATGAGTGAGAAAAAACGACGGGAGGGAGGGAGGGAGGGAGGGAGAGAGAGAGAGAGAGAGAGAGAGAGAGAGAGAGAGAGGGGGGAGTAGTTGGGAGCGATGGAGGGTAGGAGGGTGGAAGAGAGGGAGAGGGAGAGAAGGAGGTGAGGAAAAAGGAAAAGTGGCCTGAAATGGGAGAGAGGCATGAGCGAGGAAATGGCGACTGGGGTAGGGTAGGGGGGAACAAGAGACCTGGTAAAAAGTTGATATGATTCTTGTCATTTATCTGCTTCAAATACAACTGTTTTTCAATACTCTGCAGCCTTTCTTCACTATCCAGCCTCCGTCACCGCAACGATAAGGAAAGTGTAGCTGAGCAAGCTCTCCATCTCTCTCCCTCCCTCCCTCTCTCTCTCTCTCTCTCTCTCCATCTCTCCATCTCTCTCTCTCTCTCTCTCTCTCTCTCTCTCCCCCCCCCTCTCTCTCTCTCTCTCTCTCTCTCTCTCTCTCTCTCTCTCTCTCTCCCTCACATTGTTTCGTCTCTTTCTCTCAAAAGCACACTATCTCTCACAATACCCCCACCTCGTCGCTATCTCGCGTATCTCCCTCTCCCTCTCTCTCTCTCTCTCTCTCTCTCTCTCTCTCTCTCTCTCTCTCTCTCTCTCTCTCTCGCTCTCTCTCTCTCTCTTGCTCGCTCTCTCGCTCGCTCTCTCTCTCTCCCACACACACTTCCTCTCCCGTACTTGCTTTAGCTCTAGGTTGGCTGTGTGATTGTCGGCAGCTCTCTATTGTTTCCCCATTTCTCTCCCTCGACACACGAAAACTTTAGCGTAAATGGTTTTTAGTGTCCCGAGCTCCTTCCAGAAATACGTTTTATATTACATCCGCGGTGTAGAACACCATTCGAACGTAAAAAAAAAAAAAAAAAAAAAAAAAAAAAAAAAAAAAAAAAAAAAAAAAAAGAGTCATTCAGATTGAAATGGCATCCTTTCGGCCTGAACCTACAACCCCTTTCGCTCCTGCCGAGGCTCCTAGGGCCAGAAGGGCCTAAATGATATCCGACACTTAAGACTCACGGGGAAGAACATGCGACGCAAATACCGATGTACCGCTTTAGAAACGAGCGACTCTCGGTGGGACAGAAAATGACCCATTTGCTTGCAAAAAAAATCCCCAAAAGAAAAGCAACAAATATAAACCATTTAAATGATTCAAGGGTTGATTTTAAATACTAACAAATACTCGTCCGTTCAAGAATTTCAAATGGAGAAGGTAATTAAAAGGGCTAGTATCAATGTTGAAAGCATTTAATTAAAAATTTAGGCGACTGAATAAAACTTGCTGAATTTTGCCCGTAAAAACAGTCATTTCTACCCACCGAGTGGCAAGAATGAAATTGTCTGGGGAAAAGAAACTGAAGATTTCACAGAAACGTTTACGTGAGCCCATCATATTAGAAGTTAGCAATATGACGGTGTTCTATTGAGAAAGGTTTTATTATTGTTAGGATGGAAGGGTAATTTTGTAAAAGTTTGAAACTGAGAGGAATCGATCCAACTGCGATTCGAAAACATTTTAGCCATAACTAGTAACTACTGACACTGAATTGAAAACCGTCAATAAGATAGAAGATAAGATAATTGATGGAATGAATTAAAATATCAATGCAAATCAGAAAACATCAGCTTCTGAATGCGCCTTAACAAATCAGGTTGCCCTACCCGAGGATGGAAGCTGACGTTTTCATGAAAACCATAGAAGTGTCAAATCCATAACTACTGGTACTGAATTGAAAACCGTCAATGAGACATTAGGTATAATTGGTGGAATGAATTAAAATATCAATGCAAATCAGAAAACATCAGCTTCTAAATGCTCCTTAACAAATCAGGTTGCCCTACCCGAGGATGGAAGCTGACGTTTTCATGAAAACCATAGAAGTGTCAAATCCATAACTACTGGTACTGAATTGAAAACCGTCGATGAGACATTAGGTATAATTGGTGGAATGAATTAAAATATCAATGCAAATCAGAAAACATCAGCTTCTGAATGCTCCTTAACAAATCAGGTTGCCCTACCCGAGGATGGAAGCTGACGTTTTCATGAAAACCATAGAAGTGTCAAATCCATAACTACTGGTACTGAATTGAAAACCGTCAATGAGACATTAGGTATAATTGGTGGAATGAATTAAAATATCAATGCAAATCAGAAAACATCAGCTTCTGAATGCTCCTTAACAAATCAGGTTGCCCTACCCGAGGATGGAAGCTGACGTTTTCATGAAAACCATAGAAGTGTCAAATCCAATCTTGTCTGGCTCAAGATATAGTGCCATAATATGGTTTTCACGCCAACGAGCAGTAACTAGAGAGGGACTTTCTAGGCAGTGTTGCCAGATTGGGTTGAAAAAGCCGTATGTTTTACATTGATTTAAATGGGGACGATACGGCTTTTTACCCTCGATCTGGCAACACTGTTTCTAGGACGTAATTTTGAAGACACTGAGCGATATTTTCAAGTGCTTTGTCATAAGAATCTTCCCGAGGCTAAAGGGATAAAGTTTGCATCAGACCCATTGCAAACAACAGATGATGCACCCGCCCTTATGATAAATAATGTCTTCAGTTATAGCTCGTTGGATTAATTAACGGCTAAAAAATGGTACTAAAAATCGATCAAAAAATAAACTATTGAAAAAAAAGCGAGGGAAGGGAGAGGTTCATTGAAGAAACTAATTGAAACAAGCTGCCCTCGCTCGCTCGTGCCCGGATTGGATTTGATGCGATTCCAACGCCGAATTAGGGCTCCACAATCCACATCTTTTGAAGAACTTGAGTAAACTCTCAGCCCAATTAATTATCACTGCAAACATCGTGAAGAGAGGCGAGAGGGAAAGGAAACCCAGTTCAGAAAATCCAGTTAATTAGACGGAAAATATCAAAGAAGATACGGGCGCGGCGGGCTCTGCTTTGCTTTTACGGGGGGAATAATAAGTGCTCATCCTCGAGTGATTACGATTCCGCATGAAAAGCAGGGAGGTGGGAGGTTACATTCGAAGTTGTATAATCAAGTTCAGCTACAATTTATAGAGTTTGTCGCACGTACTTACACATATAGACAGTCGACACGCTCCCAGAGTGGCATCCGAAGAAGAGAGAAAGAGAGCGAGTGTGAGCGAAATGACAAAGTCAGACGTCATCGTCATCTTGTACGAGTTCACGAGTTCCAGCTAGCAATCCTCAATTCACAATAAATTCACAATTCACAATGATGGGTCTGTTGCAAACGTTTGCTACAACGATTAAGTGAACAAAATCTAACGTAAAATCGCCTGAAAAGTCCATTGGTGGCATCAGAAAGTCATACACGGAAAAAAAAATATTAGTGAAAATAACCATATGGATACTTGGTTTTGGCACCTGCTAGATGTTATCGTAAACTTGACCAGAAGTATGGTACATTTACCGACACTTTGAGTAAATCCGACATGCAATCAGGTAACATCACCTAGTACCTAGTCAAAACATAGTATACTTCTGGTTAACATTACCATAACATCTAGCAGGTGCCAAAACCAGGTATCCGTATGGTTATTTTTATCGCAGTTTTTTTTTCCGGGTAAAATGCAATAATAAGCTCACAAGAGGCGTTTAATGAAATCCAAGATGGCGGAGAAATATCGAGCAATTTGTAAGCATGCACCACGAACATCCAAGGATAGCCAACCTCACAATATCGATCACAACCAATCACAACGTAAACAAACACATAACCTCTACCTCCAGTGAGGTTGTCAAAGTTGGCCATCCTTGGATGTTCTTGGTGCATGCATACAAATTGCTCGATATTTCTCTGCCATCTTGGATTTCATTAAACGCCTCTTGTGAGTTTATTATTGCATTTTATGACTTTCTGATGCCACCAATGGACTTTTCAAGCGATTTTACATTACAATAAACACTCTTAATCGTTGTAGCAAAAATTTGCAACGGACTCATTGACTCGATTCGCTGCGGTAGTTTTTCAATCTGAATATACTCATTGGAGCTCTTGAATTAAGTTTAGCTTCAGGCAAATGGATTATGTCAATCCTCCCTGGCAAACATGGTCCATACAGACCCAAAAGGTCCATCACCAATTCCCTACACCGAGCATGGACATATATGGATCCATATGGATTTGTATGGATCTGTAAGGGTATCAATACATATAACCAATATCCATACATATCCAAACTCTGTAAACAGGGAATTGGTTATGGACCTAATGTACCATTGTTTCCACCGCTGCGCTGGTGGCCGATCATTTTCTTCATCGATTAATGTGATCCTTAAGACTATCTATGAGTGATGATACTGGCCAAGAATTGTAAATCTTGGCTGTTGCTATATGTATGGTAAGCATCGTTAAATGTCCGTTTTTTAAGGCAATTCAACGAAAAGCCTTTAGATAACGGGCACTTTAACGAAGCTTACCATAGCAACACAACAGCCAAGTTTTACTATTTTTTGGACCAATGGCATCACTCATAGACAATCTTAACGATCGGTTCATCAATGAAAGTAAATGATCGGCCCCTGATGAATGATGATTTGCCGTAATTTGTTACGGCATCAGTGATGCCAATGTTTTTCGCTATTTTGCTTGGCAATTGAAACATCGATGGAAATGACGCTTGGCGAATTTTCGCGACGGATATGTTCGGCAAAACCATTGCCAACCTACGCATGACAACAGTGAATGACACGAAACTGGGTCGTGTTTTTCGAACTTTTTCGGTGTTTTCAGTCATCGATGGCATCAATTTGATTTTGAATTCAAGTCCGGAGGTGAATTCAAAATCGAATTGATGCCATCGATGCCCCGAAAACACATCTAAAAACACAATTGAGTTTCCTCGAATATGTAGTTAGGTTGGTATTGTTTATGATATTCGATCGTGAAAATTCGCTAGCTTTTTCAATGATTCTGTGAGTTGAATAGTTGGCTTTTGTAGCTATTTCATTGCAGATTTTCGTATCTTCCCACTGTCACCAAAAGTTGTTTGGTGTCGTTTTTGCTTACCAAGCTCCAAATCGTGGTGTGGAGTATCGATTTCATAGGGCCTGAGAAATCGATACTTTTGCATTGGTGCACATTGTAAGCAAAAACATGGTTGCCAAATAGCACGAGCCGCCATTGGCACATTCGCCAAACAGCAGCACAGTTGACAGAAAGACTTCTGGGTCTTCTCTCAAGCGTACATCATTATGGGCGGGCGGTCCGCGCGTGGGTCAAAAAAAAGGCGGGAGGGGGGGAGGTAAATCCTCGTGTTTTTTTTTTTTTGTTTTTTTGTTTTTTTTTTGAGATCATCAAAGTTTTCCCAACCTAAAGCTTACTAAAAGTGAAATGGGACGAGTTTTGAAGTGCGCAATTGACCCTATAATTAAAGTTTGTTCTCCAAGGTTCCTCACTTCCGTTCAGTCCCTTTAGCCTCTCCATTTTCAGAGAAGTGGGGGTAGTTAGTCGGAGAGGGGGGGGCAGGAGCCCCGTATCATATTGCCAAGAGGAGTGGAATCACAATTATTTAAGTCAATGATAATTGATATTGGCTTCGTGGAGGACGGTATTTTACAAAGCGAGTGTTTATGGTTTCCGATACTCGTCGAATTCGAGCGCAGTATAGTTAGACAATACTTTCGTGCAGCAGAGCCATTCGGCTACAGTCAAAGGCGACCCCCCCCCCCCCCCCACCACCAATCACGATCACTCTTTAAGTCTCCATACCTCTCTTCTACCTCACTTTATCACCCGTTCCGAAAAATTATTCCATTGCAGAGAGGAGTACAGTATAGTACTGTAGTGAAGTATATCTTTCCTAAAACTTTATTCCATTGTGATTGATTCGGGGAAATGCAAACACTCTCCCAATGCATACGCGGCCAAGGGGGGGGGGGGGAGCAGAAAATTGACGAGCCAATTAGGGAAATCAAAGTTAGGGTGCATCGCTGTCAGTTTTCGGAATCAAACCAAGTACATTTTAAATTGAAACGAACGGTGAACATACCGGCCCGGGGTTGTAAACGACTTGAAATATACTGTTCTGGCGACTACGCGGGGTAAAATAGTCGGGGCTGGGGCCGAAAAGTGGTCAAAAGGTTGGTTCAGGGATAGGCCTGCAGAAAAGGGTTCGGGTGGGGGGGGGGAGAAAGGGGGGAGGGTGAATCGTTCGACGCTGCGGTTCTGCGAATTGCTCTGTGCCTGTGGATAAGGGGTGAAAGAAAATGCGCTAATAATTTATACCATCGTGCAGAGTTCTCGGTGTTATTGTTGCGGTAACCAGTTGAATGCAAAAGGCAACGGGGGGGGGGGGGGGTGGAAGGGGAGGATGAGAAAGGGTTGGGGTAGCATGGGTGGGGGAGGGGGAGGGGGGCGACGTCAAAATTATAACCGCCAACTTTCCGACTTCCGAAGTTACATTCATCCACCGTGCCAATTTCAATTTCGGAGACCTCTCATCGGTCCACCAATTCTCTGTACCTCGTCCCGCGCTCTCGGACTCGCCTTATCAACGGGTCAGGCGGGCGGGTGGGCACCCCCCCCCCCCTGCGTACTCGGAAATATACCTGTTCAATGTTCGGCTGCTTCCAACATTCATTGAATACCTAACTAAAGGCTATCGGAGGTGCAGCCATTGATGATTGTACCTTTTCGACCATTGCGCATTTTCTCGCAGAGTTCATGAGTTTTCATGACTTTGTAATGTTCTCCCCTTTCAACCCCTCTCGGCATCCCCCTCCCCCCAAACGACCCCTTCTATCGCCACAAAAATTATTTGTTTCCGACTCTTGCTCGTGCGGTTGGAGGTCCTCTGTTCCTCTCCCTCCGCTATAAATGCGACACCAATCTTGATAAATTACTCCGCATAATTATGCCGCGTATGAATTAGTTATAAACGATTGTTTAATGTGTATAATGTTCATCTCTAAAATACCTGACACATCAAGTTGCGACTTGTTTGAAATCTGCAGAGACACATCTGGAAATCAAAAGCTCACAGCCAGTTGGGGTCGCGCTGGCGTTGCGTTGGCGCATGGGCCAGTGATGGAGGGGCGCCAAGAGACGCAGGGGAAGGTAATGGGAGCTAGAGCCATTGTGGTTAGATGGAGCAGAAAAATGATCGAATTTTACATTGAATTAATACGGGAGCTTTGAAGCTTTGGTTTTTTTTTCTCTCTCTTTTTTCCCTCCCGCTCGGTTTGGCAAACGTGTTCGGGTGCCTTGTGTGTTGCGGGTTGCCCGAGATCAGTCGCAGGCGGCCGCGCATTTGTCGGGAGAGAGCGAATCATATCTCTGCTAATTTCGAATAATTTACTTGATTCATTCACCCGGGGGACATCTTCATAAAAAAAGATAAAAATGAGCGTGTCTCAGATGGAAAAATCCACGTTCCATTTTTCTCTTTCCGAAACCAGAGCTTGATTAATTATTTTTCCTTTTTTTTTCAACCCCCCCCCCTCCAATTCCCCTCACTTACGAGTTGACTACGGAAATATAAAATGCTATACTCGGATCGAGAGGGGGTTGCAATGCTGCATTGGACTGCGTGTATCACAAGTTTCGAGTTTTTAAATTTTTTCTCTCTCACCCCCTCCCCCAACCATTCTCTTTCACACCAGTTTGTTAAGCGATCGACGATATTTCAGCTGTACTATATATGACCTGTAAAAGATAGTACACCGGTTGAAATTCTTATTGTTAAAGTTTTCCATTTCTTTCAATAGAATTTTCGATTTTTCATGACGTAAGTACTGAGGGGCATTCTGCTTAATCCTTGAACACTTGAAAGCCTCAAACTTGTTTAAAGATTGCCAAAATTCAAAAGAAAAAAAAATTGTACTTGAGTACTTTCTTTTGCAGATCATAGTACAGTGGTGGCTCGTCGTTTTCGATTAATCGATGTTTCCTTCGTTTGAACACATGGAAAAGAATCTATTCGCGAGGAGCCTCCAAAAAATACACTTTTAAACAGGTTCGAATGAGAGAGAGAGAGAGAGAGAGAGAGAGAGAGAGAGAGAGAGAGAGAGAGAGAGAGAGAGAGAGAGAGAGAGAAAAAACGTAATTTCTCATGCCATTAAACCCGAATGGGCCAAGCCCTATAATATACTTGTATTAGTCGTCAGTCTCCTCTAGTCTATTTCACATTGTTCCAGTATCATGATTCCGAATGAACTCGATTCTATTTGTAGACTCTTACAAGATAAGATTTTTTCGGGCGCCTTCAATGTTTCGTATAGGCAATTCCAACTCTCCAGAGTACGAATAGTTAACTACCTTCCCTATACAAACGGAAGATAGGCGTTCTTTTGAATTAACCGGCGGGTCGATCATTTACTTTATCGTTAAACCGATCGTTAAGATTGTCTACGAGTGATGCTTTTGGTCGAAAATTGTAAAACTTGGCTGTTGCTATGGTAACCATTATTAAGAGTCTCGTTTCAAAAAAGGCTATTCATGAGATCCTTTAAAAAACGGACACTATAACGAACGATGGTTACCATGGCAACGGCTAAGTTTTACAATATTCGACCAATAGAATCACTCATACACAGTCTTAACGATCGGTTTAACGATGAAGTAAATGATCGGCCCCCGCAGGTCTGTAAAGGGATAAATGGAAAGAACACACTGCTGCCAGATTGCTGAATCCGCCATTGAGCTCCAGCGCAGTGTGAGCGTCTTACTTTCTGAGATGGGGCTTTTTTTTTAGACACAACACTAAAAACAGTAAACACGACCATTTAAGAATAACGTATCTAGTTGTAGGTGAACCGAACGAACGACCGTTCGAATGCAAAGATATCGAGCACGGCCGCGGAGCTGAAAGATTTTTGCTTGTCTGCTTGTTAAGTTTCAAGCGTTTCAGTTTTGATGCGATAAAAGTTGAGTCACATCATGCGCTGCGCCGATTCACTCGCTGAGAATTAATTTGCACGCGCGTTTTCTGGAGATTTCCCCGGTTCCCGCCGGTTCACTCTTCCAAAGTTTTCACTACCGGTATATAACCACGGCATTCACGTCCACATTTTCACTACAGAGCTACGCAACGGGAATCGTCGTCAACCTTATCTCCACCAAACTTGCACCACCAACCCCCCCCCCCCCCCCCCCCACCACCACCACCAAACAAAGCCGCCACCTCACCGTACGTTTTTTTATAACCTACCCTTCCCCCTTCCCGACTCCCCTCTTTTCATTCGTTCGCATTCCTACGGTCGAAGCGGTGCGGTGGCTGGATTAAAGAGCCCATGAAACATGGGCTACGCTCTTCCCGAGAAATGATTATCAGGATAGTATTGAGCATTCCGATTAAGAGCAGACCTCAGGTTACACGGATCCTTTTTTTTTTCCCCCCCCCCCCCAAACCAACCACCTCAAGCCTTCCATCTCTACGCTATCTTTCTTCAAGGCGAATGAGCAGTGCGAACTCATCAACGCACTATGGTCTGAGATCGTCAAAAAGAGGCAAAAATGAGAAAGGAAACTGCTTCATCAATAATATACTTTCCAGACACATTTTAATCATATGATAACACTTTTTGAAGATAATTTAAACCTAGAAATGGCACTGGAAAGTAATGAATTATGCTTAAAAACGTCGAAAATAATAATTTTTGATGACTTTTATTCACTGATTTTCCGCCACTTTTTATCGATTCTCATGGCCACAGTGCACCGGTTCCATTGCTGTCGACGAGCTCTACACTCTCTTTTCGTTTAAAAGTTGACGCGTCGTCAGATTTGAGACGCGTCATCGCATAAAATAATGATGAAGTAAAATGGGAAAAATAAAAACTTATCCAGAGTCATGCACTACAAAAATAAGGAAGTCGATGACCTGCGTTCAGCATTATTGAGATTTGAAGGCGCTACGATAGAAACAGGAAGCGATACTTTCCGTTTTGCACATTATAGATTACTGGAGGTTCTCATTCATAAAATAATAACGACAATACTATACTAATGGAAAGAATGTTACACAGAAATGCAGGGTGACAAGGAAAAAAGGAGCCGATGCCGTGAGTTCTGCATATTTCAGATTTGAAGGCGCTAGGATAGAGATGGGAACCGATGCTCTCCGTTTTGCGCATCAGAGATTACTGACGGTTCTCATAAAATAAGAACGCTGGTGCTAAAGGAAAGAATGTTGCACAGAAATATTATAAAAAAAAGGGCCGATGCACAGTGTGGGATATGACCGAAATAGCTAGACAAAAGTCGAAAAATCAATGTGATCAAAATGAGGTAGAATTGGTCTTAAATGATAGCTGAGAGTATACTGATCACGAATATATGCATCAATGTTACGATTTTATGATGAGGTAAATAGTTACAGAGCTTGAAATCTACGCTTGATTGTGGTATTGATGTAAACAGTTGGAAGCCATTGTTAACGCTGAATAGTTTATGTCAATTTACTGTCTAATTAAGTGAAAAAACAAATCAACTATTGAATGAATATCGGAGAGGAAGGTATGTAGATGCGTTTTGACACATTAATTTTCATTGTAGACCTTATTTAAAGTTTTTCTTTCAAGCTGAAAGAGTGATGGTTTTTAGACGTAATTTTTCCGCGAAACCTCATTTTTATTAGATCGTAACTTTTGTTACCCGCATTTACCCATTAAAAGCGTTAGATAATATGAAAGCCTGTATCTCAGAGAACAAATCCATCTAAAGTTTAGTTGCAACTTTTTGCAACCTTCGGAGATATCTTCATTTTAGTAACTGCGTTCCACTCGATTTTGACGATGTTTTTCTCCTCTGTGATGCTCACGGCTCGGCCACACGCTGTCTCACAGTCCAAGTGGCGCTGTGTCCTTACTATGCTCGTCGCACGTGCACCTTCCACATACCTGCGTGTTACTCTAGTGGATATGTACTGGACATCCATGTCGACATTCTAGGTTCGATTCCCGCCTCCGAAATTTTTTCCGCCGCATTTCTCCGTTTGAATCGATTTAAAATAATCGCTTCTTCAAGGAATTAACTGTTTCGAGGAAAATCGATTGTTTTGCACGTATTTAAATGGAGAAAAGCCAGTGTTGCCACATTGCACGTTTCGCCTCCGATGAAATTATTTCGATACATTTTAATGCATTTTTTTTTATTTTAATTTATCAAATGCCATTTGAAAGTTTTTTATTTTTCTTCTTGAAAATAATTTGAAAGTCAGATTTTGACGCAAATTTTGAGGTTCCGGACGGAAAAAACAGCTCTTGCAAAAAAATAATGTCTCAAAGAGCAGAGACTGACGATAATTGTTTAAATATTTTTATCAAAACCACGTTAGACGTTAGAATTTTAAAAATCTGACTTCATATTTGAAATCATCGACCTTAAAAACCCCCTAATCCATGATTTTAATCATGAACAAGGGAGGGAAGACTTTTGTCTAGCTATTTCGGTCATATCCCACACTGAGCGATGCCCTGTGTTTTGCATTTTTTAGATTTGAGGGCGCTGTACGATAGGAACCGGAACCAGTATACTATCCGCTCTGCGCATTAGAGATCAGTGAAGATTCGACGTTACTATAAACACGACGGTCGGCGATTAAAGATTATATAATATGAGTGACGCTAATGGTCGAGCATTGTGAGACTTGACAGTTTCTTTGGTAACCAAAGTTAAAAAGTTCCAGATAGCTATAAAAAGGCTACTCAAGAGTAGCTTTACCAATGGCGCCAATCATAATAATTATTGTAGACAGTCTTAACGAAGAGGGGGGGCGGGGGGGGGGACAGCTAAAAAAAATAAAAAACAAAATCAGGGGAAAACAGAAACCGGAAATGGTGGCGAAGAATTGCTTGGTACATGACAGCGATTACCAGCTTTGAAAAAAAAAAAAAAAGTTTTTATAGGTGAAACTGAAAAGCCTCTTCAGTTTGGGACTTTGAGGCCTTAAGATTCCCGAGGCATCATCGAAATTTAGGGGAGAAAAGTTGTGAGGGGGGGGGGGAGAAAAAACTCCACGGCTATATTTCAGCTTTGCAGTGATGGCGTTCGGCATGTATATGTATATTTATTGGATCCCAAATGCAAGGGTGATGATGTTTTTGGGTCATAATGAACATATACTTTGATCTGTAATATTTTTGTCCATCGATGAGTTGTGGACTCTCACTAACAACAAGTATACGCAAAAAAGCAGCACTGTAGCTTAGATACGATGGAAACAGATAAAACAAAGAAGAGGCGAGAGGCCTATATACAAAAGAAAAACACCCCTCTCTAAAAAAAAAAGTCCTCCATTCTTTCTCACTTTATAATCAATTATTATTTTTTCGCTCTGATTATGCTTGGTGCCTTAATTTGGTCTTCTTCTTCGAGGAAAACTTTGCTTCTTTGTACCCAAACCCCCCCCCACCCCACCTCTCCCCCTCTCATTCTTCACCCTTCCTCGTTTCTTTTAGCAGAACACCTACCTAACTTGTTTTTAATCAACACGTCCAGTCTTTCCTGACAATGTTAATTTAGTCTAGATTTTTTTTATTTTTTTTTTTTTATTTTTATTTTTTTTTTTTTTTTATTATTATTATTTTTTTAATTTGTATTTGCAGGATACAGTTTTCAGATTGCCCGCTTTCCCCGTCGCTACCCTAGTGGTTCATCCCCTCCCTCGTCACAACCACCTCCTTCGCCCCTTCAATCTCAATGCAAGCAAATACACCTACTCGACCAAGTTTACTCAACATTCTAATTAAGATATTTTTCCATCTTTCATCCGCTTACCCAGTCTCAGAGTCCCTCTGGCTCGTTTTGTTTTTTTGTTCACTCTCAATGCTTCCTATTTCCTCGAATAATTTCATAAAACAACGAAAAATACCATTAACCGGCTTGGAATTTACACCTAGAACGCAACCCAACCCACCTCGACACTTCCCTCGGGACAATGATCTTCTGTTTGTCTCATTTTCTCGACGCAGATATTTTGATTCTACGATAAATTAACTGAAAGTTAGAAATTCTAAAGCGTGAAAGATGCATTTTGATGAAAGGTAAACGAAATAAAATTTTAACGAGCTATCCCTCCCCTGCTAGAGAGGGAGTAGTATAGGATCAGTGGCGTCGCGTGCAATTTGGCAACAATGTAAACATTAACTCATGTAAAACTCATTTAAACGCATGTAAAATATCGAATTCAGGGGGTGCAGAGTGCACGAGGAAAATTCGATATATGTAATGAGTTTAAATGGAGCGGTTGCATTGTTGCCAGATGGCACGCGACGCCATTGAGTAGGATAATAGGTCTGTTGCAAACTTTTGCTACAACGATTGAGAGTGTTTAATCTAATGTAAAATCGCCTGAAAAGTCCAATGGTGGCATCAGAAAGCCACAAAATGAGATAATAAACTCACAAGAAGCGTTTAATGAAATCCAAGACGGCGGCAAAATATCGAGCAATCCGTATGCATGCACCACGAACATTCAAGGATAGCCAACCTCACAACATCGATCACAACCAATCACAACGTAAACAAACACATAACCTCTACCTCCAATGAGGTTGTAAACGTTGGCAATCCTTGGATGATCACGGTCCATACATTCAGATACCTCGATATTTTGCCGCCATCTTGGATTTCAATAAACGCCTCTTGTGAGTTTATTATTGTATTTCATGACTTAATGATGCCACCAATGGACTTTTCAGGCGATTTTACATTGGAATAATAACTTTTTATCGTTGTAGCAAAAGTTTGCAACAGACCCATTCCCTGGATCCGCAAGCGATAGAAACATGCATTGAAGAATGGGCAAAGAAACAAGGAAGAAGTGGACTCAGGAATGGGTCTTTCTTTCGTTCTTCCCCATTCCTTCAAATTTGTTGAATAAGGATAGTGGGAGACGCCAGAGGAGGACTCGCTAAATCAGCCCCTATCTCTGTCCTTTCCTAGTGAGAGAAGGAAGGACGAACTCATGGATCCGCCTCAGTAAAATCATCTTGCGCAGAAAATGGCTCCAAGTCGAAAAGTTGCAGCAATCTGCGCAAGACTGCTGTGACATATATGTAGTCCCTAGCCAAGAATTTCTCTTTCTCTGCCCGTTTGAACTCATGTTCTTTAGAAAATGATGGATAGAGGAGCTACGATACGTCATTTCAGCCCCTGCTTCAGTTCTTTTCAGATAGTTCGAGGGTTCAAACGGGCAAAGAGAGAGAAAGCGAGAGAGAGAGAGAGAAAGAGAGAGAGAGAGAGAGAGAGAGAGAGAGAGAGAGAGAGAGAGAGAGAGAGAGAGAGAGAAAGAAATAAAGAAGTTCCTGGCTTCGTCTCTGGCTGCAGAAACTGCTGAAAGTCAAAATGAGCTTGAAAAGTACTGAAAAATAGGGACAGACAATTCATGTCAGGAGATAAGATTATTCAATTTTATTTTCTTCTTCTTCTTTTTCTTATTTTTCTTCTTCTTTGAAATTAAGGCTCGTATTACCGGTCGATTCGGAATCAGATCGGAGCCTATCCGATGAGAAAAATAAACCAATTACCTTTCCATACCTTCTTTTTTCATCCCCCCCTCCTCATGCACCCCGCAGATTTTCCTCGCATGTTCAGTTCGCTCGCCGTCAAATCCTGGCATTTTAGATTTTACCTCTCACTCACATGATATAAGCGATGGCTCTGCCACTTGGCGTTGCCAGATTTTGGATGAAAATGCCTGCAATGGTCGCATGGACAAGATCTTTTCCATCTCTCCTCCTCATTTCCCTATTGAATGTATAGGTTGAAAAAGGATAGAACGAGGGGGTTTTGTCACCTTGCCTACCCTTGTTCGACACACGTGTTTCAATGGAGAAAAGAGAGGAATAGACAATGCCTCTTTGTTGTGCTACTGCTTACCTGTAAAGTGTAGGGTGGGTCATAGAACGGAAAAAATGACTTTAGAGGGCCGTGGAAAACAGTACATCGTAGACACTGGCAGAACCGGGAGTGCATAAGAACACCCCCCCCCCCCTTTGCGATTTTTTAAAAATAAAAACAGCCCAAAATTTCTTCATACAACGCTTCAAATTTAAAAACTCGTGGGTAAAGCCCCCCCCCCCCCTCAGAAAAATCGTCTGGATCCACCACTGACTGTAGATATCCAGATAGTGATTGTAGAGTCATTTAACGTACAGACATCCGAAATCCAGAGTTAGCGATCGCTTATGTCTAGAAAAGGAGCCCCACGTTGGGCGCCATATAAAGCGTTAGAAAACACGTTGGGTCATTTGACATTGACTTCACTTCCTATGCTCGCCCATGCAAAATGTGACGCAAGGGGGATTACGCGCGACAAATAATGATGGGATTTTTTACCGCTATTCTTTCTTGCCATTGTAAGTCAAAACAAACCGAAAAATGACACTCACAAGGTGAAAAAGAGAAAAACTCAACGCAGTGAAAGATTAATAGAGGTAAAATTGATCTATTTTAGCGGATCAACTGGCAACGCAGAAATGCAGCTTCGCGCACGTTTTTCTCTCCTATTTTCAATCTTTCATTCTTTTACTCTGAGTTAGGACCATATAGGTAACGGTAAGCAGCAGGGAAGGGATTTGTCGTGGGGTGAGACCGGAGGGAGGGGGGAGCCAGGAAGATGGCACCCCTTATACCCTTCCCAACAATCAATTAGCCGATTATCAGCGTTCAGAAACGACAAGATCTTCTCCCCCGTTTAGAAACGACAACACATTCTCCCCATTTTCCTCTTGTCAGTTATCAGTGTATATGGGGTGCAGAGTGCACACAAAGGTATATTATTGCAGTACAGATGATTAGGACGGTCTTGAAAACCACCTGAATGAGTCTGGCGTTTTATCTGAAGAGAGGTTTTCCTGTCACTGTTTAGAGAAGAGGATTTTGATGAATCGCAAACGAAAAACCTAAAAAAAAAACAAAACACAAAAACTAAACCAACAAAGGACACACAAAAACAACGAGATAATTAAGTAATTCATTTCGTCATAAAAATCAAAAATTCACAATCGATTTTTGAAGCAAATGCACCGCAGTTGTACTCCACTTTTGATGGTTGATTTTGATTGTTGCTGAGTGATGAAAGTGGATGACTCAAATTACATTTCCAGTCAATCAGCCGTTTTAGAGGTTGAGTTATTTAGTTCCCTCCCATCAGTACTTGCAAACGCAAAATTTTTGACAGTCAAGGAGGCGCGCGAATCGCAGAAAGTTGCTTTGATTACACGAGAACTCCCCCTTATCTCGAATTATTGTCTGTCAAAACTTTTGCGTTTGATAGTACATTACCTACTAAGACTCCGAAGATAAGGCAACACAAACAAAACAAAACAAAAAGAAAATAAACCCTGTCAGACGCCTTCAATTTGGATCAACGCAGCATGCTATTCATATCAGGTATCAAACCACATAACCTGCCACGTCTCATTTCGAAGAGGATTGATTCAAATATTTTAAACAAAGCAGTTGATTGGCTAGTGATAAGTCGCGGAAGGCGCGAAGATTCAAGAGAATCGCTTTTCGGTTGGGTCACGGATCCCTCCACTGGTGACGTCAGTCTAAATGCATCTATCCGACGAAGATGCCGCCC
The DNA here is from genome assembly GCA_011764245.1 of Trialeurodes vaporariorum. NCBI lineage: Eukaryota > Metazoa > Arthropoda > Insecta > Hemiptera > Aleyrodidae > Trialeurodes > Trialeurodes vaporariorum. Next base: position 67,723,313 of record VMOF01000388.1, read on the forward strand.
CATTAGTTCAGATCGGAGACTCAAGAGTGCAGCATTGTGCCATAATAGCCACGGACCCGTTAAAAAAAACCCCGCCTTACCGCGGAGTGACGCAACACCGCATAGCCCCGCACCGCATCACATTGCATAGCATCGCAGGAACCCCCGCGAGAGTTGCGCTAAACGAATCAGGAGTTATGAAAGCGTCCCTGTTCCCTGTCCCTTGTTCCCGTAACCGGTCCGCGCGGGTGCCACGGTCCACGGTTTGCGCCCGCCAAGGAACGTGGAATGAAATATAAATGTATGCTTTTAAGGCATTCTGAGGTATCAAAAATGCATGCCAAGTTCGGGTCTCCATTGCGCCTCGTACAGCAGCGATGTTCAGTTTGTGAAGAGGTGTAGGCTAATATAGGGCTCCGATGCGACTGATGAGGGGGTGAGGAGGAGGAGGAGGGGGAGGGGGTGGTGACGGGAGGAGAGATTGAGGATGACTCGACTTTCGCGTTGTCGTAGTGAAGTCACAGCATTAAGGCTCTTGAGCCCATTTTCTCTTGCATCACAATGGGGGACCTGCGACATGCAGTGTTGTCAGACTTCGACCTACAATTCGACTTTATCAACATTTTACACGCAGGTCGCGTTGAACGAAAATAAATCGGAATATATTAGACGATTCGGCAACGCGGGGGGATACACCCGCGATGCAAGCTGCAAAGTTGCAATGTTTTTTTTTTTGAGGGGTTGTTGTTGCGTTTGTGGGCAAAGAATAGGTACTCAAAGAGAGAGGTATATGCAATGACTTCCCCAACCCCACACCCCAATCTCCGACCTAACCCCACCCTTCTCCGCTTTTTTCTACAATATCGCTACTATTTTTTCTTCCTTTTCTTTTTTCTGGGTGGGGTAGGGGGGGGGGGCGGGGCTGAATCTCCTCGCTCCCTGAGTTGGTGTTTCGGCCGCACACGCTTTTGTTTACACCGCGTAGGAATACAATTACGTTTTTGCTTGTTTGATGGTCTCATTCGGAAAAATCATTTTTTTTCCAAGCCACCCTGAGGCTGATCATAGGAGTCATCTCATTGTCAGTGCTTCTCAGCCTGCACTGTCTCTTATTATTTGCCTTTTCGTCCTATGTTCATGTTTAAGTCACAATTCGACAGAGGCGGCGGATCAAGAAATATGTCATTTTCTTTCTCCGCCACGCAGACATTTGGAGACATGTACCTATGTATTAATAAATAAACTGTAGGGAATACCCTACACCACTTTCTCACACCATTTTCATTCTAGGGGAGACCCCCAGACTCCCCTTGAAAATTGTGGGGGAGACCCCCAGACCGCCCTTTAAAATTGTAGGCGGGACCCCCTCCCCCTGACCCCCTTTCATATTCTGGGGTATTAAGGGTTATTTTGTTCAACTATATATAAGGGGTTATTTTGACAGTGGGATAGTTGTATATTGTTTTTGCACAGAATTATCCAAATCCTAAGATCCATAGTTGACATACTTGAATTTTTCCTTTTTTTGACCCATTTTTTCCCATTGATTTTAATAGATACCATTTTTCATCCATGACTAACCTAGAAATTAAAATTTAAAAAAAAAAAAAAAACAGTCCTTCTGGGGAATTTTAAAAGTAACTTCTCTGCAAAATTTGGATGCATATGGATAAGTATGGTTCAAAAATTATGCTGTATTTCACGTTTCTGGTCACAGACAGACAGGCAGTCAGACAGACACAGAGACAGACGCCACAGAAATTGTATGCATTTATTTCTCCCTATCAGTCTAACAAATATGGTCAAGAAATATTGGAGTGTCATGGGTGGACGTTCTTTAGGATAGTATTAGGCATGATGAGAGACAATTACTTTGAAATTATCATGATTGACTTAGTCAAAGGGCCAAGTATCGAAACAAAATACCTTGACAACTTCTGCACCATCTCAATACTTTCTCAATTTTTCTAACTTCGTTAGTGAGAAAGTAAAAATAAAGGGAGGGGACCAATGGACCATCAAATGACGTTGGCACCATTTGTCTGTCCTTTTCTGATGCATACTTCAAATGGGGGAAGAGAGAGATAAAGAATGAGAGATGGAGGGTCGGAGAGGTGGAAGGAGGGAGAGAGAGAGAAAGAGAGAGAGAGAGAAAAAAAAATTTACTCATCCACCTCTGCAACTGGATTCGATTCAGGCCCTTTCTTTCATCCGCTGTTGTTATTTAATTTCCTGAAACCATCATACGTCGAAAAGTTTAACCCGAGATTATTTCGACGAATGCAAGGATTTTTTTCATTCTCATTCCATACTTCACGAAAAAGTCAAATGAGATTTTGTTTCCAACCTTTTAAGAGGTATATAATTTCATCGGGATATACGGATCGGAGGAAAAGTACCTATAAATCAAAACCCTACGATGAGTGGGTTTTGGAGTAATAGGCAAATAAACTAATCCAGGAATGTCTCTCCCCCCCTCGCTCTCTCTCTCTCTCTCTCTCTCTCTCTCTCTCTCTCTCTCTCTCTCTCTCTCTCTCTCTCTCTCTCTCTCTCTCTCTCTTCATCTCTCTCCTCCCACTTTTTCCATTTAAACGAATGTAATAAGTAGAAAAGGATAGAGATAGAGCCTAAAGTCGCGCGAAACCCCCGTGTGTCCTTTTCTAACACATGCGTTCAAATGGAAGATGGGTGTATGTACTATGACTTTCAAAAAAAAATTATTCTAGTAGAAATTTTCATTCTTCGATCAGTCTTAAATTTGTTTGTGGTTTTCAGGTATTTCGGAGTCTGACTGCACTGCCACTTGAAAGTGTGCCTTAAAAAACTAAAACTCTTTGAAAATAATGGATAGAATAATCAAGGACCGTTTGGATGAGAGGACTTTCTTTTGAAAGTCATAGTACAATGGGTGACCACATAACTCGAATTCTTAGGTGCTGTAACTTACGGGCTTGATATGAAATAAAATCAGCCTGTATGAATGTTTTTCCTTCTCTTTCAGCACGTATGGTCGCGTACACGTGCCGCCTACCTTTGCTCATAGCGTCAACAATCCGGCAAAACCAGCCTTCCTCAAAACTTGACAGATACGTCAAAAATGTTAAATGAATATTTCATCTAAATCAAGATTTCCATCATCGACCGCGCACCTCACTGCGGCAACCCCCCCCCCTCCCCTCTCTTTCCCACTTCCTCCGACGGAAACGCTGCTCCTCACCGAAAACTTTTCATGGAGTCGCCAAAAGTTTCAAACTTTAAAGTTGCCCGCGCTTTAAATTCCATCGATTTGCATTTAGCAACTCGTATCTCGGTTTGGCAGCGTTGCCACTTTGTCGTGAATTTATGCGACTTTACACCATAACCGTAGTCAGGATATTGTCTGTTACTCTCTTTGCTCATTTGAACCTTATGTGTTAGAAAAGGTGGGATACAGGGTAGGTCACGTGACTTCAGCCCAAATTGCCAGATTGGGGTGAAAAAGCGGTACGTTTTACATTGATGTAACTGGGGACGATACGGCTTTTTACCCTCGATCTGGCAACACTGCTTTAGCCCCTGTTTCTGTCCTTATCTAACACATGCAGTCAAACAGGCAAACAACAAAAACAAAAAAACACAATTATTTGACGGATGTGCAAGTGAAATTAACATGCATACGGAAGACCATAACCATGGCTAATTTTGCGATATTTTGATTTTAAAATCATGGTGGGATTTCTTTGAAGAATCTCCCGAAGTTAAATCTTTTCGAATTGCTGGGTGAGAATGTTTGATTTATTTCATTTTGTTTTCACACAACACACGCAATCAGTTAAGAAATATACTTGAATAGCAGGGGCGTCATTTCAGGTTCGACTTGGAGGGGGCAAAAATGTGATGACCTTTTTTTTTTTTTTTTTTTTTTTTTTTTTTTTTTTTTTTGCTCATTAATATTATTTTAGACACTCTACAGCCCTGCATATTCTACGTATATTCTATTTACGGCCCTAAATTCTAACAAAACTTGTTAATGACCAAAATTTTAGTTCAAAAAAAAAAAGAAAGGTCATCACTTTTTCACTTTTGGCCGACCCTTGGGGGGGCCGTTGCCCCCCCTGCTCCCCTGCAAATGACGCTACTGTTGAATAGTGACAACACTGCAGCTAAAATTGCCGGTCACCGACCTCTGCCTAAAGGAAACGCGAAAACTCAAAATGGAGGACGTGTCAGGAGAATCAGACACGCAGGCAGTGAAAAGATACACTTGTGACACAAGTACTTTTCTCTATTTTCTGAATTAGAACGCGGAATGGCCAAACAAAAATAATTGAGAATTTTTTAAACTTAAAATTCCATTTTGATAACCTTGAAAGATTTCATTCAAATGCTCTCTCTATGACGATTAGCTGGTATATACATATTCATAAGTGGTGTTTTTTTCTTAATCCCTCCAAGGCACTTTGGGAGTTTCTTAAGTGGATGTTGAGACTTATCGATGTTTTCAATGTGATTTTCGTGTAATTTCACTTCGGATTCAACCCTTTCATAACGCTACGCTGTAGCAAAAGCACAGAATACTCTAATCAGAACGGTTACTCCCGTAAGAACCAATGGAAAGAAGATTTGGAATTTACCAACACCAACTGGCAACTGTGCCTGCTCACTTCTCAAGATGGCGGACTTACTTTTTCAGGTTATATTTACAATCAGACTTGACGCACAACTCATCACAGCCCGGTCAGTTGCCGAAGATCGCCGAAGACTGCCGCAAATGCTCACTTTCCAACATGTTGGCCCGGAGTAAAAACTGTTTAAAAATGAGATAAACGTTTCCGTTCTGATTAGAGTATTCTGTGGCAAAAGTTTAGCTGCAAAATAGACTCTTTCACCGGAGGCATATCATTATGGTGGAACACGCTGCAAAAAAGATTACATAGTTCAGCGAAGAGTTCTCGATGCTCGTCCCAAGAATATCTCAATACAAGAACTCCGCTGATTGCTACAGTAAACACTTAAACAGCACACTTCATGTTTTACGCACCCTTCTTTTCTTAATTATTCCACGAGGGGGCGCCTTGATGAAGGAACCAGGAGGCATTAAAAAAATACAACTAAAAGTACGCTTGATAGAGAATTTTGTTATTTGTGTTCTAAACTTACAGTAGACGTTTATCACATAAGGATCTCTCTCGCGGCTCAGTATCTACTGATGCGTGTTGTCAAAATAAAAAGACCTGTGAGAACGTAAAATATACCTGGAACAAAGAAAAGGAAAGAGACTACATTATTGAAGAACATTTTAGGAGAAAAAATTGGATAAAATAAATTGTGGGTTGGTTGCACTCTGAACACTGAACACTGAACAAATTCAGCTTTTGAAGGTTGAATGTAATGTAAAAACCGAGAAAATCAAGCAATTCCATCGCGATTCCATAAAAAAAAAAACTGCTCGAGGAAGTGATGACCCAACAAATTTTGGTCATGGATCTTCATGGAACATTTTTACCAAGGGACTTTTTCGGTAGGACCTGAACTTTTTTGTCGGTTTTTTACTTGTACTTACAAGTATATGCTGTCAAATAGACATCAAATAGAGAGAAAGACATATTTCTGGCTACGCTCCGGCGATACACGTATGGTATGCTTCATTGTGTCCGACGCGACGTATCGCTGCACCGCGCCAGAGAGGGAAATTGAAAAATAAATGGAGTAAGAAAAATAAAATCATGCGAGTGAAGAATTCGTCATCTGTAACGATTTGAAAACAACTGAACAGGAGTGAAGGGGGGGGGGGGAATTAAAATACATAACTGAAAAAAACGAGAGGAAGAGATGGTGAGGAAGGGGGGGGGGGTTGTGAACCGATGTATCTCATTGGCACAAATAGGCGCATTTACAGCAATACAAGCAATACAGGGAGGAAAACATTCATGTGGATGGGACGGGGAGGGGGGAGAAGAAGAAGGGTGCTCGCGCAAATCGCAAAAACGTGCGCTGCATGGCGCATTTGCATTGTTTCCCTGTGTTTTTTGTTTTGTTTTGTTTTTTGTGTTTTTTGTTTTTTTTTTTTTTTTTTTGTTTTTTTTTTTTTGCGGCGCATCCGGACCCGGCGTTAAACGCACAATGAACCAAAACCTGTGTTTTTCTTGACACGAAAGTTATCCTGCTTTTTTTTTTTCTTCAAAAAAGCTCCGGTTAAAAAGTTATCTTTAAACTCGAATATTATAAAAGCCGGAAAAGCTATGACTCCTCTACCTGGCGTGGCAATCATCTCTCGTGCAAAAAGCGTCGTATCGAGAAAATATTGAGAACCAAAAATCTTCCTAAGAAATTTTCCCATATTTGATTTCGAAAGTAGTTTTTTAAATTAACTATCCATATTAAAAAAAAAAAAAATACGTCGAAGGTACAATGACTTTAAAAAGAAAGTACCCGCAGAGGTTGAAATTTTTATCGGTTAGCTTTGAGAAATTTTGTGACTGGCAATGTGCGTTTTTTCGCATTTGTTATTACATACGTGGTTTTACAAACGAAAGAGTCGAACGGTATTTTACGGATAAAAGACTTAATTGACGATCAACTTGTTAATTTTAATCATGATGCACCTCAATGATGCCTGTGATTACCATCAGAAACACAACGAAACTGTAATCTTTGCACTCTGGACCAAAACACAACAAGTCAACAACGGCCTTCAGAATGTAAACAAATGTGCGAAAACGCATCAAGTGGCGGCGCCCATGATTTCACTTGTCTTAATTCTTTACAAACAGGGACTCAAAGTGCTACCAAAGCGTTATTTTCTGTTTTTTCTGTGTTTGGCACAAAAGTTTTAAAACACCTTGTATTTACACAATACAAACACAATCTTTATTCTCCTTACTTCAGCAATGTTCAAAATATCCTAGGTTTGGATCCGCTGAGCGGAGATGCACTTAAAGCTACTTTTTATCGCGTGGGTATGCAAATGTTGTTTTCCATGACCCCCCCCCCCCCCATTCAACTCACATTCACTCGCATTTACCCCCATTTGTACCCCTTCATCCCTCCGAGCAGATCCCTCGTTTACCGATCCAAACACATCACCGCCGGAAAGAGAATGCGGATCGACCAATTCCTCCCTCCTCCCTCCCCCCACGACCTAGACGTGGGGGGAATTTTTATCGATACATCTCTCATTCACCTCATTTTGTCCACTATAGACGCTAAATACTTACACCTAAAGTCAAATAGTAATACTAAAAATCGACGTATTCAACGTGGAATAACGTTTTAAGAAAAGCTGTTCCTTGAGTGCACAAAAAGAAAATATGGTTTGATTTCCCAAAATGGTTTTGCGGAAGAAAGAAAAAAAAAACAAGAAAAACCCTTGTTATACTAGGCTTTGGTAGCTAGGGGTTCAAGTGACCTTTCCGAAAAAAGCTGAGCTCTATGATGACACTATTATTGGTCCAGTACAATTTTCTATTCAAAGTATGTAATATCCACAGAAACATATATTGCCCAACTTTGCTTTAAGTCGAGAGGCACTACGTAAGTCCCATGGAAAAGAATTTCAGGGCCCATTAAAAGTAATAATAACCATAGTAATAAAAAGTATCCCAAAAACTAGGGACTCAAGAATTATGGACTTTCTCATTTGTCAGACTTTACATTATAATGGTAAGACAAGAAAGGTCTTGGACTTTTTCTTCCATCTTGAACATTTTTGCAGCTGGACTTTTTCTTGGTCTCTAATGCTTTGGACATTTTCTCCAAGAACCGAAAAAATATCGCAACTAAAGAAAAGAGAGAACATTATTTTTAAATAAACTGGGTGATATTCCTATACGTGTCGAAGAAGCGACGTTGTTCCATTCATTTCCTCGATTAATGGAGCTGTTGCAAACTTTTGCTACAGGCTTAATGATAGTTGAATATGAGGTAATACCCTGTAAAATTAACGATTAGCGCACTAAAAAATCACGAAATCCACTCCTAAACTCACAAAATGCTTTTATATGCGAGACCGTAATGGCGGCCGAGGCCGCGGTTTTCTTATGGCAATCGTATGCTTCTTCTTCTTCTTGTGTGGTGTTGCGAGAACACCCCGTGTATAGATGGCGCTAATTGAAGATAGGGAACCCCAATGAAAACCGCGGCCCCGGCCGCCATTACGGTCTCGCGTTTAAAAGCATTTTGTGAGTTTGGGAGTGGATTTCATGATTTTTTAGTGCGCTTATCGTTAGTTTTACTGGGTATTACCTCATCATTAACTATTAATAAGCCTGTAGCAAAAGTTTGCAACAGCTCCATTATGACTTGCTCAATAGTGCTTTGGTGCAATGGTGGCAGAAATCGGCACTAAACGCTGAGGATTCAAATTAAATCTTCTTCTGGAGGATCGTCACAGGTAATGACGGATTTTACGCAACCACTAGCGAATCCAAGATATTGTCCTTCTCTCTCTTATCCCATTAGAATGCATGTGTTAGCAAAGGATAGAAGAGGGGGTGAAAACCATGTGACGGCCCCTAATCTGTCCTTTTCTATCATACGCGTTCTCCTTGCAGAAGAAAGAGAAGGATGGATTCCTGCATCCGCCAGTGGCAGTGTACGCAACGTAAAACGCAACGTAAAACGCAACGCTGCCCCGTGCTCCGGGGAATCATAAAATCGGCTGCTGGAAATGCGGTTCTTCTCAAGGTAATTCGACTTCATCCAGAACAGCTTTCCTTTTGCCTTTATTTTATTTTATTTTATTTTATTTTATTTTTATTTTTTTTCTTCCTTTGAGAATAAAAAAGAAATGTCGCATGATTTGGCAGTCGCTTCCTTCTGTCTTACGACCGAGAGGGAACTCGCGAGTAGATATCTTGCGGGCGCGGGAATAATTTATCGGATTTTTGGCGCGGATTTCCAACGCAAAGTCACCGGATTTCACGTTAAAATTTAAAATTCACCCATACTCCCCCGTTTGATCCAGTGCAGGGTAGGCGTATTTTTCCGCTTCGTCTGGCAACCGCGGTGGCTCCTCCTCCCTCCGCTCGAGCGACTGTTCGCTCTGCTTTACATCCAGCAGCATTCTCATTCACCGCACAGTGGTACGAGTCATTAGGAGGAATCGGACAAATGTATATGACTCAAAATACACATTTTTGTGTGTTTTTACGGTCACAAAATACAATGTAAGTAGAGATTCTTGAAGGCAATTTTACGAGAAAACCAATGACATCACATTCAAACTTCTACGTTGCGTATTAACGAAGATAAAAACATCTAAAGATTACATCCCTTGTCCGATCTCCTATATTAACTCGCTCCACTGTGCGCTGGTTCGCGCGCGCGATGCGTAAGCCATTAGCTTGCTTCGAGCTGCGCTTCTTCCCTTTGCAACGGCATGGCGCGGAGCTCCCGTCTTCCAGCGCGGCGCACTCTGCTTTCTTTATTCAAATTAACGCCCGATAAATCATTTTCCCGCCATTCGCTATTCCCCATTTCCCGTGACCAAATTTATACTTTCCCGCTCCGACTTAAAACTCCCGACCGTCACTGCACAGCCATTCCTCCCCAACCTACTTTCTCTCCATCCCGAATCCGATTCTCTAAGACAATTCTGGCTTATATCTTATCTTTCAGTCAATATGGATGTGTCTGTGTGTGTTTACGAGTGTGTGTGAGTACCTTTCTGGAATATTTCTCGACATTCTTCATTTTCAATTTACATTATGATGCAGAACACTCATTGTCAGTGCCGTTGCATTTTGTAAGTTTGAACCCATGAAAAAATTCAAATTTATGGGGGGGGGGGAGTGCTAACTGGCCCTCGTTTATAAACTGGATCGATATTTTATGGGTTTTAAAGCATCGATTCCAACGCTAATGTCATCTGACTGCACGACGTATGCCACTCTATCACTGGAAAAAAAAAAAAAAAGCGATAGTCATAATACCAGATTACAGTTATATTACTAGAAACAAAACGATATGTGAACGACAGAAAGTCTAGTACTTTGACCAGAACATACATAGTTTAGATCCTTGTATGACTGTAACGCATAATACACTCGCATCTGTAATCTTTTCTCAACCGGTGGAGTCCTTGATGACTTTAAAAAATTTGCGGTTTTTTTAATAATTCAACGGAGATTCCAACGATTGAGAAAAGATCACAGATCAGAGTATTTTTGTGCAGTGCAGTAATGCACTAAACTGAGCTTTGTAATCTTTTTTCAACCGGTGGAACCATCGGTGGATTGAAAAATGTCTTTAATTATACTTAAAATGGCAGCTCTGCTGCTGGAGTGTGTTTTCAGAAGAATCCGATCCACGCAATCTGAGCCAGGCTGAATTTATAATTGAATAACTTAATTTTGTTCGCTGCTCTTTAACGCAACCCTCTCTATAATTCGCGAAATAATCCGTGACTCACCAATCACGGTGTGATAGGAGGCAGGGAGGAACGCAAAGCTTTCAACGAAATAATTGACAACAGCGTCGACCGCAAAACCGCGAACCCAAAACGTACAGCCTCTGAACTTGCCAAGTTTCAGACAAAAATCCCGAGATTCCACTTTAAACAGCGATGAAAAATCGGTCATCTTTGGCAACACCTAATATCACCTTTCCTCTGATTATAAACTGGAGAGGGCGCCAAAATCATGGTATTTTTGGAATGACTACACTGAAACAAGTTGAACAGGGTGGACACGGTCAAATTGCTGTTTTGATAATAACTTACTACAGTTAGCTAATAGTAGCTTCCACACTAAAGAATAACGAAGCCTCAACATCCAACTAAGACAATCGAGGGGGGGGGGGATTCTCGATTATTGCAAACGTGTTATGACTTTGGGAACACCTAAGCACTTCAAACGTAGGAAAATGGGGCAGTTGCAATAAGGGTTTGGAATGTTGTGTTTTTTATAAAGAAAATGAAAGTACTTAATTATCTGAGAACAAAGATGCCTTTGGTTTCTATTTAAGTCTCATTGTTCCGGGAATGAGCTTTTGGCCCAAAATACATTGTTTCAAATGGGAATTCTGCGTAGTGACGTCACGACGTACACGATTTTGTACAACTTTATTCGTCTATATATACAGAATCGGGACACTTGTGAAAAAACCGAAGGCACCCTTGTTCTCAGCTCATCAAGTACTATCATTTTCTTTGTAAAAAAAACACAACATTTCAGACCCTTGCGACTGCCCCTTTAATAATTGATTTTTTAATTTATTACTATTATTGCAAAAACAAAACCGCGATTATTGCGGTCTCCTCGATTTCTGAGATCCTATACTCGGTCGAAGGACTCAAACAAGTCCTTTCCTCTTTTCCCTACTTATTGTTCCCTATTTTTCTCTCCACTGAGAAAAATGTCCTGATTGTTTCAATGAATGTTCTGATATCATATTCCACCACTTTATTTCCCATGAAGACAAAAGAAATCCGTGTCGATTCAATCGTCCTCTAACTTTTGCAACGATAGGTATTATGCTTGAAATAAGAGGAAAAACAACTATGATTTTTTTCTTGTAGTAAAACTATAAAGCTACATTTTTCTCAGCTTCCCTTCCTTCTTATTCATTACCCTTACTATGACTCGGACGGGGGGGGGGTTGTTTAGTGGTGAAACAACCCCTCCCCCTAACCCTCTCCACGGCTGCGCCACTGAGAGTTAAACTCCAAGGGAAGGAATCTATGATTCATACTGCAACAGCAGAAGTTTGCCAGAGAGACCTACGGCAATGTGACCCCACCCCATCAGCGATGAGAATGCTATTAAAGACATGACATATAGAATAAGCTGACAAAACGAGGAGGTTAAGTTTTGCAAAGAGGCTGAAGCGTATTAGCAAACATCACTCCTCGACGACAACAATGTAAGTTTATGAATAAGTCACCGTGCGAAGATAGCATCGAATCGCGCGCGCAACTGCGGCTGCGGCTGCAAGCGAATAGATTAGGAGCTTTAATTAAACAAGACGGAGGGAGAACTGGAGGAGCCCCGTGCAAGAGGCAGAATGCAAAACGCAATACGCAGAGGAGCAGAGTGTAGTGCACCTTCGTACCTGCGAGGCGCGCGCTCACTCCCTAACTCTCTCGCTCGGGGGCACGAGGCCGCAGAGGTCGAAGTCAATTTCCGGCGCAGCTGAGGGGGGGTTAGCGGGTAGTGACTTCGATCAACGTTTATTGACGCGAGCGGGTGACGCGGCTTCGACGTGCGAGACGTCGCGTCGCGTCTATGCGGCCTGTATAAGGGTGAAGGGGGTTGGGGTTACGGTACTGACGGGTGCCTTAAATGTGGTTTAATGAGCGATGGGGTTATATTATCTTATTCGTCGCTCGACGCGCGCTCAACTCTCATCCCTCCTCGATCTCATGGCGTGTTCTTAAGGTTGCAATTCCGCAGACACCCCCCCCCCCCAACCACCAAACCAACCCTGCACCCCGGAAATATGAATCACCGCAACTACGGACGGCGGCTAGGTCTCGCGTATCGATACCTCGAAATTTGACGCATAACCGACCAACGGTGCGCGTCATCAGCGGCTGCGAAACCTTCTCGGTTCTTCGAGAAGGGGGGGGGGGTGTCTCCGTTTTTGGCCTTGAATACCACAGCTCCTGACAGTCATGATTATTTAATTAATGTAAAGTCCGTGCACGGTGTAATGACGCAATTCTCCAATACTCTAAGGAGCACAATCGCAAGGCGGCTGCGTCATAACGGCAAGGGAAACCCAAGCCCCTCCCCTATATTTTTTGGAAATCCCTGCACTTTTCGAACCGAGGAGACAAAAAAAGAAAAAAAAAACAATAACTTGAATAACACTTTTTCGACCCGTCAGTAGTAGCGGGGTAACTATGGACGACGGAATCGAGTAGATTTATTGGAAGTATGGTGGCTTACTTGACTCGAAATTAGGAATGGTCAGATTTCTATCTTTTTACTTAAACAAAAAAAAAAAAAAAACAAAACAAAACAAAACAAAACAAGGAAAAAAAATAATCAGGTAAGCACGAAACTATCGTCAGATAATTTTTAACTCCACGACTCGTGACTCGGTCAGTTCGTTGGCGGATGCAGCAATCTGGCAACAGTGTATTCTTCCCATTTGATTGCATGGGAAATAAACGATCAGTCAAGGGGATATAGGAGCCCCCCCCCCTATCCTTCAAGAATCGATTGTTCAACATATATTTAAATGGGAAGAATGCGCAGTTGCCAGATTGCAGGATCCGTCTTGGGGTCAGTTATGTCTAAAGGCTGGATCGAGCGAATCAAACGCTGCCGATGAGAGGAGAGCTTTCTTTTGACAATAACCTGCGCTCCCGACTAACAAGCAATACATGAAACGCGCTACATCAACTGATTCCTCCGACACCCGTAGAGTGTGAGGAGGGGGGTAAAGGGGGAAGATAGGGAGAGGGGGGGCACCGCGCCGTTGGCAGACGAAAAAGATGGCTTCCGTATTCAAATGATGGCACACGCGAAACCCGAGGAGATGTCGCGTCGGAGCGAACCCTGATGCCTTGATACGATTTTCGGGACTTCCAGCTACGTTCGAAAGCTCTCCCGCTTCTTCACGGGGTTCTGGTTCCCTTTTTGTGTACGCAAAATGTAAATCAAGAATAACGCCCGCGCTTCTGACGTGGCAGCGCACAGTGGTCTTGGAACAATAAAAATCGGCCAAAAATCGGTGGGGACAAAAATTGATACAAAATGATCGTTTTCAACCTTTTAATCTTAAATTGAAACTTTCCGACATTTCGAGGTTTAAATTATCTGTTCAGAATGTTCTTTGGTCTTGAAAGTTTATATGCATGATAAATGGGGCTCTTGCAAACTTTCGCTAGTTGACAAATGAATAGTTAAGTGCTTAAGTTTGATGTGAAAACCAGCGAAAATCACGAAAATCACTGCACTTAGAAAGTCTAAAATTCAGTAATTGAGTAAAACTCAGAAAACAGAAGTAACGTCAAGATTTTAATCTCGGAGCTACGAAAGTATCATGGAAGATTCCTATCTAATTTGCCACTTTCAGTACGGAAACAGAGATATGTCTCAAATTGATAGGAATAAGCCACTAAGCCCGATTTTGAGAATGAATTTTGTGATTTGTTCCAGTCGCGTCATTTTTATACAGGTTTTTATGCACTGAAAAAAAGTTCCTATAAATTCTAATAATATTACTAGAGGCACAACAATATGTGAACCACAGAAAGTCTAGTATTTTGACCAAAAAATTCTGGTATTAATACCAAAATATGGTTGAGGAACTAAAATTGCCTCCAAATTTTCAAGAACTATCACAGAAAAAAGCAGCTCGTGTTGTAGGCACGAATTTTGGTTCAGCGGCTAGCATTTGGATCAGTTCTGTGCAAGAAACACAATCAGATTGTGTCGTTGACACATCTGATTGTGTCCCATACACAAAACTGATCCAAATTTCGGCCAATGAACCCAAATTCGCGCATACGACACAAGCTATTTTTCCGTGATGGTACAAACACTAGAATTCTGGTAATTTTACCATCCCGTAAGGGGTGTCTCCACCTGCGAATTTAAAAGCGCGAATAAACTGATTGAGCCAATGAGCTTCTTTGTTGTCGATATATCGGACCCGACCTATGGACTTCAAGGCAGCTCATTGGCTCAATCAGTTTATTCGCGCTTTTAAATTCGCGGGTGGAGGCACCCCTTAACATCGGTTCACGTATTGTCAAGCTTCAGGTAATCTTTTTTTTGAGTGTACAAGAATTAACTCTTCGATCAACTGTGTCAAAAGTTTGCAAGAGCCCCATTGCTGATAAACACGGAAAAAAAAGATTAGAGAAAATAACCGTACGGATACCTGATTTTGGCACCTGCTAGTTGTTATGGTAAACCTGACCAGAATTATGGTACATTTACCGATACTTTCAGTAAATTCGACATGCAATCAGGTAACATCACCTAGTACCTAGTCAAAATATAGTATACTTCTGGATAACATTACCATAACATCTAGCAGGCGCCAATATCAGGTATCCGTATGGTCATTTTCACCGTAGTTTTTTTTCCGTGTAACTTTGTGATTTATGGCCAATTTTTGACAATCCCGAACCAAGGTAGGGCGAGCGGCGAAAATAACATTCACTCGATTGCGTCTTCAAACAAGAATCCGGGGGATGATGGAGGCTGCGGGGTTAAGACTAGACTATGAGAGTCGAGCGAGAGTTATGAAATATGTTAATCAGTTACCGAAACGTGGCGAATTCACAATTTTAACCCTTTCCGTCCTTCCGTCCGCGAATCCCGCCTTGCAGCATCGGCATACGACATGCACCACGGCATGGCAAGTATACAACATTTCATTAGGGAAAGGTGCGACGTTCAAAATAGAATCGACTCTAGCTAGCTGTCGGATCGTGGTGAAATCCACGGTGAGATCCCAATTTGAGATAAATCCAACTCATTCCTTGAGTGTAGATTCATTCCGTGAATGTCTCCGTAAGTGCCCTCGCGTCGGAAATTGACTGATGTAGTGCGAATGTTGTATTATGATGTGATTACAAATATAATTTAATCGTTTAGATTCGTCGATTTAATACTAAACAATGGAATGACAGTCACGCTGACTACTGTGCCAGTGCAGAATAGCAACGGCGCAAAGAGGGCTGAAACGTTGAAATTATCGTTGAAATCGCTTGGAGCGAAAGTTTGCAAGAGCCTCATTTAGGCCTTTGTACACGCTCGAAGTAAAATCGTCAAATTGGCATCGGTGAGCCGTAAATCCACCGCAAATCGGCAGGTGAGCCAACCGCTGCATTTTTGGTTGATGTGGTTGGTGTATATGAAAGAGTAAAGACACGTGAACAGAAGTGAAGAAGAAGAAGGTGTCTGAGGAGCCTGGAGGCGCGCCTCTTGTTTACATTTTTATCCAGCGATCTTTCCGCCAAAGATTACTTATACATGTATTCGTGTGTAAGTAATCTTTGTTAGGCCAACCTAACCTCCAATACCCGTTGGCTTCACTACCTGTTTTAGAAGTAATGCGTGAATTTTATTCTGTTCTGAACACATTTTCATCAATTTCTGATTCAAATTTCATCAGTACAAGCTAAAAATGCCGAAAGTTTCCTCATAGCTGGGCAGCAGTGAAGGTAGTTCCATGAAGATGTAAACAAGAGGCGCGCCTCCAGGCTTCATAGACCCCTTCTTCTTCTTCACTTTTCAGCAGCCAATCAGAGATTGAAGCTCGTATGGCGAGACTCTTTCATATACAGGGACTCTAATAAACTAATGTGCAAAATTGCATCCAATGGCGGCGCCCATGCACAGAGAAAAATACTTAGGTCGTTAGAACTGAAGATTCGACTTATTTTGATCACCGAAATTTTCGGTTGAATAAACCAAAATGTTCGGTCGTAAGTACCGAAGAAATTGGTAAGTATAACCCAAATTCCGCCCCTACCTAATATACTCAGTATTAATTATGAAGCATTCGGTACTCAGGACGAACATTTCGGTTCCTCTAATCGCAAACTTCGGTGATCAAATTTTACCGAATTATTTTTCTCTGTGTGGTTTCACTTATCTTAACCCTTTCGCTACATGGTCAATTTACAGATGACGTTTGTTAACATGGATTCTTATGCAAATTAAAAAAAAATTGACATACACGTGAAATTATAAGGGAAAAATTCGTTCGTTTCATCAGTAAATATCTAAGAATTGTGAAACTACTTGTTCATCTCTCGGCACTGAAAGGGTTAATTCTCTACATATTGTAGGGAAGGACTCTAGTTTAGAGGAGATGCAAATTGTAATATTACACACCACTTACACGAAATAATGTTGCCTACGGACGTATTATCGACACTATCGCGACACTGGTCGTGTACTCGCACCAGTTTAAGTACCCTCCGTCACGTCGTAACAGCTTTTAAATTAATTCATTTTAAATTCAGCGTAAAATATTCGGATTGGTGTAAAGTGTTGTTGGTGACGGTGCCGGTGTGAGCGCGGGCGCTCTTTTTTTTCCATGCTCTGCATATTGATTTCCAGACGGGGCGGGGACGCTCCGCCAAAGGGGGGGGGGGGCAAACGTCAAGAGAACGTTATTGGCTTGTCACAAACTAATTATCTTTTCAGTTGCACAGTGGATCCAAAACATCGAATCTTCCAGTCACTATGGGTCAGTGCAATTACGTCTCTATATAAATATCCGGCTGCTTCTTTTGAAAAAGTGGGTTTAGGGTTCGTCTTGGTATATGTAAGTTTATGGAATGCTTATGGCGTTATCGAGGATTTGGTTGGTTTTTTGAAGTTCAACCAAAATTGGAAAAGTAGGTCAGTATATAATGTAAGTTTCGGACTAGTTACTTCCCCAAAACAGTGAAAGAATTGAAAATCATGTTTTGAGAGAATTCTCAAAATCTCGATTTTGCATTGCATCAATATTTCATTCTGCATAAGCGTACGTACACCAAGATGACCCTCACTTCGAAGACGCAGCTTGGTATGATTAGAGACGGTACTAGTCAGTTGCGTATTTTTTGTTTTTTTTTTTTTTTGTTTTTTTGTTTTTTTGTTTTTTTTAAATACTTGCGACGAAAGGAACTCACAGTATTTTTTATAATTTTTATTTTTATCACGAGATCGTGAACTAAAGTGCTTTCAAAGTTCCACAAATTTCGAAAGATTTGAAAAGGTTTCGTTTCGACGCGAAACTCGATGACGTCATAGTATAGGACATCCGCGGTGACCGAAGGTAGTCCGTTTGCGTGCCAATTGCGATTTGCGGTGACGCGTCTCCGAAATTTCCTCTGAATTTATGACTTTTGGAAAGAAAAAGAGGCCTTATTACTATTGTTTCGTGCCACAATGATGCAAAAGCAACAACTATCGGCAACACCACGACCGGCACAGACCTATACTATGACGTCATCGAGTTTCGCGCCATTACTGTAATTTTCAAATTAGTTTTGCAGTTAGCCTCAACTAATTGTTACTTTTTGTCTATTACAGAGAAAATTTTATGAGTTTTTGTTGTTTCCATCGGTTTTTTCTTTGCATTTTACTTTAAAATCAGGTATTTCTGGCTTTTTAGCAAAAGTGCGCAACAAACCCATTTCTTCAGCTAAAATCAAGATTACGAGCCAATAACGGACACACAGAATGAAAAAAAAAAATTCTAAATCCACTGTTTACCTGCATCAAAATACATGGTAGTAAATGGAAAAATTACACCTTACAGCTAACCTAAAAATCCTCCTTAGTGGCTAAACAGGTTGCCTATTAGACTGCCACTCTAAGTAAATGTATGGCTCGTTGAGCTAAAACGTTTCTGAAGCGAAAACCAAGAACTTTTCCATGTCCGGAAAAATTAATGTTTCGATTCACTGAGAGTCGATGCAACAACGAGCATAGCAGTCACTGGACCATCATCAATCCAAATCCATTCCGAAGAGTACCTCAGGGAAAAATGGTTCTAATTTTTTTATCAATGAAATGGGTAAATAAAAAAATGAACTTTTTACAATTCAATCCAATTTTTTCCTAAATACATGGGAAAATATAGATAAAATTAGTCATTTAACCTAAAAACCTGCACACGTCGATTACGCATGCATTCCCACATGGTCCTCTCCTCCTCTTTTCTCCCATCGACTCTTTCGTGTGGAGCAGTGGCGGCGCGTGCAATCTGGCAACAACGTATTATCTCCATTTAAACCTATGTAAAACAATCTATCTTTAGGAGGTGCAATTGCACCCCCCAAGATATCGATACTTCAGCATAGGTTTAAATGGAAAACTAGCATCGTTGCCAAATTGAACGAGCCACTACTGTTGTGGAGCCTACGATATAATCTCTACAACGACTTCTCTCTGCATTACAGTCAAAGTCGCGGGGAAAATCGTGGATTACTATGGCCTAACCCAGCATGTACTGTGATTATAAAAAAGAAGTACCCAGGTTGAAATTCTCACTGTTAAATTTGACCTTTATTTTCAATGAAATTTGTGATTGTTCATGACAGGGGTGTTATAATTAGTCCTTAAAACTTGAAAACCGCAAAATTGTTTAAAGATTGCCAAGATTTAAAGGAGTAAACATTTCGACCAAGGTACTTTCTTTCTAAGGCTATAGTACCTGCTGTCCTGCTCACAAAAGTGCCGGAAATAAATATCAAGTTATTGACCTTGTTGAGAGATAACTATTTATACATAGAAGCGCCGTTTTTGCATAAACCGTTAATTGAAGGCGCAAGAGGACTACCTCTAACAAAGCCTCTTGACGAGTCACAGCTCAAATCTTCGACTCTTATTTCCTAGCTTTGTGGAAACCTAAAACCAACAACCTATCTGAACTCGTTGAGCTCTAGTCGGTATTCTCTACATATACGAAATCTCCATCAAGGGACTCAAAACACTCAAGAGTAGGCGGAACTCACTGACAATCTTTGGCACATTTCAAATTTGCATTCCTTCAAAACAAAACCCAACTTTGATTTCCTCAAAAAAAAAAAAAAAAAAAAAAAAAAAAAAAAAAAATCTGTAACTGAGCCTGCTTCACATAACGTCAGTTTTTTATCTACAATGATTGCGGCTCCAAATTGTTAACATTTGATCCATATTTTTTCACCTCCCTAATTTGAAACCCGCTTAAATTTAACTATTTTCTCGTTCCCTTCAGATTCAAAAGAGCGGGGTTTCACTGTAAATCTATAAAAAGTGTTGTTTATTTCACTAAATCAATCTCCGTGATCGGGGACAAAACATAGGTACGCCTACCCTACACTTCTGAAACGTCCTCTAATAAAACAAAGTACCTGTACGTACGTCTATAACCCTGCAACTTCAAAATGCACACCTTCACTACTAATGATTCTTTGATTAGACCCGAGCCAGACACAGAAACCAGACGGCATGGCAGACAGTTGAGCGATTTTTCACCATGCTAATATAAAATGCGCTTCGCCCAACAATTAACGCCTTTTCTCTTCACCTCGGTCGAGCTTGCCGAGTTGCTAAGTAGTCGCGCCGCGGTCGATGCGAAATTAATTCGCATACTTAATTGGTCGAGGGGACGTTTAATGGCAAAATAAGTAGGTGCCCTCCCACCACCCCCACCACCCCCTCCCCCCCATCCTTCTCCTTATTTCCTTTTAAAGTTGTAGAGAATGATTTCTTGCTACGGAATCCAAGTTGGTCTCCACCGCGCCGCGCCACACTATGGTCTGAAATCATCAAAAAATGGTCAAAAATCAATTTATCATTCATTAACTTTCAAGACCAATTTAAATCACGAAGAACACTTTTAAAAAGTAATGTAAACCTACAAGTGTGACTGGAAAGCTTTAAATTAAGTTTAAAATGTCGAAAATAATTATTTATTTTTTAATATACTTTTTTAAAACACTGATTTTTGGCCACTTTTTTTTCGATCTCAGACCGTAGTACGTCGCACAGTAAACCAAAATTTGGATTTTTCGGACATAAAAATCTATGTTGTTGTATTTTCTTTTTTTTGCTTTCAAGCCATTTTAGGGCTGATATTATCCTAAATAAATCTTGTTAAATGACTCGTTTTAAGCTGTAAAAGGAATGATTTCACACTTTTTTAGGTTATCTCGCTATTTACTGCTCATAATATTGATCTTCATTCGTAAAATTAATACGTCCGGGTAATTCCATTTATTTTGAAAGTCCTGTACTTTTGGAATTAAAGAACCCCGAAATGACGTTACATCGGACTCGATCGTTTCAACCAGCGTAGCATTGGATTGGTCGATTTTATACGTAAGAGCATTTAAGGTCGGCACTACTATTCTGCACAGACCAAAGCGAGCGATAAAGCAAAGATTAGAGCGCTACCGCACTGACCTACTTCAATAAAACTGGATGCTCCTCTCCTTGCTCCCGCTAAAACCATGCCTTTCAGGTCGGAATGAGAGAGTCGAATTGGAGAGAGGAAGCATGAAATCAGATCGTGTATAAAAACGAGCAGTCCGTGTTGCGTTTCACGTCAAAGGCGTTCTCTCTCTCCTCACCCATTTGAAAGCTCTTGATAGAGAGAGGCAGAAATAGGAGCTAAAGTCGCGTGATGCGGCACCCTCATTCTACCCTTGTCCAACACATGCGCTCAAATAGGCTGAGAGCGAAGGAAAGAGCGAGAGAGAAGTACAAATTCCGGGATCCACCGCTGTTTGGTGTCTCGCAATCGTCGTCCGCAAGGCTGCATTCCGAGCACTCTCCAACCGTTTCTCAGCGCCTGCAAGCCCTGCGCTACGCCACCCGCATCACTGGTGTGTAATGACACTGGCCGACTCTAAGGTTGGGAACGTTCGCGCTTTAATAAACTATGAAGAGAGGTCTTTCCAGCGAAATTACCTGCGATCGGTTCTCTTATCCTGCTCCGGCCCCATCACGTTGCAAGAGTAAAAACGGGGGGGGGGGAGACAAAGAGAGGGTGGGAGAAAAACGCTTTTACCGCGACAAATGCAACCGAAAATAATTTATTCATTTACTCAAGGCTAAAATAAAACCGATGCCGCTGAAATTGAAAGGGGAAAATGGTGGACGAATCGCCCCTACCTTCGACAGATGATTTTTATCCAAATTTTTCAATTTCACTCCAGCAAAGGGTGCCTCTATGGGATGGATTTCATTGTTATTTTGTTTTTTTACCTCTGATTGTCGAATCATGAAAAGGAGAGGTTGAGGAGAGGGGGAGGAATATTGGGGGAAAGAAAGAAAAATAGAGCGAAGGGGAGGGCGAGAGTGAGTGAGGAAGAGAGGAAGGGGAGAGAGAGAGAGAGAGAGAGAGAGAGAGAGAGAGAGAGAGAGAGAGAGAGAGAGATAGAGAGAGAGAGTGAGAGAGAGAGAGAGAGAGGGGGGGGGTGGAGAAAAAGAGATCAATAATTGTGTTTTTTGTTTCGTTTTCAGGGCAGCAGCTCCTATAGTCCTACGGTCGATCGAACGAGCACAAAAAATGCTTGAATAAATAAATTCAAACATAAAAAAAAAACCAACGTCGGCCGACAATTGAGAGGATATGCGAAAGCATGCGTTTCGCGTCACTCACATGTGGACTTGGAACATTGAACATCAAGCCCACTGACCGGGCCAAAGTCAAGTTTTCGCGTCATACTTTCAATAAGTATCTATACATACAAGGATGTGGTGAAGGGGGTGGTGGTAGGGGAGGAGAGGAGAGGAAAAGGGGGGAAGAGAGAGAAAGAGGAGAAGAGAGGGAGAGGGAGAGGGAGAATGAGAGCGAGATAGACTAAGAGCAAGTGAGAGAGAGGGAAAAGAGAGAGAGACAGCTTTGATGAAAATCTGCCACAAAATTTCATTTTTTTACTCCAGCCTTTACTCACTTTTCCCCAGCGCTCTGCATTCACTGCTGTATTCGCTTCATTCCGGGGCTTTGTTCTTCGCCGACT
Source organism: Trialeurodes vaporariorum (assembly GCA_011764245.1). Classification (NCBI taxonomy): domain Eukaryota; kingdom Metazoa; phylum Arthropoda; class Insecta; order Hemiptera; family Aleyrodidae; genus Trialeurodes; species Trialeurodes vaporariorum. The sequence continues at coordinate 67,745,685 of VMOF01000388.1, forward strand.
TACCTGTCAAAACTTTGACATATTATTTTTATCGACAGGGAAGTGTATATATTTTTCCAGCGTAGGTACGCGAAACTGGAAATAACGAATAGACGGAATTGATTCACACGGAGAGAAGGTGAAAATTAAAAAAAAAAAAAAATCTAAAAGAATGTGAGTGAAGTCAATATGAGTGAGAAGTTTCCGAATGGAAAAAATAGAGGGTGAAAAAAAAAAAAAAAATTATTAAAATGCTGTCAATTATTCTTGCGGGTAATTTTGAATCCGACGAATCTCAGAGTTGCCGCGTTTGCGTTTCGGGGTTAATTTAATAAAATGTTTGAACTCAACAGTGATTTCGGTGGCAGACAAACAGATTACAGATTATTATATAATAGAAGAAGGCAATAGTCAAAACTGCAGCAAAAATTCGCAACGGACTCATTATACATCATAAATGACGGTAGCCGCCCAGGCCAAGTCAGAACATTACATATTAACTCCAAACATCAACCATAAGTGAATCCAAACGCACACTCAACCTTGTGTTCATACGGCACATACATGGAACAATTGGACACATTTACACTAAACAGACGTACTGGAATTCCGACGTTGCCATTTAATCTCGATTTTTTTATTCCCTTAAAAATCATCTGATGAATAAAATTACTCGATATTTTCAGGACCAAGACTTTGCAGTTTAGAAGGCAAGTTACTGAAGGTTTCAAGAACATTGACGACCTTCGCTGGGGAACTTCTGTTGAGAACTTGGAGCCTTGCCGTCCATGAGTGAAGAAATAACTGTAACTTACAAGTTAGAAGTGCGTGAAGTTCACAGGGCATTTTGTAGTTCCCGGCTACATACAGCGCGCGATACACCATCTCAAGAAAGGGGTTCTGTAACTTACAAGTTACAAGTGCGTAAAGGTGCGAGCTCACAGGGCATTTTGTAGTTCCCGGTTACATACAGCGAGCGATATACTATCTCAGAAAAGGGGTTCCACCTAATTTAACCCCGCTGTGCCCGTCGGAGATCAACGCGCACTAACATTTCGGCAGATTCAAGTTTCAGTGTGAGTGCGTATGTGTGTGTCCATATCTGTGTACATCAATACGCGACTCTGGGCATATATTTGTAGGAACGTAAACGGCCTCAATATTTTATAACTCCGACTAGATTATCTGCTTTAGACAGAGGATTGGGAGGGAGAAATCCTGTCATTGCCGCCGAGAGCGTGAGGGAGAGAAAGAGAGAGAGAGGGAGAGGGGGAGAGAGGGAGAGAGGGAGGGAGAGAGAGAGAGAGAGCTCAGTCTGCGGCAGACGCAATGGGCCAATGGCACAAACGCACTCAGACCAGACACACAGCCTTTACGGGCGAAGGACCACGACCAGAGACCCCCCCCCCCCCTAACGAAACGCCACACAATCGTGGATCCCCAAAAGCGTCGAGCTCAACGTGAAACCGTATAATTATTGAAATGACCGTCACAACAAGTAGTAATTAAATAATAATTTAAACTGCTTCTTACATGAGCGCGAAACAATAAAATGGTAGGGCCCCCTCCGGCTCAGAGGCTTTATTGTCAGACCTGAAAACATGAATCATATTTTTCCAAAGCACGTATCTTCGAACCACATCTTCATGTTTGATAGTATTACCCAAGGTATCCGCAAGGTACAGGGTATTTCAAAAGCTAAAGTAAAAGTTTGGAATGAATATGACCGATAGTGGAGCTCTCGCTTTTTGCTACAGGTGGTTGAAGAGTTGATTCTTGCATAAAAACCTGTAAAAATGATGATGAGTACACAAAAAAATCACAAAATTCCCTCTCAGAATCGGGCTTAATGGCGAAGCTATGCCGGTATCATGAGAGATTCCTATCTCATAATTTGAGACATATCTCTGTCTTTCCGCAGAGAAAGTGATAAATTAACCAGGAATCTCCCATGATACCTGCGTATTTCCCCCGTTACAGCAGTTCTCTGAGTTTACAACTGAATTTTAGACCTTTTTTTAGCGCGACTTTCGTAATTTTCACTGATTTTTTCATCATAGCTTACAGCAATATTCATTTGCTTAGACAGCAATAATTTGCAAGAGCCCCATTCATTGGTTGACATGAAAGTAAACCAGCGCGGCTTTTGAAATACCACGTTTCTATATGCTGCAGATGCTCCATATATAAAGCTATAAGAAAGAATCGGCAACAGTTGAATCCCCGAGGAATTGATAAACGAGCAATGATTAAATTAAAATGGAGGAGACAATTCTGGTATTTCCAGTCTGTAAAATTACCGGGAAAATTATCCACTTCTGAAAGTGATGTTTCACATTTGCAGACACAGATTGTAACCGTCTCCCCCGCTTACTTGTGGGACACCCTATTCAGGATGGTGGGCCGGAGTATAGCATAAGGAGATAACCGCTAAACGGAAACTATTACTCACTCGCACAGGTATGAAAAATACCGAAAAATACAGATCCTCGGTTCCAGATCCGGTTTTTAAGCGATATATATATATGCGCGCGAGTTGACTCTATTCTGTCCATCCTTGTTTTATAATGCCTAAATACATTGCGATAAATAATAAATATAGCTCCGAGTGAGGGGCGAAAGCGGATCCAGGAATTTGTCTTCCTCTCTTTCCGCTATGGGCGGATCCAGCAATCTGGCAACTGTGTATTATTCCCATTTGAATGTATGAGAAACAATCGATTCTTCAGGGGGCCATGGCCCTTTTGCTAATCGATTGTTTCTCATACATTCAAAAGGGAAGAATGCGCGGTTGCCTGATTTCTGTACCCGCCTTCGCTTTCCACATTTTGAATTTACGTGTTTGAAAATGACAAAGGTGAATGCAAAAGTCACAAGAACAGCCCCTTCTCTATATATTTTTTTCTCACACACGCGTACAAAATGATTTGATAGAGAAAGGGAGAGGGAGGGAGAGTGGAGGGAGAGGGAGAGAGAGAGAGGGAGAGAGAGAGGGTGATCAGCAAAGAGAGGAGAGATAGGTAAAGATAAGGAGGGAGAGAGAAGATTTGAGAGTGAGAGAGGAGAGAGGAGAAGAGAGGGGGAGGGGAGGGGAGAGAGAGAGAGAGAGAAGAGATCAGAGTGAGAGAGGAGAGAGGGGAGTGAGAGAGAAGTTGGGGAGGGAGAGATGGTGATTAGGCGATAGAGGTGAGGAGAGGGGGGAGCGAGAGAGAGAGAGAGAGAGAGAGAGAGAGAGAGAGAGAGAGAGAGACTGAGACAGAGACAGAGACAGAGAGAGATAGAGACAGAGAGAGACAGAGAGAGAGACAGAGAGAGAAAGTGAGAGACAGAGAGAGAGGGGGGAGGGAGGGAGGGAGATAGAGAGGGAGTGATAGAGGGAGAGGGAGAAAGAGAGAGGGAGAGAGAGAGAGAGAGAGAGAGAGAGAGAGAGAGAGAGAGAGAGAGAGAGAGAGAGAGAGAGGTTTCCGGACGGATTTTTAGATGCTACCGAAGCGAGAGATGCGATTCTCGAAATTATATCGAGAGACCGAGGGAAAATAATAAATAAATATACGTAATGATCGGGCGCCGAGCGAAATAGCGCAAGTCACGGCAGCTGCTAAGTGTGATTCGAACGGCGATAAATATTAATAACAGCACAGAGATAACAATAAAAATCAAAATAACGCAAGGTGAAATATTTGTGTTTAAATATACGCTTATATACGAACCTACACACATTTTTCGAGAATAATTATCAATCCTTCCACCGAACACTGGATAGATACTGAACAGTAAGACCAAGATAAAACAACTCCCGCGGTTAAATCGCTATTCATTCCTGTCTTTCTTTAGCTCCTCCCTTTCCCCGCCCTTTCGCCCTTCCCCCGTCTACCCATCTTTATTTTCCCTTTACACGCTGTGCGAGTCGGGTGATGGGAGATTGGGAGCAAACTTGCGTCAATTTTTTATCCAATATCTGATAATCTTTCAAAGATCCGTGAGTGAAGAGATGGTAGAGTAAAAAATTGCCCATAGACGATCAACAAGTCAATAAAACATTTCTCTTCAGACCTAAGGTTAAAACATGAAAAAAAGAAAAGACTGGTAGACTTTACCATCTGCATAGCTGATTTTGGAGTCTGCTATCAAGTATGATAAATGGAACGTACCTTGTGGTGAAATGTACCGGTACCGAACGGCCAACAGGTTATCTTAATTTACCACAAGGTACGTTGCATTTACCATTATTGATAGCATACCATACCTGATTTCTACCAAAGGTTTTGTCACCGCAACCAAAGTGGGTTTTTCTGTTTTTTTTTCTGCGTATCATGTTCAAAAGGGGAGAAAGAGAGGGAGTGAAAGATCCCACCCTGGTAAAAGTGTTCCATGAATTTCCATGACCAAAATTCCGTGGGCAATTATTATTTTTTCATAAAATTTCATGGATTTCTCGAATGCCATTCACAGGTTTCCATAAGATTTTCCATGTGATTTCATGGAAAAATAATACTTACCCAAGGAAATAATACCCACAGAATGCGTCACAAAAACTCGTGAAACAATTTTACCAGTGCACCACTATACTAGCTGACACTCGCCATCAAGAGAGAGAATCTGTTGATTCGTCGATGCGTCATCAACAAATATTCTATTATCAGAATATATCGATAATCTCCACCCGATTTTTAGGCAGGCAATGATAATGTGATTCCATTAATGCCGGTCATAATTCACCGATCCATTCCTTTCGAACTTGTTATAAATTCTGGATATTCAACAAACCTTTATCTCTGGAGTTATCTATATTGCGCCCTCAGCTTACAATTCATCGACCTTTCGACCCCTTACTGCCGGCAAAGAATTTCTCGCTATCGAGCTAATTGCGTGCGTTATCAAAACCAACGCAACTTCGAACAGCTTCAAACAAAACAACGATAATGTAAAGACTGTTTTGTGTTTGTATCTCTCCACGGATACGCTATTTTTTTGTATTTAAAGTATTTTTTAGGGCCACAATCGAAATATTGAAGCGATACGTCGACCCTGCGGCACGTCATCACTAAATACGTCGATCATAAAATATATAAATCAAATCAAAATCACTGAGGTATACATTCAAGTCGTTATTTTCCAAGTTTTCCACAAAAATATGAATGAAAAGAGAGACTGGATGTAACCCGAGCAGCTAATCTTTCCTTTTTATCAATCTCATAAGTATAAATAATTTCAAACATGATTGTGGCCAGTCGAGTTTTGATATAAAGTCGAAAGACTCAACTCACACAGGCGCATTAAGGTGATTCTTGAGCGTTTATTGCCGATTTCTGCCACCAGAGCACTCCCGTTCAATTAAAGTCAAATTACAGGCCGAAAGTAATTTATTTTTAACTAGATAATCATCTGAAGAGTGTCTCTGCAAAAAATCTCGTCAATAACTTCAAAAATAAGGCTGAAAGTACCAAAAAATGAAATACCGCGAATCCATTCTTGTATCGAAATGTAATATTTCATTTTTTGGTACTTTCAGATTTATTTTTGAAGTTATTGACGATATTTTTTGCAGAGACACTCTTCAGATGATTATCTAGTAACTGACACTCCGTTTTCTTAAAAATAAATTACTTTCGGCCTGTAATTTGACTTTAATTGAACGGCAGTGCTCTGGTGGCAGAAATCGGCAATAAACGCTGAAGTATTGCTTTAAGATCTGGGATCGAAGAAAAGTGGCAACAAATCTGTGAAAAAAAAAATCATAAAAAATCATGGTTTTCGACCTTTCAAGCTTAGTTTTTAAAACTACATGACATTTCTAGGTTTAAATTCCTCGATAAAAGTGCTCTCTAAGATTAATATTGGTTTTGATTAAATAAGATAAATTGATGAGAAATTTACTTCCTGATTTTCGGCCACTTTTTGAGATCTTAGAGCATAGTGAGGCGGATCCAGGAAATCGTCCTTCTCTCTCTTCTCCCATTAGAATGCATGAGTTAGAAAAGGATAGAAGAGGGGGCGAAACTCACGTGACTGCCATGGCACGGCATTAGTACACTAATTCGTATTTTCTAAAACACGCGTTCTAATGGGCAAAAATAGAAAAAGACAAATTTCTGGATCCACACACCAATGTCGATTCATAATACAGTCGGTTAACAAATCATATAATAAAATTCGGGGCAGTCGACTCGGGTGGAACATTTCTTTTTTTTTTCCGAACTAACGATTGAGATCAATGACAGACAATGGACAGTACATAGACACCTTGACACCTCTCTCGTTGAGGAAAACAGAAAACATGCGACCCACACAAATTGAGAAGAGCTCCCTCCGGAAGAACTGCTCACAGAACTTGACGTGCGATCTTTCCAAGACAATATCATTACGGTGACATGAAGATTTCCTCATGGAGAGCGCACTTGTTGTTTCCAAGGCCCTAACCATCGGAGATTGCATCAATTAATTGTATACTAAACGATGGCTATTACGACATTCGTCATGTTTTTACGACTCCATGAGGACTCGGGAGAGTCTTTGACTGTATTTATAAAATCTAATCTTATCAGATCCATTTTATCTAAACCTTCACATTCGTTTGGAAATTGTTAGCATCCCACGTCTCTATAGTCCAGTACACACCACAAAACTGACTCGATTTGATCACCATAAATTTTGTCGCGCGCTCAGGAGGTATCATGAGTGAGAAAAAGCGCAAGTCATCGCCACTAAACGCATACTTGTACACGGTTGCTGGATGACTTGGCGTAGTGGAAAAAAATAAAATACGCCTACTTTCCATTCAGCTAAATGGGAGGTAGGCGAGTTCTGACAACCCCGAACCGCGCGTGTTGTGAACGGGGGAAAGAAGAGTTGAATGCTGGAAAAATGAAAGCTATTAAAAGTGTGATAATGTGATATGCTCAACGGTTTGAATCGCCGGAGACGAGTGTATCATAACTTCAAACACTGACAATGAAAGGGCCATGGCTCTTTAAGGAAACGAGAGGGCGCACAGTGAGCATACGTCAATACGTCTTCGTCCCAGCAAAGAATTAAACGTCTCTAAAAGGTCCCAAAAACGTCCTAATAACGCTCTCTCGTGTTTGAGCCCGTCGGGCGATTAAGTATACGGAACGTCTCATGATCGTCCGGAAAAATGGGTTGAATGAATGTCCATGGTTGTGTAAGCCATGTGAGACGTTTAACCAGAACTGCCGTTTTGCGTATAATTAATCGATTTTTTCAATTCACCGATGATTCCACCGGTTGAGCCAAGATTGCACAGTTCAGCTCAGTGGATGACTGCGTAATGCACGAAAATGCTCGCATCTGTGAGCTTTTCTCAACCGGTGGAGTCGTCGATGACTTTGAAAAACTTGCGGATACTTTAATTAATCAAAGGTCGAGTTTTCCATCGACTGAGAAAAGATCACAGATCAGAGTATTTCCGTGCATTTCAGTCATCCATTGAATTGAACTGCGTTGTCCTTTCTCAACTCGTGGAATCATTGATGAATTGACTACCGTGATTAATTTTACTCAAAATGGCAGCTCTGAGTTTAACCCCTTTACGGCCAGGTTAAGAAGACAAATCAATAATCGCTCGCTTGAATTAAGTAGGTATATTTAAATAGTTCTACACCTCTGTGCTGCTGATTTTGCCTGCACACTTGATTGAAGGCGCTTGAGGAGCATTGTATTAAAAAATTACAAATTTTAACTTGTTAATTTTTCGCCGCTAAAACAGCTATCTTGGCCCAATGTGAGACGAATTGCACGAGCGCCAGATCATAACTCGCTCGTCATCTCCCGTCCGCATTCATTCAAAATCAGACGCTGACAACGTGCGGTCACTCGGCTGTATGGGATCCTTACTATGGCCGGCCGTGTCAGCGTACGGCTGCGTTGCCCAATTTTATGAATGGGTCAGTATTGAAGTGGTTGCAAACTTTTACTGCGGCTTTAGAGAGGGTCAATGAAAATGTAAAATCACTTGAAAATAACGTTGTGAAGCATCAGAAAGTTCCGAAATATACTGTTTTAGTAGAGCGATATATCGTATCGAGACTGTTTTAGTAGAGCGATATATCGTATCGAGACTGTTTTAGTAGAGCGATATATCGTATCGAGACTGTTTTAGTAGAGCGATATATCGTATCGAGACTGTTTTAGTAGAGCGATATATCGTATCGAGGCTGTTTTAGTAGAGCGATATATCGTATCGAGACTGTTTTAGTAGAGCGATATATCGTATCGAGGCTGTTTTAGTAGAGCGATATATCGTATCGAGACTGTTTTAGTAGAGCGATATATCGTATCGAGACTGTTTTAGTAGAGCGATATATCGTATCGAGACTGTTTTAGTAGAGCGATATATCGTATCGAGACTGTTTTAGTAGAGCGATATATCGTATCGAGACTGTTTTAGTAGAGCGATATATCGTATCGAGACTGTTTTAGTAGAGCGATATATTATATCGATTGCCGTCCGAGGACCTCTGGGAGCTGATTCTGCTCTTTTGAACGAGACGAGACGAGACGAGACGAAATAGCGGGAAACGATCACTCCCATTGGTTTAAACGGCGTCACGTGACAGATTTGAAGTCGTCTTGAGTCGTTCATTTCAGAAAAATGAATAACTGACTCCGTCTGTCTAATAACTTGAAATCTGTCACGTGACGCCGTTTAAACCGATGGGATTGGTCGATTCTCGCTATCTCGTCTCGTCTCGTTCAAAAGAGTAGAATCAGCCCCCTGGCTCCAAAGAAACTACGGTTCAATGTATTTTTCTCATAAGCGATTTTTTGACCGGAAATTTGGGCTATTAAATCAAACAATTAATGCGACTTCTTTGCAAAAATGAATTCTACGTCCTCGTAAAGGCTCATATAGTATGCCTGGTTATGTCATTTTAATTTCTTTGGGTACGTAGTCAAAGGGTATCTTCAAAAGTTTTTTTTTTTTTTTTTTTTAATTCTTTTTTTTTTTAAACAACGCAATGAAACACCGTAGTGCTTAAAATCTTTGGTAGTTTTTGTTGTTTTTTTTTTTTTCCGAACATTGAGGTTTGAACAAATAATAGATCACTTCTTTTTTTCTTTTAGAATCTTTTATCGATCATCGACGGCGTACCTTTATTTCCTTCTGAAATAACATTTAAATTGATCTATTTTGTGTTCATGATTAATCGGTGCAAAAAAAAAAAAAAAACAGCTAAAAAAAACCAAGATTAAAATTCAGGATAACGATGAAGTTGGCAACATATAACATGAAAGTCGGCCCGGGACTGGGGCGGTGCAAACCATTGTCGAAAAACTGAAGGTGAATTTATTAAATTATATCGGGGAGGCGGGCCCACACTCTATGGCTCTGGGAGTATAGAGGCCGCGAAGCCCCCCCCCCCCACCCATTCTGACATCAGTCTGGCACAAGACAGGTCTTGTTAGCACTTTCGCTGCGGCGAGATTGGGTGAGGTGGATGAGGACAGAGTGAGTGGACAGGGGGGAGGAGGGGACGTAAAAAAAAAAAAATGACGTGAAAAATACTATCATATTTCATAATTCTTTGGTTCTCGCAGCTCGCCGCCCCGCGGGCCCCGCCCGCCCGCTGATTATAACCGCGGCAAAGCCATGAGCCATTTAGGTGCGTGTTAACCTGAGCTGCTTAGACCCAACCCCCTGTCCATTGTATATAGTACACGTACAGAGATCAACCGATCAATGAAAAAGAAGAGTTGGCTGATGAACCGCATGGGCGGATACAAGAATTTGTCTATCTCTCTCTCTCCTCCCGTTTGAACACGTGCGTTAGAAAAGGACGGAGATAGGGGCTGAAGTCACGTGATAGTCCCCTCTGCTATCCTTTTCCAACACATGTGTTCAAATCGAAGGAGAGAGAGAGAGATAGACATATTCCTGTATCCGCCCATGATGAGCCGAGGGTTGAGGCAAATGGGTGTGGCTCGAGTCTGACAATGAGGGGGGAGGACTTTTTTTTGGCAGTTGCAGTTCAGGTTATGATTTCCATTTATGCACGTTTATTAATTCAAGGTTGAATTTCTTGCAAATCTTTCCTCTCTCTTTCTCTCTTGAAACTCGGTGAAAATACAGTTCTGACGCAGTATTGAGTGCTAAAATTCATTTCTCCAAAATGGCCAGAGGCCGATTGGCAATCTTTCAATTTTTCCATTTAAACTTACGTAAAACAATCGATTCTTACAGAGGTTGGACGAGGTTAATAGCTTCCTAGAGAATTGGTTTGCTCTCGTTTAAATGGGAAGAGAACACTGTTGCCAAATTGCGCTAAAAGAGCTAAATTGGCAAAATGTCCATTTCCGAGAGCACTGGTGTCATGATTGTGATGAAACTTGGAGAATAAATACTCCTGCGGGACTGATTTCGTATCTAATTGACTGTTTTTTTCTATATTAAAACTATCACTATGGACAATGGTGTCGCGTGCAATATGGCAACGTTGTAGTTTATCCACCAAAACTCATAAAAAAGGTCGACCTATTGGAGGTGCACAGAGCACTACCTCAAATCGATATTTTTCATGGCTTTAAATGGACGAAATGCAGCTCTGCCAGATTGCACGCGACGCCACAGCGAATCTGCCGACCAAAGTTCATATACATAGAGGAAATCCGCCACTGACAATTCGCCATAAAGAGGATTCGTAAAATGTTGCTTTCTCAGTCTGTATATATAAAAACGACTCAACAAAAAATTATCAGCTGAACGTACCAAACCTTTTGCGCGCGCCTTGACAAAGCTTTGGTATATACTCGACTAAATACCACATTTGCTGTCTCATTTTGTTATTCTGTGCACTTTCCGAAAGTTTGCCTTTTTCAGTGATTTGAATGATAACAGATGAAAGCGTTAATTAGCAGAACGCCACAAATGCTCATTGGTTCTTTATGAACCCTGTGATAATTGGAATTTTGAAACAATCAAATATGTTGCAATTCGATTCGTTAGAGAGCCACTGCACTTGGGTGTGTGTCTCTGTGTGTAGAACGACGAACCTTCCTTTGCCTCACGTCAGAGTAAATAAATGGCTTAATTTTCGCTTGTTTTTCGGCAGTGTTAATTGTTGTAGCGGGAAGGTTAGAAAAGGGAGAAACAGAAAAGGGAAAAAGAAAAAAAAATGAAAACACATATATTAATAACCGCGGCGTGTTGTGTGGGGGACTGGGGGGTAGAAACGGGGGGGGCGCCGGGAGCGAGGGTTACGGGGGGAGTATGGGAGCGAAATGTCGACTGTCCAAAGTATGCTTTATCTTGAACACAAAATCTGTTGGTCGTAAATAATTTTAATGTGCCTCTCCTTTTGTTTTTGCAGCTTTGGCTTAATGAAATGCGCTTGTTAATAAAGGGGTTGTTATACCTCATACCTCATACCTGGTGTATACCTACCCCCCGTAATTAATTATAGCACCGGCTCAATGCCTTACAGCACCCTCCCCACCCTCTCATTCCGCCACCACCACCCCTACGTCACCCTGGCATCCCTTCGAAACGGGGAACGGTCAAACTTGACGGTGCGGACTTTGCGCGTTGCACTCTCCTGTCACGCCGCGTCCCGTTGACCCACGTCCCCCCGCGGCCCGCGAACACCACCGATCCCTTCGCGCGGCCTCGGAAGTGAAAGCGTGCAACTATTAAAATTTTTAACACTCTCCGTATCATTTGCTCTTTTACACGACCGGCAAAAGGCAACGGCAACAGCACATGCAAACGCACCGATGCTGCCAAACGGCTCCTCGTGGACATTGGACATCCAAAGAAAATCCGAATAGGTAGGGACGATAAAGCCAAAGAAAACTACAGAGGTAGACAGCGGCGCCCCGCGTGCAATTTGGCGACATCAGATTTCTCCCATTTAAACCAGTGAAAAGGGTCAAACGGTTTGAGGTGCTCAGTGCACTCCCTTGCATCGATATTTTACATGGATTTAAATGGACAAAATTCAGCGTCTCCAGATTGCAGATTGCAGATTGCACGCAACGCCACTGGAGGTGAGATAGAAATTAGACAACCTAGATTCCCTGTATGTAGAGAGTTAAGACAAGATAGTAGTGAACCTCTGATAGGTCATGAGTTTTAGGCTCTATACACGGGCGCCGCCATTGTACACTGAAAAAAAAAATACTACCGGAAGCATGTCAATATAAGTGAACCGATGTCACGGATAGTGCAATTACTAGAATTTCAGTGTTTGTACCATAGTCCTCGAACATTTTTAGGAAAATTCTAGCTCTATGACCTCATTCTGGTATTAACACCAGAATTTTATGGTCAAAGTACGAGACTTTCTGTCGTTCGTATATTGTTGTGCTTCTGGTAATGTGACTATAGAATCTAGTATTATGACTGTCGCTCTTTTTTCAGTGATGCGTTTTTGCACATCTTACATACATTTGTTAACAAACGAAGGGATCCAACTGTATTTTACGGATAAAAGAGTTAACTAATGAACTTGTTAATTTTAATCATGATACACCTTATTTATAATTCTCAAAAGAATCTTTAAAAGCGTAAATAGGTATCGATTAACAACGGCAGTGAAAGATTACACCGCCAGAAACTCTACGGAAATTTTATCTATGCATTGGATTAAAACACAACAACACGGCCCCCAGAATGTAAACGAATAAGTGTAAAAATACATGCACTGGCGACGCTTATGGTTTCACTTTTCTCAAGTCTATAGATTCCCTTGACGCCTTGGCGGAAACTATAGGTAAGAAGTATGGACACATGTTAAAGGAATTGTGATTGGTCGTTGGGTAAGTTCAAATAACTTTTAACTTTTTTATGTAATTTGTCATTACCGTAGATCATTGAGCAAGGCAAAAATATCAGGAAAATAAAGGTTTTGACCAAAATTCTTTCCTGATAAACAATAATTTATATCAAATTGATGATGGATCGATGATAAATCTAAAGAACTACCGGAAAAATTATGTTTTTTTACAAGTTTTAATGCTTTTCAAAGGGTCTACGGTAATGACAAAAAAAAAAAAAAAAAAAAAAACAAGTTTTTGTCATTACCGTAGACCCAGTAAAACTCATTAAAACTTGTAAAAAGACATAATTTTTCCGGTAGTTCTTTAGATTTATCATCGATCCATCATCAATTTGATATAAATTATTGTTTATCAGGAAATAATTCTGGTCAAAACCTTTATTTTCCTGATATTTTTGCCTTGCTCAATGATCTACGGTAATGACAAATTACATAAAAAAGTTAAAAGTTATTTGAACTTACCCCGTTACTTTTAGGCTTTCACGCCCCTAATCATGGGAAAAGAGTGAGAAAGAACCAATTCCTGGATTTACCTAGTGCAAAAACACGGGTGGTCCTGGTCCATCTGATCATTGATCATCGATGAGTGATTTTTCGACTTTTTTAATGGTATCATCGTTACACTTTCGCAGCCTTTCACGTCAGAATAAATACTTCATTTGCCTACAGCTAAAACTTGCTAAGAACTCCGTCGATAACATCTATCGTGATACAGGATTTTACAATGGACGCGCGGCTCCTTTGATAAAACTACACTACTGTTGAACTCGATCTGAAAATAATCCTTTCCGATATTCAATTGAGGCTGCGACAATAATAATTGCGCTCTGAATATGGGTCCGATAAAATCCGATGCCACCGCGTCGACGTCGAGTCCCGAAACAATAGGGCAATATTCGATCAGATAATATTATGTGATATAGATATGTAATAGACATAAAAACGTAACACGCGGGACGCGGGGCACTTATGAATAGGTTCCAATGCCAAGTTGATGCTTCTTCCCAGCTTCCCTATAGATACTTTCCACTATATATAATATACTTTCATATACATCGACAAGTGTCTGCACGTCAATAATGGTAAAACGCTTAAGGATACGCTACTCCGCGTGCATGGGCGGGTAACAGGAATTTCTCTCTCTCTCTCTCTCTCTCTCTCTCTCTCTCTCTCTCTCTCTCCTCTCTCTCTCTTCTCGCTCTCTCTCTCTCTCTCTCTCTCTCTCTCCTCTCTCTCCCTCCCTCTCTCCCTCTCTCCCTCTCTCCTCTCTCTCTCTCTCTCTCTCTCTCTCTCTCTCTCCTCTCTCTCTCTCTCTCTCTCTCTCTCTCTCTCTCTTCCTCTTTCTCCTCCTGCTTAAACGCATGTGTTAGACAAGGATAGCAGAGGGAGGGGGCATCACGTGACTGTAGCGCCTATCTTCATCCTTTTCTAACACATGTTTCCAAATGGGACGAGAGGGAGACAGACAAACGCCTGTATCCACCCATGACTCTGTGAGTGCAAGTGCAAACATAGCTTAATGGTTATCATTCACTTCCTATCTCTCGCTCTTTATACTTTACCTCTTTTTATAATAGGCATTGTTTTTAAACAGTCCAGTTGTTGTTTTTTTCTCTCTTTTTTTCTTCTTTTCTCCTTTTCTTTTTTCCCTCTTTTTCTTCCCAGCCGCCTTTTTATCACAACCTTTCATTACCCCTATTCTTCATCGCTCCTCTCCTTAACTCCTTTTTCCGGGCATTTAGTGCATATTTTTCTTTCATAATACCGGCAGGATTAAAAGTCTATCGCGCCAGAGCTTAAGCTAAAACTAAAAGGGTACATGCCTTTTTTAAGCCGTTGATTATTACATGGGTCCAAAGTATGCAAAAGGGACGAGAAAAAAAATGTAAAACTTAAGCGGTACCTAGAATCTAGATCAATCTTAGTTTATATTTAAAAAGTGCGAGATACGTGGAGCGGGCTCACAGGAGATAAAATTATCCGAAGAATATAGTTGGAAACAAACGAGGTACAGCAATTGTGCAGAGGCGTAGCGAGCAATTTGGCAACGTATTGTGTCCATTTAAACCCATGTAAAAGGTCGAATGCGAAGGTGTTCACCGAACACCCGGTAGTTCGATCTTTCTCATGGGTTGAAATGGACACTATGCAACGTTGCCAAATGAAACTTTAAAGGGAGGTAGTCATCATGGGAATTTCTCATGGGCATTTTACACGGGATCGGTTTGTTTGCCTCATTTTTTTTAACCTTAAAAAGAAAGCTGTGACGGATCCACTAGAAAATGGTTCCAAACGAAAGAGCAAGTGTTAAAGCGTGGATATCTGTACACAGAAATCGATATAACTGTTTCTTTTGGAAGGATTTACAAGATGAAGAAACTTACACATAACAGAAACAAGCAAAATGTTCTTAACTGGATGGTTGTATTATAATTCTGTGTCCAGAAAGCCACTCTAAAAGACTTGTACTTTCATTGAAAACCTATCTCCGTTGAATTAATTTTACTTTTTGATTTGAGGTTAAAAAAAATGAGGCAAACAAACCAGAATCAGATCGCCCAAGCAGCCTCCCTTTGGGATATGACTAATAACATGTAGCAGCCTCTCTATTGCTCTATACAGGTTAAACGAAAAAAGTAAGAGATCAAATGAGAGTAAGGAAACGGTGCCAGCTCAGCTCAACTAGCAAGACTCGACAGCGATGTGCGAGACGCTAAGTCAGAGTAAACCCGCGCTTAGTTAACATATTTATTAATTTAACGGGCGAGGTGCGGCCAGTTAAACATGAAAGAAGTGCAAATGTTTGAAGGAGCTGGTGGTGTAAAATCAAGCGCCGGGCATCTCCGAGTGTAGGCGACCCGTCGTGCTCCGCTGTAACGCGGTGCCTGTTTTTGCGAAGGCTCCGGCGTTAAACTCTCACCCCCCCCCCCCCCCCCCCCAGTTTCCGTCGGCGAAAATAACACACACGCTTTTCGCCTGGGTTCGGCCTGAAGAGGAATGATACGCGAATCCCGCACACGCTCGGACGTTGAAAATATTGCGACCTACTTTTAATTAAATTTAGTTGCGGGTTCGCTTAAAACTCGCCACCGCCGCCGCACACATGGTCCAAGACATAGCATTTTCTGGATACCCAAGGATCCATTTTTACAAAACAAAAATAAGCTGTGGGGAATAGGTACCCCAAAAACACTTTCTCGCATCAAACTTAATCTGAAGGAGCCCCCAGACCCACTTTATTATTCTAAGGGAGACCCTCAGACCCCCTTTTAATGGGCTAATTTCACAGTAGGCTGTTTTTTTTTTTTTGGTAGGTTTCGAACACCCTAACCTGGTTGCGCAATTCGAAACCAAAGATGATGGACACCCAATCGATTAAACAGAATAATAAAGTGACCGAGCCCAGTTACTAAATAAAATATGCCTGATGATTCAACGATTTTTTTCTCGCGAATTATATTATCAAAACGTTCGATTGGATTAATGAGAATTCTGGTTATTCATCTGAGGGGGGTTTATTTTCAATTAGAATTGTGAGAATTGTGGTGAGAATTCTTGTAATTCCAAAAACATTTTCTTTTCAGTTAATAATTAACCCTTTCCGTCACAGTTTCCATTATAAGGGACGACATTTTAGATGGAGCCTTATGTAAATTCAGAAAAATTGACTCACACATGAAATCATACGAGAAAAGTTCGTTCAATTTAATGGTATAGGTTTCAGATTACAGCGACACTTCTTTTATAATTCATGATAGAAAGGGTTAACAATAATTTTTCTCTCCGTGCTTCGTCGATGTCCACATAGCTCAAAGTTTCGATTCCACCGTGTGGCCGAGCGTATAGACTCAAGCTTCCGCGACTATTACCGCGTCACTTGTACTTACTTCTGCGGATTCGCCCGTCCCGTCCCGTCGCACCGGACCAAGCCGATGAAGGGACTGCAAGCACCGTTGTTTTCGATTGATGCTGTTGTGCGTAGGTACCACCGTTTTTCGGTGCATATAAGTTGCAAGCCCGAAAGTGTGCGCATCGATGACTTTAGCACCGAAGCATTCGGGGGAAATGGCCGGAGAAATAGTCATATCCTTTGCGTATCATATTATTCGCAGAAATGCTACCCACGCAACAAATACCGTTCCTCAAATGCTTTAAAAGTTGGTTGTTTTCTCAACCTCTACAGTCTCCACGTCCATATTAATTTGCTCTTTCCACACCACTGGCGCAACCAGGATATCTTCCATCTCTCTCATTTCCCATTTGAATGTATGAGTAGGAAAAGGACAGAAGGAGGGGGTTTTATCCCCTTGTCCATCCTTGTCTAACATACGTTTCTTAATGGAGAAAAGGAAGAGATGAAGAAACTCTCGGTGCGCTACTGTTCCACCCACTTCGTACCGTAATGCTGCCATTTTGAACAGGCGGATTTATAGGAAATTGTCCGTATTTTTCTCTCTGGCCGTTTCAATGCATGCGTTAGAAAAGGATGCGTTACGATCGATTATTTTGCATAGGTTCAAACGGAAGAAAATCGAGGATCAAATGAGAAAGTGCTGCGTCACGATCGATTCTTTTGCATAATTTCAAACGGAAGAAAATTGAGTATCAAATGAGAAAATGATGAGTCACGATCGATTCTTTTGCATAGTTTCAAACGGAATAAAATCGAGGATCAAATGAGAAAGTGGTGCGTCACGATCGATTCTATTGCATAGTTTCAAACGGAAGAAAATTGAGGATCGAATGAGAAAATGATACGTCACGATCGATTCTTTTCCATAGTTTGAAACGGAAGAAAATTGAGGATCAAAATAATGAGAAAATGATGCGTCACGATCGATTCTTTTGCATAGTTTCAAACGGAAGAAAATTGAGGATCAAATGAGAAAATGATGAGTCACAACCGATTCTTTTGCATAGTTTCAAACGGAAGAAAATTGAGGATCAAATGAGAAAATGATGAGTCACAACCGATTCTTTTGCTTAGTTTCAAACGGAAGAAAATTGAGGATCGAATGAGAAAATGATGCGTCACGATCGATTCTTTTGAATAGGTCAAACGGAAGAAAAAACAAGGATCGAATGATCATCTGCCACCAATAGACACAGAGAAGACAGCAAGACAACCTGCGAATACAGGGTGATGTAAATGTAAAAACATAAACAAGAACTCCAACGGCGAGTATGGTTTACTGCTTTATTGGCACAACTTGGTATAGATACTAGTTCTTCTCCTCGTACCTCAATGAACAGCACTAAAAACATCAGGAGAAAATCGAAGACAGAATTATAACTCCCAGCGGCGGGTCTAAATAGGCATTATTACCCCTCCATATTCTCAGGAAATAAAGCATAAAAAGGGAATAAAAAGTAAAGAGACTGTCATAAAGATAACGATCATAATGATCTACTCCAAAAAACCAACAAAACGTATACTTGATGAGAAGGGAAGTTCTTATTAAATCATAAAAATTTAATGAATTATACTCAGTATTTTCACACCTCTCGACTTGAAATAATAATCGCGCAAGGATGCTTTAAATATTAATAAAGTTCCCAAGTTTGAGGTCAAAACGATAATAAAGCGTTTTCCAGCAGATTATTTTCCAAATCGTTCTCAACAGTCGTGACTTCATAATTCGTTGCAATGTTGCCATTATTTTTCACAATTATTGCCTTGCTTCATCCAAACTCACACACGATTCATGTTTTCTCAGTACGTCTCCCCTTACCCTTACACGCCTACTTCCTCTATGTATTATTCACCTACTTTTGAACGAAAGCGAAACTGGAACTTTAAACTTAAACTAAAGATACTTAAACATCATTCCTTCAAAGTTCTTCAGCAAAAATGGCAATGGATCTGCTGCAAGCTTTCGCTACAGCGCACAGTGCAGTGAGAAAAATGCTCCAAAATCGCTTTAGGCAGTAGTACTCGGCAAATTATCGAGGCATTTAAAAACTGAACAAAAAACACCATTTTCTTTCTTGGAAAGGAAGAGATTGCCTTTTCAAATTCTTATGTAACTTAATTTTTGACCGAGAAATCCTGCCCTGAATAATGTGCAGCATTTCTCGGTCAAAAATTGAGATACGTAAGAACTTAAAAAAACAATCTCTTCCTATGCCCAAAAGAAAAAAGGTGGTTTTTTCACTTTATAAAAAAACTCGATAGTATGGTGAGTAAAGCTGCCTAAAGCGATTTTGGGGCCTTTTTCACTGCACTGTGCAGCGTCATGGTGGGTTACGTTGGAAATTCAAAATTGACCCATCAGAAGTTCGCTTTCATGTTTAAAAAAGCATCTAAGCCAATCAAATTCCTGGATTTTAAATTTCTTGCGCTAGTCACTAGAACGGTATATCATACTGTAGATTTCTACCCAAAACTGACAACAATGAACAAGGCGCGGAAAATTTTCCAACATCTTTACAGCCAACGAAAACAACAAGGACGCACCATCCATCGGTTGTGAAACCGCCTTTTGGTTCCACAGAAATTCTTCGTGTATTGTAAGTGATGGAGCCAAGGATTCCCACAAGTCTAGTCCAGTCCAGTCCCGTGGTTCTTGTCCGCCTCCGGTCCGCGTTTGAATTGACGGGACCCTCTAATTGTCCGCATTAAGGAACGAGACGAACGGTCCGGTCCGAGGGAGACTACAGGTCCTAACACATTTACACTCTCACTGAACACAACACATGAACCACGAAATCCTCTCTTTTACTTTTACAACGCCGTAAATTATGACGCCAGGGCTCCACCCCCTCAGCCTTAGCCTTGGATACACCCCGCCCCCTTTTTCCCTAGATATCATTAATCAACGAGATAAGTAAAAGTGGGGAAAAAAAAGAAACGCCGTGGCTGATAATGTATACGTGTGTGTGCCACTCATGCGTTTGTGTGCGTACAAATGCGGAATGTAATGTTTTGTACGCATTAAATGTTACATTTATTTCAGTCTGTCACAGATATTGTATAATTATATACTGTGCGTTTCATTCAGAGCACTACAAACCGCTTGAGTGAGCGAGTAGGCTTCGGGACTGAGAGGTGTGTGTCTGTGTGTGTGTAGTCTGGTCAATGATCAGTGTTTAAGTTGAGGGTGAGGGAGTCGTCTTTCCTTCCCTCTCAGCGCCTTCCACCGCCCCCCCCATCTAAGGTGCATAACCATACGTTTGAAGCACATTCATCGTCTATGTTCGATTCATGCAAATACTACAAAGCGCCTGTTGAACATCAAAGTCTTTTAGCCACCAGCGGATCCAAGAACGGTTCTCAATAGAACGCATAAGTTAGAAAAGGATAGAAAATAGGGAGCAAAAATCACGTGACTGCCCCTGATTTGTCCTTTTCTGACACACGCATTCTAATGAGGACAAATAGAGAACTTAGCCTCCGTTCCAATGAGACGGAACGCTGCCGTTCTGCGTACATAATTAATGGAATTTTTCAATTCATCGATGAATCCACCGGTTGAAAAAAGATTACACAGCTCACAGAGCTCTTGCTTAGAGCCGAAGTCAAATCTGAATTTCTCCTCCTGAGGCTCTCTTTAAATCTACAGTTAACCCTTTCAGTATCAAGTTTAATGAGTGAAATTTCCGCGACCACATTCAAATAAAGCATGTAGATAAATATGTATACACAGTATATCCGTTTATAACTAACTCTACCTCCAAACTTTCACATTTTTTACCGTCACGAGAAGAGGTACTCCAAATTGTTGCAAAATAGTCTTTCGTCAAAGTGCCTTCAATTCGAAGAATAGGCAAAATGAACACTGTGGAGTAGGAATAATTAACTACCCATTTAATTTATTGAGAGAACAAAAAGAAATGTGTCTTGTTAGTCTGGGAGTAAAAGGGTTAGTAAGTCTGATGGGTGCGGGATCGTGTCGTGGTGATGACGAAACATTATCTGGTCCCTGAATCGCGCCCTAAATATCTTCCCATTTTTGTTCCTGAAAAATCAAGAAAATGAAGATTCGCAGTGGGGACGACGTATACGTAGAGAGGGACGAGAAGTATGTCAAGGCGATTAAAAAAAAAAAAAAAAAAAAAAAAAAAAAAAAAAAAAAAAAAAAGTTAATCGGTCCTTTGCCGGAGGCAATTCGCAAGAGTCGCATCCTTAAGCGGTATCCCACTGTCCCTTGTTTGCATTATTTTTTCATCTCCGTAGGTGATACAATCCTTTAAAAATCATTGCAACAGAACGCGACAGCAAGAGAGGCGCAAAAACCAGGGAAAACTCAACTGCCCCTAAATAAAAGTATTTCCATTCCAGAAATACCGAGTTATTTCGGAGCATTGCTAAATTTTGAGCCCCGGTTGTTATCGCGGAACACAAGTTTAATGAGAAAATATCGGCGGGGATGTCAAGTTAAAGTCCAGAGTGTGTGGAAAACCATTTGCCATTCTCGTCCCCTTTTCCTCTTCACCCTTTTCCCCCACCCCCTTCCCTCTCCTCTTTCCTCTGTCCCTGTCCGGTTTTTCGCGGCGTTAATTAAACAGACTCAGGGGTGACTTGTAATGAAGCGGTTTATGCAAGGGGTCGTGTTCATGCAGAGTAATAAACACCACCCTCTCCCCACCTCTCCCCCTCATTTCCCCTTCTTTCCAGAGGATGAGGACCCACCGTCCTCCAGTCCCCTACGAGGTGACCTTTTAATTTATTCAAATCACGATTTTTTTTTCTTCTTTTTTTAAGTGTTTTATAGGTATTCCTCGCATAAATCAAATTTATCGCGACCTAAGTACCTACTTACATTTTATATACAGGCACATATTATACATTTACCTATGTTCTCCTCTGCGTAATGTGCAAAAGTTTATCGCACATATTTTCATTTTCTTGTTCTCTCTCTCTCTCTCTCTCTCTCTCTCTCTCTCTCTCTCTCTCTCTCTCTCTCTCTCTCTCTCTCTCTCTGTCCCTGTCCCTCTCTCTCTCTCTCTCTCTCTCTCTCTCTCTCTCTCTCTCTCTCTCTCTCTCTCTTCCTATTTTCTAGGGCTACCTTTGGCCTGCTTGCTTTTAATTGTCGATTTAGTTTTTTGATATCGTTCTGTACTCTGTGTAAACGCGGGTATTAAAAAAACAACATTTCGTTAGTCAACGTATATTTTAAATGCATATTTGCTGCTGTAGAGTTTCTGGAGGAGAAATATTAGTTAAAACCCCTATGAATGAACCTAACTAATTTAACTTGATTTTAAATGGAAATGAGAACTATGTTCCATTCTTTTCCACATGAACTTCCGACAGTAGCGAGGCGTGAAACTTCACAACGATGTACTTTCTCCATTTAAATTCACTGAAAGAATCGAATTCTTCGGTCATCGGCGATGACCAGATGTTTCGACCTTTCTAATGTATTTAAAGGGGAAAAAGGAAACGTTGCCAAATTGCACGCCTCGCCACTGACTTCCGATGCTTGAGACCAACGAAAATTTCAAGAACGACTATGAGTGGATACCGACCGTGGACAGTGTGAGTTATCAAAATGTTTCGTTCTGTTAGCTCCAGCTGAGCTGCGTCTTATATTTTGTGAATTTCGCTCGAGAAACAAAGAATCAATCAAAGAAACAAACAAACAAACAAACAAACACCGTCACATGGTAACTAAAAACAGCTGGAAAGTAATTCCAAAGGAACGAGCAAAACGAGCTTGTCAGACCGCCGCACACAGTAAAGAAAAATACATTTTTCAGTGCCTGAGATTACTAAAAACCAAATTTTGCAGGGTTTCACAACCGAATCAACTAATAATAAAGCAAAAAAGTTTGCAACAGCTCCATTCTAATCGCTTTCCATTCTAATCGCTTTCCATTCATAGTTTTTATTAGGCGTGCGACGTAGTTTCATCTCAGGTAAGAATGTGCGGAATATTTCATGTCTGCGAAACACTGAGCCCTGCGCTTCGCCGTCGCGTCTCACAAGCATTTTATATACGGGGTCGGATCTTTGACGGTGCTCCAAATGCTTCGAATGTTAAAAACATTTCGCGCGCAAATTGTAAATTCGTGATCCAGGCATCGAGGCCAAGTTCCCAAAGTTCAATTAACCGATAGTAATAAATTGTTGAGCGGCAGCACGGTAGAGGGCGAACTCGGCGCATGGAAGCATGGAAGTATGGAAACTCGTATTTAGAAAAGCGCGACGCGTCGAGCACCAAGAAAGTAGCACAGTTGTCAGATCACTGGCGGATCCAGCAATTTGTCTTTCTCGCTCTTTCCTCATTAGAACGCGTGCGTTAGAAAAGGGCAGATACATATGGGGTAGTCACGTGATTTTCGGCCCTTTTTCTATCCTTTTCTAACACATACACATACGAGGGTAGGCGAATAAGCCTTTGAGATTTGGCAACGCCGAGAGCGCGTGCGCGTTAGGTTAGGAGCACAGGCGACGAACGCTTATAAACTTGTAAAGAATGTTCGTGCAATACACAATATACACACAAAAGTACTAGAAACTAGTTTTCGAGCTAACTTGTAAATTTCCATCGGGGACAATCTTTGAAAAATTATCACCCTCTTGGCGACGTGTACTGCACAGTGCACACGCACTTGCTACGCAAATAGAAAGGAGAGGGAGGGAGGAGAGAGAGAGAGAGAGAGAGAGAGAGAGAGAGAGAGAGAGAGAGAGAGAGAGAGAGAGAGAGAGAGAGAGAGACGAGTTGTAAAGCATCTCTCTGGAAGGGTGTATTGGCAAACTCTTGTTCGCATCAATTCATACGCGTCAAATTGCGAATAAAAGCAATCCCGTATGCACTTACAGGACATCTCAAAATCTCAAGTGGACCTGGGACCAACTTATAAAATCTAGTTGTGGCTAGACTGACTATAGCCGTTGAAGGGGATACAGTGAGGGAACCTGATGAAAAGTCTGGAGGTAAGTACGGTTGTGTAGTTTGAGTTTTTATGGCGTAAGGCTAACATTTTTGAGACTGAAGCCTTATTCCAAAAAAGTTTTGATCATTCCACTTGTATAGTGTACAAGGCCCTCAAAAGGTCCGAAAAATTGCCCCTCTCAAATGGGAGGAGAGAAATGGGATGGGAAGGATTTTAGCTGTGTAAAGCCTCATAATATACATATAAACAAATGAAACAAATAAATGAAAAAGTAGAAGCAGATAATTAAAAGAAATCTAGTGAAGATCACACAAACATGAACATTCTTCTCGTCTACTCTGCGTTTCAACCGCGATTTCGACCAAAATTTGATACTTTGCAGATACGCAGTTTCGCCCTGATGCTTTTGATACGCGAGGCAGTGGCGGCTCGTGCAGTGTGGCAACAACGTCATTCTCTGTATTTAAATCTATGTTAAACAATCGATCTCCAGGAGGTGCACTCGCACCGCCCCCCCCCCCAAGATATTGGTACTTTTGCATAGGTTTAAATGGCAAATAAGCATGGTTGCCAGATTGCACGAGCCGCCACTGGCGCGAGGCTTGGCGATGCAATGGGTCTGTTGCAAACTTTTGCTACAACGATAATGAGTGTTTAGTCTAATGTAAAATCGCCTGAAAAGTCCATTGGTGGCATCAGAAAGTTATAAAATGCAATAATAAACTCACAAGAGCCATTTAATGGAATCCAAGATGGCGGATAAATATTGAGCAATTTGTATGCATGCACCACGAACATCCAAGGATAGCCAATCTCACAATATCGATCACAACCAATCACAACGTAAACAAACACATAACCTCTACCTCCAGTGAGGTTATCAAAGTTGGCCATCCTTGGATGTTCACGGTGCATGCATAAAGATTGCTCGATATTTATCCGCCATCTTGGACTTCATTAAACGCCTCTTGTGAGTTGATAATTGCATTTTATGACTTTCAGATGCCACCAATGGACTTTTCAGGCGATTTTACATTAGATTAAACACTCTTAATCGTTGTGACAAAACTTAGCAACAGACCCATTCAAAGAAAAGGAGAGTACATACTGGCGTGACACGAAAAGGCAATGCGATCAAAAACCACTAAAAAATATTGGAGACCAAATGGGGGAGGGGGGGGGGCAGAGGGTAGGGTTGTGGGGGAGGGGGGAGGTGTCTACACCAACGTCGTCCAACCGTCTACAAGGCCACAAAATAGAGATTCACGCGGGCACCGCGCGGTTCTGAAATAAGAATTACGAGAAAAAATAATAAAAACTGACAGGCAAACGCATCATCTCGCATCTTGCCGGACAAGCTATAATTTGGAGGTTATGTTCGTTGCAATACGGGGCGGATGGACACACCATGCAACGGGCGATCGAAGAGACGGATGGACAGGGATCCGCCTTCGTTGCCATCATTGTAGTGTTTCTTTGGTTGGGATGCATACGGAGCCACGGTATGAGTCATTTTCCATACACACACACAAAGATAAAAAAAAAGAAAAAATATCAAATTGTCTGAGCGTCCGTTCGATTGTGACTGTATACATGCAGTGTAAAGAGTATATATAACTACATCTGTCCATCCATTTTCTTCCATACGCATGTGTATATACGTACAGTGAAGTGGTATGGTGCCCCCCATTCATTACGGTGGGTTTTGTTTGTCACGAACTTCCTCACGGAGAGATACACAGTTGCCAGATTTAAACGAAAAATATCCAGATTTGTCATCATCGACTCTTGTTGGAAGGTCCGCTGATTATTTTGGTCTCGTCCGGCAACTACGGAGCGATATCGAGCGGCGAAGCGAAGTGTGCCGCGAGTTTGTTTTCAGGCTAGTTTTTATAAGATGATAATGATGATCATAAACTCCAAGTCGGTAACGTCATGTTGAATAGTCAAGAGCGGGCAGACGAGATGTCCGAACTGCGACTGCATCTAAAACCAGCGTTGCCATTCTAAAAAATCTTCTTTTTTTCGAAGGATATTCGACCGCGTGTCTTTGATCTTATAGCGAACAGAACACCGAAAAGGCCGACTGAAAGAGATGCGCCGTATTTGCCGCCGCGACCACGTGACAAGGGCCCGATCAAGTTGGAAATCAACCTATAGTTATTCAAACCGATTGAACTTGCTGATTGTTTTTAAAGCAAATAAGCTGTAGGGAATACCCCACGATTCACGAACACTTTCTCACATCAAACTTAATCTCGGGGAGACCCCCAAACCCCCCGTAATATTCTGGGGAGACCCCCAGACCCCCCTTAAGGGACTAATTTTACAGTAGGCTAGTTGCAGAATGTTGAAAATTCAAACAGCCATATTATTTCTCATGCAATCGAATGGGAAGAATGCACTGTTGCCAGATCCGCTGATGTCGAGAGCCGATAATTTATCGTAAGCAGAGGCAAAAAGCTTGCAACAGCCTCTTATAAGGGGTCTCTTAACCTGCGAATTTAAAAGCGCGAATTCACAGCTAAAGCCAATGGGCTTCTTTGTTGTAGATACATCAGACTCGACCTATCGAATTCAAGGCAGCTCAGTGGCTTGATCAGTTTATTCGCGCTTTTAAATTCGCAGGTGGAGAGAAACCCCTTTACTCGAGGAAAAGCTAGTTAAATTTGGCACCACCTTATTTTTTAATAAATCGAATCTTAGAGAGTGAGACACGATGGAATTTTGTCGCGTGCTTTAAAGATATTAGAGAGAGCAGTGCAGAGTTAGTACAGAGAAACGGGGCTCTAGCGAGGGATTGAATGAATGAAGGGGAGGATTGGATGTGTTGTATGTGTGTGCGAGTGTGTGAGTGTTAGTTAGAGTGTCCACTTATGTGTGTGTGTGCGTGGATGGCGACAGGTGCTTTAAAGAGCGTGTAGCGAGCTCAACGCCGCACGATGGTCTGATATCATCAAAAAGAGGTAAAAAAAAATCGGAAAGTAAATTTCTCATCAAACCGTAATATTTATAAATTTTCAAAACCAAATTGAATCACAGGAAACACTTTTAACAAGTAGTTTAAACATAGAGATCGCACTAAAAAGTTTTAAATTAAACTTAAAGTATCGAAAAACGATGATTTTGATGACCTGATTTTTGGCCAATTTTTTTCCGATCGTAGATCAAAGTGCGCGCCGCTCACGACTCGAGTCACATCGCGCTGCCACTCAAAGACAATCTAAGGCGGCGCCCGGCGCCGAACAGAACGGCAACACGCTTTGCACGTATGTTCAATCGATTTCAGAGTCCCTTGATACTTTCATGATGTGTGAGTGTGTAAGCTTCCGAGTCCCCCAAAAAACGTTTCGGGTCGGGTCACAATGCTCACTGCTCTGTACACTGTACTAGCAAACGCAAAAGTTTTGACACTCAAGTATATGCACGCATAGCGTAGACGGTTGCTTTGATTACAAGAGGTTTCGCCACTTCTCCCTCGAATTCTTGACTGCCAAAATTTTTTTGAGTTGGATAGTATTATGACTTTCAAAAGAAAGTACCCTGATCGAAATACCTATTGTTACCTAAATCTTTTCGTTGTTTCCAATCGAATCTTCGACGTTTTACTTTGAAAGGGGCATTCTGCTCAGTCCTTGTACGTTTGAAAGCCGCGAAATGGTTTTACACGTTACCGAGATTTAAAAGCGTCAAAATTCCGAACACGGCACTTTCTTTTGCGAGGCACAGACGAGGCATCGACGAATTAAAGATTGTCGCGAGATTTTTACGAGCTAAGTTTCGCCTTCAAGGTTCCGGTTCGGCCACTCTTCATACTCCTCACACCTTGCAGGCGAAAGGCCAGTGGCGGTTGGGGCGGGAAAGCCGTAGCAGATCAGTCCCACAATCCCACCCATGACTGCATGTGTGTAAAAATCTCGCGACAGCCTTTAATTCGTTGATAGTACCAACAGAGTAATTTTTTCCCCCCCTGACTCTGTGTTTTAATGATCAAGAGCTTCAGACTGAATATACAAATATTACAAATGGACGCTAACATAGAGTCCCTGTACTGTATGTAGATAAGACGAGAGGGTAGTCAGTGGCAGTGGCGGCTCGTGCGATTTGGCAACAAGGTTCTATCTCCATTTGATTCTATGTAAAACAATCGATTCGATAGTGAAGCTCTGCTTCATCAACAATCGATTGTTGCAAATAGATTCAAATGGAAGGCAAACAATGTTGCCGAATGGCACGAGCCGCCACTGGTCAGTGGTCAACCTCTGATTGGTCATGAGTTTTAGGCTTTACGGGCGCGCCGCCATTGAATGCATTTTTGCTAATTTCTTTACTTACATTTGCTTACTAACGAGGGGTCCAACGGTGTTTTACGGATAAAAGATTGACTGTCGACGAACTTGTTAATTTTCATCGTGACGCAACTTGAAAATTGTCTACAACTCCCAAAAGAATCATTTTAAATCGTAAACAGATGTCGATCAGCAAAGGCAATGAAAGATTACGCCGTTAGAAACTCTACGATACTGTAATCTTTGCATCGGACCAAAACACAGCAACGGCCCTCGGAATTTAAACAAATTTGCAAAAATGCTTCCAATGGCGGCGCCCATGATTTCACTTATTGTCTGACTCTGTACTTTATCTTTTTTTATTTTTTCATGAATATTCTAGAGGTTTAATTATAAACACAGTTCGGCAAGCGCAAGACACTGGAGGAATTACTTTAAAAACTACAGTAATAGTTGTTAATAAAGTCATGAAATACTATGATCTTATACTTATTAATTTATTTTCTCTTGCCTATATCATTTAAAAGTCTGGTGCCTAACAAGTTAGTTTGTAACGCATTTTCATTTGTAAATTATTTCATATTCATGTTTTCCATCTTTATTTTTCTCTAAAAAAGTATGATTCTTCCAAAAAGCTTTTATTTATCGTGCTATAAATGGTGGTTTTAAATAAAAACTCCCTTATTTGCGCCAGATATTTTCTTTTTATTCTATTGTATTGTTGTATTCTAGTGTGATCCTTTTTCCATTGTTTATCAAGTTTTTTTATGACTATTTGATTTTATCAAAAGATTGTCCGATGTTCAACTTTCAATTCTATTTACCATTCTTTTGCTCCATCCCCCCTCCACAGCGTGGCATTAAAATGAGCACTTACCGCGAAAAAGAGAAACAGAAACGGTATGTACTTTCGCTACTTCAAAATTACCTGAAACAAAATCCAAAAACATAAACAAGGTATTAAAATCAAAACCCAACATGAGTCAAATCACAAATTAAAGCTACTACGGTACAATGGGTCACATGAGTGATCCTGGGTTTTCTTATTTAATGGTTGATTCCTGTGTAAAATTCCGTCAGAAAAACGGTGGTGAGCTTAAAAAAGCTCCTAATCGTACGCAAAGCTACAAAAAAGCTGCTTAAAGTTGAGCAGTAAAATAATCGTTTTTCATTGGTCCGCTCCGTCACGTGACCGATTTACGTCACATATTCCTTGTCTCCCCGACGGTCGTTTGTTTACATTGAAACTACATGGTTAACGCCGTGCTAAGTGTGTCTCCGGTAGTGATCGTCTGTTTTTCGGGATTTATCGATTAAATAATGAGCTCGCGAACATTATCTGTCTTTTTTTTGCCTGACTGTTCAACAATGAGCTAGAGAATCTCTAGAATGGTCGACAGCTCGACACTGTGCTAGTTATTAACCAGGAAGTTTGAAACCTGAGACCTAACCTCACTCAACTCTTTCAAAAATGACCCTTCCTTCATTCCCCAGTGTCTTTTAAAGTCAGTTTTTAATATTAGAGCTTTAGTGTTCATCGCATTGCTTTGGGAGTCTTACCTGAATGGTAAAGCTACTGTCAGGATTCTCAGCTAGTGCTGTGCTACTCGTCGACCTGTTCTGTTTCAGATTCTCTGGCATGAGTTCAGTTATTTTTCCAGTCACTCTCCTGCGTAGGTTCTTTAAATTACCTATCTCAAATTATTAGTGTCGTTGAATGATATCGGAACTCGGAAGGTACTGTTTACAATCACAGAGGAATTGGTCTCTCGGGCACAAGTTCAGGCAGTAGAGTAAACCAATAACTCATTACCCTCGTTTAAAGTGTATCAATGACAAAGTTCAACTTTGAAGTCTGATTTGCAGTAAAAGGTAATCTTCATGCCAAGATTATCATTTGCGGAACTCAGTCTGAAGTTAAATCATCGGTGGAACAACGGAAATTTTTTTTTGGATTACCAATCTTCCCCCGGAGGTATGTATCTTGTGGTGAAATTCGATTTCATTCTCTGAATTTCTAGTTTACTACTTATATCCTTATAGCAGTCCACCTAAGAGACCTTCCGATAGCTTACTGCACAACTTTGCCGGAAAAGTTATCAATTTGAACTAGATGAGGTGGTCACATACCATCGTATTGTATTCATTTCAGTTAACTTTGCTTACCACAGCTAATGTTTCAGGGGAACCTTTCCCATCCCATTTAGGTCATTTAATGCATGCGCCACTAAATAGAGCTGATACAGTTGTTGGTAGTTGACTCAATCTTGCAGAGATAGGAGGAGTTCCATCAGATTCGTGAACGTTCATGAGACATTCATAAAAAGAGTTACAAATACTTAGTTCCAACATCCACTTGGTACGGACAGTAGTTTGCAGGACCACTGCTGATATTCAAAGTTTCACGGCGAAACCTCATTAGAGAGCTCGTTTTAGAAGTGTAGGTGCACCTAGACCACAATCTTTGAAAGGCTTTCAATTTTCATTCCTTCAAATCAAAATAAATCTTGCCTCAGACTTGAAACTTTTGATTCTAAAGCGGCTCACTGTGAAAAGCCACCGTGCATATTCATATCTGCATTAATTTTAATTTTGTAACATGAGAAATAATATTGAAAAATTCTAAAGATTATTGGGCTAGGTGCGCCTACATATCAAAAACAACCTCTAGCAGTCCTTAAAATGCCAATTAACTGCATAACTGCCAATTAACATAGTGCATAGAAATGCTGAGAATGAAATCGAATTTCACCACAAGATACATACCTCCGGGGGAAGATTGGTAATCCGAAAAAATTTGCCGCTGTTCCACCGATGATTTAACTTCAGACTGAGTTCCGCAAATGATAATCTTGGCATGAAGATTACCTTTTACTGCAAATCAGACTTCAAAGTTGAACTTTGTCAGTTGATACACTTTAAACGAGGGAAATGAGTTATTGGTTTACTCTACTGCCTGAACTTGTGCCCGAGAGACCAATTCCTCTGTGATTGTAAACAGTACCTTCCGAATTCCGATATCATTCAACGACACTAATAATTTGAGATAGGTAATTTTAAAAAACCTACGCAGGAGAGTGACTGGAAAAATAACTGAACTCATGCCAGAGAATCTGAAACAGAACAGGTCGACGAGTAGCACAGCACTAGCTGAGAATCCTGACAGTAGCTTTACCATTCAGGTAAGACTCCAATGCAATGCGAAGAAACACTAAAGCTCTAATATTAAAAACTGACTTTAAAAGAACACTGGGGAATGAAGGAAGGATCATTTTTTAAAGAGTTGAGTGAGGTTAGGTCTCAGGTTTCAAACTTCCTGGTTAATAACTAGCACAGTGTCGAGCTGTCGACCATTCTAGAGATTCTCTAGCTCGTTGTTGAACAGTCAGGCACAAAAAAATAAACAGATAATGTTCGCGAGCTCATTATTTAATCGATAAAATCCTGAAAAAACAGACGATCACTACCGGAGACACACTTAGCACGGCGTTAACCATGTAGTTTCAATGTAAACAAACGACCGTCGGGGAGACAAGGAATATGTGACGTAGCCACTCATTTCCCGTGCTTACCGCCATTACTCGCCCGATTTAAACGAGATCAATTTTTTCACTTTTCAAACTAATTTATCTCGATGTTCCCGTGATCTTAGAGAAAAAAGGAAAAACACGGGTCTCTTATTTTTGTCTCAACTTTCATAATGTGAATTAAAAAAAATCGACTCATCTGACCCATTGAATGTATTACAAAGTAATTAAAATAAACGATAGAAAGGTTAATGCTTTCAACGCGGCTCAGATCAAAAATGCACCGCACTCCGCATGGATTAGGATAGTTAATCTCGGATTATTCATCACGCAAAGGCTTAGGATTATAGGCATGGTAGGTATATGAGGCCAAATTTCATTAGGTAAACAAACGCCGGGAATAATACGACCCGCCAAACAGAGGGGATCAAAGATATTAAACAAAACTAGTAAATCTGTGAGCTTTGCGAGTTTGTTTATACGAAAGGTATGACAAGTAATC
This sequence comes from Trialeurodes vaporariorum, assembly GCA_011764245.1. Classification (NCBI taxonomy): domain Eukaryota; kingdom Metazoa; phylum Arthropoda; class Insecta; order Hemiptera; family Aleyrodidae; genus Trialeurodes; species Trialeurodes vaporariorum. The sequence goes on from VMOF01000388.1 coordinate 67,777,618, forward strand.
TTTCCTTGACTGATTTCAATTAATAGCAGTATGATTCCCTCAGTATGCCCGGTTGTATCACGGCTGGTTTTTCAACTGCTATTCATACACACGTGTGAAGTTGTAAGAAATCGTGTGCCTAGTGACGTCACTGCGCGGAATTCCCATTTAAAACTTGTCAAAATCTCATCTTCAGAATAATACATAGGACATAATTAGAAACCAAAGGCATATTTGTTCTCAGCTCATCAAGTATACTTTCATTCTCTTCATAAAAAAACACAACATTTCAGACCCTTGAAACTGTCCCAGTGTCCCATAGTTCTCCTTCGAACTGTCGAAAAAAAATCAAAAAAAAAAAAAATTCAAATCCCAAAATTCGTGCATGAAAGAGTCCATGGTTTTCGCTAAAGCTTATTAACTCTAAAATTTTTTTGAAGCCATTAAACAAAATCTTTTTTTCATGTCCAGAAAAAGTCATGTTCCGATCCTGTGTGCAATGCGATGAGATTGAGCCCAAAAAACATGAGGTTTGCTCTTAAGGAGAAATCCTGAATTTCATCATGATGCTGATTTCTGGGGAAAAGCAAAACTCATTTTTATGGGTCCTCTGTACGTCTTACGGCGACCAATTCAAGGTAGAGTGAAACGAGTTGCTTTACAAGAGTCGCAAGGGCTTTGAGGGAAGGGAGGGACTATAAACTTGGACAGCCACGAAACAATTTTTCACGGGATAGTCTGTCTAGAGAGTGGAGACCGCAAGCGGGAAGGGACAGTGAGAAGGGAGTAAATACACTTTATCATAATTTGCAAACAGTGAAAAGAAAATAATCCATTCGACTCCAACCCCAGCTCTGCAGCGCATGCCGCACACCGGATGAAAAAGTTCATTTTTCAGGACAAGAAAAAGGTCAGGTTTTTTTTTTTTTTTTTTTTTTTTTCAGAGTTGAGAAATGGTTCAGCAGTGGTGGCACATGGAATCTGGCAACGTTGCACCCAGTCCATCGAAAGCAGGGCTGCCGTTTTGCGTATAATCAATGTTATTTTCTATTCACCGATGATTCCACCGGTTGAGAAAACACACAGTTCAGTTACACAGTTCAGTTCAGTGTATGACTGTAATATGAACTAAAATACTCGCATCTGTAATCTTTTCTCAACCGGTGGAGTCGTCGACTACTTTTAAAAATTTGCGGATATTTTAATAAACGGTGTTTCCACCGATCGGAGAAAGATTACAAATCAGAGTATTTTCGTGCATTACAGTCATACACTGAACTGAACTGTGTAATCTTTCTCAACCGGTGGAATCATCGGTGAATAGAAAAATAGCATTGATTATACGCAAAACGGTAGCCCTAATCGAAAGTCATGGTAGAGGTTGAAATCTTGGGGGCGCACAGAGCACTCCCTGGAATCGATATTTTACACGAGTTTAATGGATTAAATGCATTGTTGCTAGATTGCACGCGGGCCGCCACTGAATGCGGCTATAGGCTATAGAGTCCCTACATACTATGAGAGTTGCGCTATGTCGGAATCCGTTTCTGATTGGCTCTCAGAATTAGGCTGTTAAGAAAGCCCCAAGAAGCAAGCGAAAATGCTCTGATCTGTAATCTTTTCTAAACCGGTGGAAACGCCGTTAAATTATTTAAAATATCCTCAAGTTGTTTGAATTCATCGACGACTCCACCGGTTGTGAAAATATTACAGATTAGAGTTTTTTTGTGCATTACCGTCATAAACTGAACTGAACAAGTGCAATCTTTCCTCAACCGGTGGAATCATCGGTGAATTGAAAAATACCATAGATTATACGCAAAACGGCAGCTCTGCTGTGAAGTGAAGAGGGCGAAGCATCGATGCACTGATGGTCTGGACTAGAGTTCCTATATTTAGAGAGTTAAGACAAGAGAAACCATGGGCGCCGCCATTGGATGCGATTTTGCACATTTGTTTACATTCTGAGGGCCGTTGTTGTGTTTTTGTCCACTGCAAAGATTACAGTGCCGCTGAGTTTCTAATGATGTAATCTTTTACTGCTTTTGTGCATCGACATCTATTTACGCTTTGAAAGGTTCTTTTGGGATTTTTAGACATTCTTGAGGCGTTTCATGATTGAAATTTACAGATTCGTCGATATTTAACTCTTTATCCGTAAAATACTGTTGGTAAACAACTGCGATTGTAAACAAAAGTGCAAAATCGCATCCAATGGCGGCATCCGTAGAGCCTAAAACTCATCGACCAATCAGAAGTTGACTACCCTCTTGTCTTAACTCTCTAAATATAGGAACTCTAGTCTGGACTACAGTGGAAACAGTTCAAAACTCAAAGTTACCCTCGCGAGTAAAACATGATGCGCATGCTATACTACTATATACGTGTATAGTGTTCGTTTGTTCGACCGATTTATTGGCAATACAGAAATGGCAGAGCAAGAGCACGAAAATCCCTTTGATCATATTTCTGAGCAGTTTGCGGTCTCTGCACGTGATTCGGGCGTTCAACTCGTAAAAGGAGCAAAGGAAGAGAGTGACGGTGAAGGGACGGAGAAGCAGAGGGGCTGAGGGGGCGAAGCGGAGGGTATAAACATTTCAAAACTTTTGATCGGCATGGTAATTAGGAGCGAAAAAGAACGTTGTCAGATTTACTTCTTTCAAAATCACGTTACCAGCAGCGGCTCGTGCAATGTGGCAACAATGGATGTCCTCCATTTAAAACTGTGTAAAATAATCGATTATTGGTGAGGCGTAGCGCCTCACCTAGTATCGATCTTTTTGCATACGTTTAAATGGTAAAAGTGCACGGTTGCCAGATTGCACGAGCCGCCACTGCACGTTACTTAATTCATTTTTTAAACTTTTTTTTTTTTTTAATTGTTTTTTTTGTTTTTTGTTTTTTTTTTTTTCGCTTCCTCACTCAAACAAAGTTAGAAATTGAGAGAGTATTGCAATGGCGCAGATGTCTGTCTGTGTGTATCCAAGCCGGGGCTGCCGTTTTGCGTATAATCAATGCTATTTTTCTATTCACCGATGATTCCACCGGTTGAGAAAAGATTACACAGTTCAGTTCAGTGTATGACTGTAATGCACGAAAATACTCTGATCTGTAATCTTTCCGTAATTGGTGGAAACTCCGTTGATTAATTAAAATATCCGCAAGTTTTTTAAAGTCATCGACGACTCCACCAGTTGAGAAAAGATTACAGATGCGAGTATTTTAGTTTATTATAGTCATGCACTGAGCTGAACTGTGTAATCTTTTCTCAACCGGTGGAATCATCGGTGAATTGAAAAATAGCATTGATTATACGCAAAACGGCAGCCCTGATCCAAGCATAACTTTTGAACCAATGGTTCATATACATCCAAATTTTGCAGGAAAGTTGCTTTCAACATTCCTCAGAGGGACTTTTTTTTGTTTTTTTTTTTTTTTCGAAATTTAAAGTTTTTAACAAGTTATATGAAGAGTAAAAGGTTTTCATTGATATCAATGGGAAAATGGGTAAACATAGGGAAAAAGATGAATATTTCAAATGTACCTGTTTGAATTTTGATGAAAATTTGCAAACAAATTCTGCGACTAGCCCACAGTAAAATTAACCCCTCAAGGGGGTATGGGGGTTCCCCTAGAATATTAAAGGTTCCCTGTAATTCTGAGGATTTTCCCCAGAAAATATATGGGGGTCTGCGGGCTCTCCCCCAGATTATTTATTTATTTATAATTTTTATACAAATAAAGCTGTCTGTATATAATAGAACTATAAGCACACATACATATTATAAGTCAACAGAAACATAAAACAATGAACAGTAAAATGAAGGCTTAACTTGATGGCTGCAATGATAAATTTTAAATTCAAAAAATTAATAACCTCGTCCAAGTTATAGAATGCAGTTATATGTAGAATAATTTATCGTTTATCCTAATTTTACCACAAAGTTACGCTGCATTCACCATACTTCGATGAAGTTTGCTATACTTCCCAGCTGATAAAGCAAATTCTGTTATATGCGTATGGTTAAATGTTCCATATATACTTTTTTCCCCCTTTGTCCAACGTCTTGACTCTGAAAAATTGCGTGACTTCAACGATTAACTTTAGTTCGTGGGATTAAAACTGACGAAAATACTATCTTCGATTATTTACAATATGCCTACATAGTATATTTTTGACGATGAGCAGTGGCGGATCCAGAAAATTTTTCTGGGGGGGGGGCACGCCGGTGAAATTTTGAAATTTGAAGCGTTGGCGGAAGCAATTTCGGGCTATTTTCTATAGAAAAAAGGCAACATTTTGGGCTCCGGGGGGGGGATGGCACGTGCTCCCGTGCCCCCCCCCCGTTGATCCGCCACTGACGATGAGAAAATCAAAATCGACAATCAACATTTTCAGGGGTACCGACAGGAAACAAATTGGTTCTTTTTCCATTAATGACGGTGCACATTGAACCTTATTTGATATATTCTGATGCCTGAACTTTGCGCGTGTACAGATGAAATATTGCGGTTTCAGATTTAATGATCTCGGGTTTCGACAAGGACCCCACGGAATGAACCAATAATCAGAGTCGCTTCGGTGGAAAATTATTTTGAGTCCTTTCGATGATAACATCACCGGGCGGCTGTATATTCGCTGAACTTCAAACGAGAAATCGGAAAAAAATTAATTAAAAAAAATTACCAATGCAATAATTAATGGGAGCGTACAGCTGGAAGCCCCAATTTACAAATTCAGAGGATGATTACTCCAAGCTGATAATTATTGTGGCGTTGAGTGCAACAATGACACTTCTCACGAGTAACATACTTTAGAGAAGCGCTGTTTCTGCACTCATCGCAATTGATTGCGGTACAATTTTTGCTGTTTCATAAACATGTAATTCATAACCACGTTTGCAACTATTCCAATATTTCAATTCGGTTTTCATAATCCAGCGGAAACGTTTTTGTTTTTTCAAACTTTTTTATCCGTCTATGTATTTATTGAATATTAGTAGTATACTTACACTGTACAGTTCAGTGGTGTAGCATGCAGTTTTGCAACGTTGCGATTTATTCGTCCAATTAAACCCATGAAAAATATCGAAGTATTGGGTGCTCGGTGAACACCTTCGCATTTGACTTTTAACACGGGTTTTTAAATTAACAAAACACACCGTTGTCAGAATGCACGCTAAGCCACTGATACAGTTATTATTTGAGAAATTCTGAAGCAACTTCGGCCATTTACACCTCTTTCATCTAGGTCTTAAAGTAAATCTTCATTCTAAAAAGTTATATAAGCAGAATCTTAAATAAATGAAAGTGCTTGAGGATCCGAGGTGCTGTGATTGGTTGGTCTATTGAAAGAGGATTTTTTAAGGATTAATTAGATTGGTAGAGTCAGGGCCCTCTCTCTTCATTTTTCGGGCCCTGGCCTGGCGGCTGGTACCGAGTTGAAACACAGGCCCCTCCAAGAGGAGACCCCCACGGAGGAAGATCTGAGGGACCGTCCCGAAAATTGTTGAATCTTACACCCAAAAAAGTTTTAGTCCCGCATAAAACTACCTCTAACGCAACATTGCCAGATTAAACGCCCCGCAATTGTTTGATGGTGCACACTTTGTGACTTTGTGTACATTCACTCAACACTATGCAGGGACCTTCACGTTAAAAAAAAAAAAAAAAAAAAAAAAAAAAAAAAAAAAAAAAAAAAAAAACAGAAAAATCGCTTCAATAGCACCGACAAAACCTGTTTTGGTAGAAAAACGACACAGCAAAAGACTTCAGTAGAGTGAACCAAATGTTTTGCATGCCTAACTAAATCAGTTTTGCTGGCTGCACTGAAAAAAGCGATAGTCCTAATACCATATTCTAGTCATATCTATTACCAGAATCACAACGATATTAGAACGACTGAAAGTGTAGTACTCTGACCAGAGAATTCTGGTGTTAGTGACAGGATAATGGTCTAAGAACTAGAATTTCTTAAGCATTTTCAAGAACTATGGTACTAACACTAGACTTCTGGTACTTGTACTATCTCTAACACAGGTTCACATATTGTCATGCTTCTGGTAATCTTTTTTTTTTCACTTTTTGTTTTTGGTTTTTTTGTTTTTGTTTTGTTTTTTTGTTTGTTTTTTTAATGGGAGCCATAAAGATTTGGTTAACTAAAGTCTTTTGCTGGGTCATTTTTCTACTAAAGGCTTTGGTTGCGCTATACCAAATATTGTCCCCGTTTTTTCTGTGTCATATCGTCGTCCATCTGACGCATAGGCGTAAGTCGAATCCAACGTTTCAAAATTTCCAAACTAATTTTTATTTTTTCAAGTGCGATCAACCATTCAATTACTTCAATTAAAATTTTTCTGAGATTCTATGACTCATGAAGAACAGAGGAAAAAATATTCAAAGATTATTCATACATGCAGTGTCCTTCGAAAAATTTAAAACTCGAACGATGATCATGAAACGTTGGATTCGACTTACACCTATGCGTCAGATGGACGACGATATACCTGCACTGAAATGCAAACACAACGAATTTGCCCTTCAGGCAAAGACTTTCCAGTTTTTGGTTGGAGTAGTCGAGCACAGAGAGTATATATATGTATATAAGAGCTACGATTGCTGTGACAGTAACTAACAAGAAAATGGCACGGCCGGAGCCTTAACAAGACCGGCACTTGGCGTGGCTGCGGCACGGCACGGCGCCACATTACGTTTTATATATATATATATATATATATATATATATATATATATATATATATATATATATATATATATATATATATATATATATATATATATATATATATATATATATATATATATATATATATATATATATATATATATATATATATATATATATATATATATATATATATATATATATATATATAAGCGAAACAAATATTTTGTTTCGCTTATTATAAGCACGTTGAGGTTCTCGTGCTCTTTTTTCCCGTTCGGGAGCGGGCGGCTGTGTTTGGATTGCGTTCGCATCCCCAGCCGTTTCGTTAATCTTTTTTTTGGGCTTTCCTTTTTTTTCATCTGAGAGTTGTTCAACATTTACGGTAGATGGCGCGCGCGCATTTTTTTGCGTTCTCGCGTCACGACAGCGATGTCGTTTTGACGACTTGCTGGAGTGCTGATTGCATTGAGTTAGAGGCAGCTCGAGTAAGCTCACCTGATGAGTCCTAACAAGGACGAAACCGGTCGTGATGCTCTCGAAGGCTGTCCTCGCTCATGCTTTCTGTTGCACTGCCTGAGTTGAACTCTCTCCCCCCTTTAGTTTTTTAACTATTACTTTCATATTTTTAATATGATTTTTTTCTTTTTTCTTGGCTTTATTACCTCAGCTGATGAGTTTGCCCAACTCAAAAGCATTGTCTATATATATATATATATATATATATATATATATATATATATATATATATATATATATATATATATATATATATATATATATATATATATATATATATATATTATATATATATATATATATATATATATATATATATATATGCGCAGAAATATTTCTCTTCGCTTGAGAGACAACAAACTTAACACTATGAAATACAAGAACGCTCGAATTACCTCTCGACAAACTTCAGCTGCTGCCAAAGTTGCCATATTTAGACCAAAAATCCATTAGATTTCCTATTGGAATCAATACAGGATCTAAGGATTTTTTCGCCTCATCTCATCTATAGCAAACTATGGCTGCTGTCATGGCCATGCAGCAGACTGATTAAATGAACAATCGCATGATTGTGATAATATCGAATCAATGATCGAATACGTGTTATTCTTATGGGTGGTGTCATTACGACAGGTTTCATTCCGATAGAAATCCTTCTATCCCTGCGGGAATTCGCCGATGACTCCTGATGAGCTATCGGAGAATTTTCGCAGAGACGGGATGGTTTTTAACGGCACGAAACCTATCGGAATAATACCACCCATGAGATAACACCTTCTCGATCATTGATTCGATGGCATTACGATACGATCGTTCATAATCAGCCCGCAGGGTTTTTTTTTTTTTTTTCAGAGGTGGCTGAAAGCCATAATTATTTGTATATATGCGGAATATTGAAAACAAGTTTAAGATCCAACTTGGTTGACAACATCCAACATCCAGTTACTTTTCACGTTTCCCAAACTAAAATTGACCCCAAAAATATTACCACAAAGGTACAGAAGAATCCATAGTTGCAGACGATTCCATTACTTTATCTATTCTTAAGTCGAAATTCCGATCTGAATTCATTTTTCTTTTGAGAAATCACATCTATATAACCATCTTTTGGGCGAAACCAATACTGTCGTATCGATACATCGATTTACTAAAAAAAGTAATATCCAGTTTATTTTCATTTTTCCCAAACTACAATCGGCCCCAAAAATATTACCATACAAGGGTACGAAAGAATCCATAATATTGCAGACGGTTCCATTATTTTTTCTGTTTTTAAGGTCAAAATTCCCATTTGAGAAATTTTTCTTTTGAGAAATCAAACTTAATCATCTTTCGTTCTGAGCCATTGCTGTCGTATCGATACATCGATACATCGAAACATCGATTTACTGAGACAGTAAATTGGATTCCTCGTTCTTGCACGATTAAGGAAGTCTGAATGAACGTGAGAGGACACTATAAATTGTAGTAAATAAATTGTAGTTTACAGAAAATGAACACGAACTAAATCACGGGCCCTGCATCTTTGCGACAATGAACGATCATGCGCACAAGCAATATAGGGCCGCGGCCAAAGAGCGAGCAAATAAATAGCCTTACAAACAAGAGAGAGAGAGAGGGGGGGAAGGGGATGGAGTTACGAGGGGTTCGAAGGGAAGGGGAGGGGGGGGGGATAAAACGAATGTTATTACATACTGTAAACCATTACATTATTCCAGTTCGTGGCGGGTGACGAGGCATTTTAAAATACGTTGAGCGCTGCATCTCGCACGGCCGCTCACCGGTTTCAGGTGTTGAATCGGCTAATGGAGTATCGATACTCGGCACCGAGGACTCACCACTCACCGGCAAATAGGAACAGTGATGGTGAAAGACGGGGGGGGGGGGCATGTAATCCAGAAACAGGTGAACTCATAGAGTGGACGTGAGAGAGATGGATAAACGGGGGGGGGGGGGCAAAAAGTCCCGATCTCGCGAAGATTAAAGACGCTGGTCAACGGTCATTAATAGTGGGCAACTTTTCCGCGCGCAAAAGCCGGCGCGATTTTACTACACGCGCGAAACCGCGAACCGCGAATAGAGGATCTCAGCAGTCACCGGTCACCGGTCATCGCACCGTGAGTCGAGGATCCATCGGACGGAAACAGGGACTCATATTATGGGCGTTTGTTTCTCTCTCTCTCTCTCTCTTTCTCTATTTCCATTTGAACACATGTGTTAGAAAGGGATAGTGGATGGGGCCATCACGTGACTTTGGCCCCTATCTCCGTCCTTTTCTAACCCACACGCTCAAATGGGAGGAGAGAGAGAAAGACAAATTCCTGTATCCGCCCATGCCGAAACTTGAAGCGTTCTAGAATGGGGCTCTTGCAAACTTTTGCTATACAGGGGATTGAAGCGTTGATTCTTGCAGAAAAACCTGTAAAAATGACGATGTGTACACTGAAAAATCGCGAAATTCACTCTTAGAGTCGGGCGTAATGGCGATTCAACGCAGAAATTTCCTATCAAATTTGAGACATATCTCTGTGTTTTCGTAGAGAAAGTGACAAATTAGACATGAATCTCCCATGATACAGACCTATACGTTGAAGCGTCATTGCGATCTTGCCTTCACAGCAGTTTTGTGAGTTCATCACTGAATTTTAGATTTTTTCAGTGTGATTTTCGCTGGTTTTAACCCACAAGTGCCCGTTGGGTCGTTAACGACCCACTTATAATGGTTTTTTTGGAACACATTACAATTAATTTAGGCCAATTTTACTCAAAAGTCAATGTTGTGATCTTTCAGCACCTATAATTTAGCTGGACCAGAAAATTTCACAAGTTTTAAATTTAAAATTGCTTTAACCCTGAGATGGTGTTTTTTTTTTTTTTTTTTTTTTTTTTTAGAAAAAACACCCAACACGTTCAAACAAAGTTGGGCATATATGGGTTAATATCCGATTGGACTATTTATTTCCTTACAACAAAAGTTACAGGAGCCCCGTTCATGAGACCGGTGAGCTGGTGGAAAGAGATCACAAAATAAACATAAAATGGAAAGTGAGTTTCAAAATTAATCGATAGATATTGATCAAAACAAATGACCACTTCAACAGCATTACCTACGAGGATAATGAAGATTTTTTTTTTTTTTTTTTTTTTTTTTTTATTTTTTTTTTGTGTGTGTGAAATGTTGACTGTTTTGAATTCTGGAGGGGGCAAGTGTCCCCGTCCCTCGCCCACCGCTACAGGCTCCAATGCGCACACACATATTATGACAACATTAAGTATTAGCAGTGAAGGAAACCACTGTGTGACCAATTGTAACAAACGGGCGTGCGCTCAAACTGTGGCTGGAGCGGGCTGACAGCGGTTGGGGGGGGGGGGGGGGGGGAGGAGGTTTGGCGGCGCGTTACCAGTGATCGGTATCCGTATCCTCCGTATCGGTATCGGTATAATATCGGGAGAGCGAACCGGTTTCGGATCCCGCTGCGAACTCTCGTTCTTGATTCTCAGCGGGGCGACGAACCAGCAGACGCAATATCGGTTATGGACCACTATACGACTATTACAACTTACAATATATAGATATACGCGAGGAGCTATGGGGATTGGGGGTTGGGGATGAACGGGGACGCACTCTGTGCGGAGTCATGGAGAGCTTTGGGAATCGAGACTGCGCACAATTGTCTGAGATCGTAAAAAAAAGACCAAAATTCAGAAATAGTAAATTTTTCATCAATGTCCCAGGCAAAAACGGTCCATACAGATCCATAAGATCCATAAGGTCCATAACCAATTCTCAATACAGAGTATGGATATGTAAGGATATCGTAAAAGTATACGTGTTAATATATTTACAAATCCATAAACATATCTAACATATCCTTATGGATCCATACCCTGTATAGGGAATTGAATTAATGGATCTTATGGACCTGTAATCTCTATGGACCATTTTTGCCAGGGTTATCATTAGTTAATTTTCAAAATCAAGTTTAATCAATGAGAACACGTTGTGCGAGTAGTATTAAACCAAAGTCGGGCAAATGGGGGTGGTAATCGATTACACGATTACCGAGTAATCGTAATCGTCTTTTTTTCTGAGGGTGATTTTATGGTAATCAGGGTTGCATTATTACAAGTCAGTCATCACATTAGTTGCAGAAGAATTAAGATCTAATCGAAGAGACCCAAAAATTTACTATTTTTCTGTGAAAAATGCACTTAATTTCCATCCACAGGTTTGACGATTACCGATTACCCAGAAATCGCGTAATCGATTACACTCCTATTTGCCCAACTCTGATTTAAACCTAGAAAATGTCCCTTGACAGTTTTAAATTACGCTGAAAAGAAGAAAACGATGATTTTTTCTTTACTTTTTTTTCACTGATTTTTGGTCGTTTATTTCTGATATCTCACAGCCCAATGTGCAACGGCTGAAAGGAGAGTGAAAGAGATGAAGGAATATGGATTGGTAAAAATGGTAAGCGACCGGTAACTGGTAAAGTATATGAACACGCATATACACGTCAATAGAGCTTTGTGTGTGAATGTGTGGGGCGGAGGGGGGCCGGCTGGGATTGGTGCTTGTGCGCATATCTGTCGTTTGAGTCGCAGGATAGAGATTAATCTTGCGTAACGAGCTTTATAAAATGAAAAAAAAACGGTGAGGGGGGAGGGGGGAAGGGAGGGGGTGGAGGGAGGAAATTGAAACGTATGTTTAGATGTAATTAACACGGGACAACATGCGCGCGCACGCACGCAAAGATTTAGCGACCGACGAAAATAAGCGCGGTTGCCGAATTTATTGAACACTGAGAAAAAATTGTCTGTTAATTTAACCGAACGTCTGCTTAACCCTCTGTGGACCAGGTTTTAAAAAAACGCCAATCTTCCGTTTAAATAGGGAAGGTAGTTAACTGTTCGTACTCGGAAGAGTTGAAATTGCATATACAACGCATTGAAGGCGCCGTATCTCGTTCCTGTTTTCATCGCTAATCGCGTTTAACTGGAATGAAGACTGAGTCAATATGAAATAGACTAGAGGAGAAAAACGAGGAGACTCGGGCTTGGTCCATAAAGGGTTAATACTTCTTAGCCGGAATTCCTACTGAAGTAACAGGAATTCTTGTTGAAGCAACAGGAATTTCTTGTTGAAATAACAGGAATTCCAGTTAAGTAAGTATATTAATAAGACGTCCGATTCCGGCAACAGGAAATTTTTCTCGATGAATAGCCGCATCCCGTCTTGTGTCGGCTACGTAAGGGTCGTAAGAGGGGGGGGGGGGTATTCGATGGCGCCGCAGCTGGAGAGCCCGAAGGAAGGGGGACTAATTTCTCCCTAGTTTAGGGATGAGTCTACTTGCCAAAAATGATAGTCCAAAAGGAGCAAGAAAACGAAGGCAAGAACGCAAAGAAATTTTAGACCGGCAACAGCAAAAGCCAAGGCAGCTATTTCGCGTGTGATTGGACGAATTTTTCCCATTTAACGCGATGCAAATATTTTGAATTTCCCGCCGATTCCGGCAACATTGATAAAATACTTGATAAATAATTTGTAAGCAGGCTGTAAATAGGACAAATTAAATGATTGGACGATTTAAATTGGACAAATTTACCATAATCGATTCCTTTGGGTGGGACAAAAAGAGTATTAAACGCATATTAGGAGTGGAAGGAATCTCTTGGAACCGAGAATTGTAAACCACTGTAAGCAAGAAATTGGCCTACCGTTTGTCGACAGCTTGATACATCGGTGATTAACTAACTAATAAACTAACAAGCTTAATGCAACGATGAAACCAAGATGGTTTCGAAAGAGACGTGTCAGAAAGTCCATAAATTGCTCCGATTTAATTTTATCAGCTGAAGTTCAACAGATGAAAGACGCCAAGCTACGGCTGGCAAAATGCAATCACCAGTTGTGTAAATACGTAACAAAGTTGTCTGAAAAGTCGGTCATCTCATCTCGAACAATTTCGTTTCGCTCGTGGATATTAATTACCGTGGAAATGACGTACGGGCGGCCATGGTGGGGCGACGGGCGACGCGGCTTATTCCAGATTTAATAACTTGTTTATAAATTCACCACCCCAATTTTAAACCTCTTGGCCTGCGCCTCCATGTCGAGCCTTTCACTTTTCGCAGTCTCCGAAACTTTTCAGCCGCTCTGACTGAAACTGAGCCGAAGTTTGCGAAAGCCAATAACCGCTTTAGTCGTGAATGCGATACTCGTACGAAACTAGGCGACGATAGACTGTTGCCAATAATGAATGATAGTAAAAATAAACAAAAAACCAAAACAAAAACAAACAAACAAATCTATTTGACATATTGAGATGATTCCAGGGCCCATCACTTTCGAACTGCGGATACCGCGTATTGTCGCGTTGCGCTGCTCCAATGGCGGTTCGTGAAATTCGATACACCTATGTCAACTCCATTTAAAAGTATAGAAAAGTATCGATCGTCAGAGGGTGCATTTGAACCCCCGAGAAATCGATAATTTTCTATACTTTTAAATGGAGTGGACATCGATATATCGCATTGCACGAGCCGCCACTGCGCTCCTCAAAGCGCCAACAATTTTTGGCTAAAATTGGGCTCCTGCAAACTTTTACTATAAGCAAATAAAAAGTCCAATCTTATGTAATGTCCAACAAAAATCACGAAAATCACACCGAAAAAGTCTAAAATTTGGTAATCAACTCAAAAAACTGCTCTAAAGGCAAGATCGTAATGGCGCTTCAACGCAGGTATCGTGGGAGATTCCTGTCTAATCTGTCACTTTCTCTACGGAAACACAGAGGTATGTCTCATTTTAGATAGGAATCTCCCATGATACCTACGTCTCTGCGCCATTATGCCCGATTCTGAGAGTGTATTTCGTGATTTTTTAGTGCGTACTCATCGTAATTTTTACAGGTTTTTATGCAAGAATCAACGCTCCAATCCCCCGAAGCAAACGTTTGCAAGAGCCCCATTGACAAGTTAACACAAACTGTACAAATTTGAGGAACGTCAGCACCTGCAGACATACTTCAGGAAGACACCCTGAAAGTTTCAAGGATACAGGAATTCGATGTCCGTCCTCCCACTTGAATGCGTGCATTAGAAAAGGACGGAGAGAGGGACTGAAGTCACGTGATAACCATTTATAAATGCTATCCTTTTCTAACACATGTGTTCAAATTGAAGAAGAGAGGGACAGACGAATTCTTGTATGCGCAGCTCATGGGCTGAAACTCGAAGTTAGCTCCACGTGTAGCAGGGACTGAAGTCACGTGATGGCCATTTATATATGCTATCCTTTTCTAACACATGCGTTCAAATTGAAGAAGAGAGACACAGACGAATTCCTGTATGCGCAGCTCATGGGCTGAAACTCGAAGTTAGCTCCACGTGTAGCAGGGACTGAAGTTACGTGATGACCATTTATATATGATATCCTTTTCAAACACATGCGTTCAAATTGAAGAAGAGAGAGACAGGCGAATTCCTGTATGCGCAGCTCATGGGCTGAAACTCGAAGTTAGCTCCACGTGTAGCATACCTTCCATAATTTTCATACATTTGTTTAAATGGACATATCTGTTGTCGGTGAAAGACACATTCCTGGAAACTCCGATGATTTCAACAGAAAATATGATAACTATTGCGATTTTTGAGCGGAAAAGCCGCCACCTTTGAAATAAAAATCATGACTGATGCTTGAGCGCAACCTCGCGGTGGGCAACACAATCGACGGTTAATTATTATTTTCAATGTGAAGCGTTTGATGAGCCCGAGCTCATAGGTTCTCAGTTCCTCGAAAATAGCCGCTTTATAATTTAATCTACACGACTATTTTCAATTTCCAAGGGCGCAATGTGTAATGAATTCAGCGCGAGATATGAACATTGAACATTGAACGCGATATATGCGCCGTTTAACAATGGATAATCAATTTATCGTTCGGCTTTTGAACGTGCGGTATGCAGTATGCACTCAACGGGAGAGATGCGTATCATATATCAAAGCCCATCGAGACCAATTAGCCAATAAAAGAGGGACAACAAGCCGAAATGAAGTTTCAATCAGGTATAATTTGGGAGCCTTTGAGGCTTTTTACATAATGTTTTAATAAATTATATCCTAATTTCCAGCGAGAGAGCGCTTGATTTAGACCAACGATTCTATCTACAGTTGTGAATTTTAATCTATAATAATAAGTATGAATGAAACACTAATTTTCATTTTCTAATTTTACACCTTTTTTGCGGAAAGGCTTCAGTTGAGATTACATCGAAATGTGAATAACAGGTGGATCAGGATAAAATTATCGAAACCACAAAAATATCGATAGAAGGTACCATTAATGAAATATCAATCCAAACTGATGAGAGGCAAATTGAATTAAGTTCTTTGTTTAAATATCTCAACTTCGGCCTGAAACCCGGTCTAAATTGACCTTAAACCAGGGCTGCCGTTGTGCGTATAATCAATGCTATTTTTCAATTCACCGATGATTCCACCGGTTGAGAAAAGATTACGCAGTTCAGTTCAGTGTATGACTGTAATGCACAAAAATACTCTGATCTGTAATCTTTCCTTAATCGGTGGTACTCCGTTGATTAATTTAAATTTCCGCAAGTTTTTTAAAGTCATCGACGACTCCACCGATTGAGAAAAGATTATAGATGCGAGTATGTTAGTTTATTACAGTCATAAACTGAACTGAACTGTGTAATCTTTTCTCAACCGGTGGAATCATCGGTGAATTGAAAAATAGCATTGATTATACGCAAAACGGCAGCCCTGCCTAAAAGTGTGATACGTGGGGCGGGCGTAGAGAGAAACCGTCATCAGACATCACAAGCGCAACCAGGATCTCTTCCATCTCTCTCATTTTCCATTTTGAATGTACGAGTAGGAAAAGGACAGAAAGAGGGGGTTTTATCCCCTTGCCCATCCTTGTCTGACATACGTTTTTTAATGGAGAAAAGAGAGAGATGAAGAAACTCTCGGTGCGCTACTGTCAGACACAGATACACTCAACATCCTTAAAGCCCTTGAGTTCTTTCGATGAATCATTATTATTATATTATATTATTATACATACATATATGTATAAGAAAAGAATGAAAAAGAAACAATGAATCAAAATCCGCCCACAATCTTTGCGGTATCGTGGTGACAGCAAATAGATATTAGCTTCTACATTTGCCTTGTAATATACCACGACCCATGAATTTTGACTCTAAACTCACGCACTGTGGGTTCCAAGATTATACGCGTGCATGGTCCAAAAAAAAAAAAAAAAAAAAAAAAAAAAAAATTAAATAAACAAACGATAAATCTGCAATCCGCGACACGATATGGAGTGCAAAATTCCGGCCTATTGTGCTCGGAAACCGAATAAATCAGTGTTCACAGAATCATAAAAAAACACCCGCAATGAATCGCTGAGCTATGGGCGGGGGGGGGATTTAAAAATTGCAATGGCCACGCAAAGACGAACAAGGGTTCAAAATGAGGGATTTGAAGGACAAAAGGAAAACGTTTGAAAATTTTACATTTCAAAGTCGAGGCAAGTTTTAAAGAGTTAATAAAAACTTGAGAAATATGACTGAATGTTGGAGGTAAATATTATGTATTCAAATAATATTTATGAATATCATTAGAGTTCTTTTACTATACTTTATCAGTAACGGCTCAAGCAACTTGGTATGTCATTCAAACATACGCAAAAGTATCCATACATTGGGGCTGCGATTACACCCGCTGAAGATCGATTGTTTTACATGAGTTTAAAAATAGAGAATACGTCGTTGCCAAAAAGCACGAGCCGCCCCCAGTGGCGGATCCAGAAAAAATTTCTGGAGGGAATTTTCTGGGGGGGGGGGGGCACGCATATGAATTTTTAAATTTGAAGCGTTGCAGGAAGAAATTTTGGGTTACATTCTGTAGATAAACGGGCAAAATTTGAGGCGTCAGGGGGGGGGGGCTTCCCCACATACGCCACTGTACTATACATACTAGTCCCCATCGTTACGCCCCCATTTTGAGGGGGAAAAAACATTGATGTGAATTAATAGGGGCGAAACACTCTTTACTTCGCATTATCGCCGTTGTTGTGTTTTTCATTTAAACTCAGGTAATTTTCGTGAATTTATCATTTTGCTGTCTGAAAACACTATCGAGCTTCTAGAGAATCATCAAAGGTTAGATTTATACGAAGTTGACTTCAGATTATTTCTTCCCCTCAAAAATGTCAAGAGGATGCAGAAAACACAAACTCAAGAATTCTGAGAGGCACCAAAAAAAAAACCAAAAAAACCCAAAAAATGACCCAGCAAAAGATTTTAGTAGAGCTAACTAAAGGTTTTGTACGCCCAACTTAAGAAATTTTGCTGGGTGAACCAAAAATTTGGTTTTTTCAACTATAGTCTTTTGCTGGATCATTTTTCTACCCAAGGTTTTGTCATAGCTACCAAAGTTCGTTTTTCTGTTTTATCGGTGAAGTCTTCGAGAAAAAAAAAACCAAATTCTGCAAAATTGTTCACACTTTTTCCCTCTAAAAAGTTTGCCCTTCGTGTTTATGAGTATATTCTCTTTAATTTTCGTTTCCATGTCCATTCAACAACCCGTTTTGATCCACTGTAACACTGCTGCCATAAACTTCGCCCTTAATACGTTTCAACAGTGCGAACAAAACAAGCTATTAAGTTATGTGCATATATCATCAGACAACAATACCACCGAAACAAGAGGGCAAGTGCGATTCGCCGAAAAAAAAAGAAGAAAAAAATCCGCGGAAATAATATTACAACTATTAATAAAATAAAAAAATAAAAAAAATAAAATAAACAACAGAATAGTGTACAGAGAAAACGAAATAAATAAAGGAGAAATGGGGAGGGCGGGATCAGCTCAAAATATGAAGTATTTAAAGAAGTTTGGACAAGAATTTTCGGGTCTGAGCCCATAAATATAATATGAGATCCATTGGACTGAGGCGCCGGAGTGACAGAGAGAGCGAGAGGGAGAGAGAGGGGGAGAAAGAGAGAGAGAGAGAGAGAGAGAGAGAGAGAGAGAGAAGAGAGAGAGAGAGAGAGAGAGAGAGAGAGAGAGAGAGAGAAAGAGAGACAGAGAGAGAGAGAGAAAGAGAGACAGAGATTGCAGGACGAGAGGAAAGGAGGATGGAGGGGTGACCTCCTGGTGAGGTGATGATACTCAGATCCTTGTTGTAAAACTAGATCTCGACTTGGGAGATTTTTTTTCCTCTTTAATTCTGTGAGCCTACGGAAGAACGAGACGTAGGGTTCAGGGCAGAAACGAGGCAACTGCTATTGACTTTCCTGCAAACAGTTGATCGCCTCCTGCGTTAAAACCGTCCAAATCTCCTGCTCTCCGTTCTGAGAGCGAGAGAAGCGAAAGGAGCGTGTATACTGTATATAGCTCGAGCTCATTTGGCTAATGAGAGGACTCGAGGAGAGGAGCCAGTAGCGCAACCAGGGTCTCTTCCTTCTCTCTCATTCACCCTTTGAATGTATAAGTTGAAAAAGGATAGAAAGAGGGGGTTTTATCCCCTTGTACATCCTTGTCTAACACACGTGTTTTAATGGAGGATAGAGAGAGATAGAGAATTTCTCGTTGCGCTACTGAGAGGAGCTAAGAGCTCGAGGATGAAGAGTGTTGTCTTTGTCTCCTCTTTAGTGTCTTCCGTGTCATCCATCATTAACGCCGTGCTGTGCTCTGTGCTGTGATGTGCGCTGCGCGCCGCGTCTCGTGTTGTGCGGGTTGCGCGGAGGAGCGCCTTGCGATTTTGACATTGCAAGATGCTTCGCAGTTGCTTATGTTCATCGGTGCATCACTGTGTTTTGAGTGCTGCCTTGTGTAATTGGTCTTACAGTGAACCCCACGGCACTCCATTTTAAGTCGAGCGAATGCTGAAGCTAGCGTTTTAGTTGAGAGAGGGCCGACCGACGACCTTGTCGACCTGTAATCTTTGGCACTCTTTGGATATATAAAGGACAAAAGGAAGTGCTATCAAAACGGACTGCCTCAAATTTCAATACACTTGTAATGGGGGGTAGTTGCACACGGAAAAAAAGAAACTACGGTGAAAATAACCATACGGATACTTGATTTTGGCACCTGCTAGATGTTATGGTAATGTTAACCAGAAATATACTATGTTTTGACTTGGTACTAGGTGATGTTACCTGATTGCATGTCGAATTTACTCTAAGTATCGGTAAATATACCATACTTCTGGGCAAGTTTACCATATAACATCTAGCAGGTGCAAAAACAGGTATCCGTATGGTTATTTTCACTAATCTTTTTTTTCCGTGCAACTTGCAAGAGTCTGACACTTTGTGTTTTTTATAAAGAAAATGAGAGAACTCGATAAGCTGAGAACAATGATGCCTTTGATTTGTTCCTAAGTTTACCGGTTTTGAAGATACACTCGTGTAAAGTTGTAAAAAATCGTTTTGCGTAGTGAAGTCACTACGCGGAAAATTCTCATTTAAGACAATGTATTTTGGGCCAAAATCTCATCGCCGGAACAATGGGACTTAATTATAGAAACCAAAGGCATCTTTGTTCTCAGCTCATCGAGTACTTTCAGTTTCTTTATAAAAAAAACACAACATTTCAGACCCTTGCAACTGCCCTGTTACAGATCAGCGGGCTGCTTATCATTTAACCTCGTCGTTAAACCATAGACAACAGAAACCGCTCACTATAATAGAGCTCGTTTCAGAAGTGTAGGCGCTATATCATAGACCGTAATCTTTGGCGAATTTTCATCTCCTTCAAATCAAAACAATCAAAGCTTGTCTCTTACTTTCAACTTTTGATTTTCGAACGTTCTTGAATAAAAATCCAACGCTTAAATTCATTTTTATTTCGCAGCATGAGTAATAAAGTTGATAAATTCAAAAAGGGTATCTGTCTAAGTGCGCCTACATATCTACAAGAACCTCTATTTATCTCGCCCATAAGATCCCGTATAGTGGCAACAACCCCCCCCCCCCTCGCCGTCCCACGAGGCCGAAACAAAACATCGTCCAATGGCTCCTATGTTGACTGTCTGACAAAGATTTTGATGCCAGCAACCAATCCGAACTAAGCCTCATGGTTTGGGTCGTTGGTCAACAATCAGCAAAGAAACCGTTGGATGTTGTTCCACATGATATTTTGGAGATCAACCCCCACTTTGAAAACATTGTTTCCCGATTTGGTCACAAACATCACGACGCTATCGAACTGCCCTGTTTAAACTGACCTTGCTCAAAATCCTAAAATGACCTCCGCGTGCTAGTATTGTATGTAATGGTCACCGCTAAGTCCTATTCCAAGCTTGGGCCTGCGGCCCACAAACGCCGGTTCCTTATGGAATGGAACCACCACTTGAGCCCTGGCTTCGACCTCATCTCCTCCACCCCAAAGCTAATGTTGATCGGTGAGGGGGCGGACGGGTTAAGAATCAAAAGGGAGAGGAGGAAGGGGCGGGGGGGATTGTAAACAAAATACATTGCATCTACAGTTTCTTGGGAGTGTATAGATGTATTTAATAACGGACCTTTTTATTTTTGAAAGATAAAAATGAGACTCTAAGCGTCTCAGTACATAAACATAAATGCTCAAGAGCTCGGCGTTAATATACAAATTACGTTTGGAGAGTTTTTAATACCCACTTTTACTTGGGAGGGGGTAAGGGGGTGCTTTCGCTCTGATTGTGAGCTGCTCCATCCCTTTTCGTTGCCGGCCGCGTTTGCACTGTGGGTCGAAACAGTGTTTTTTCTGGACTATGTATAAAAGTTGTATTATTCGATAAAGAAATATGCTTAGCGTTGATACTTTCTCTCAAACACCCTGCCGAACATAAAAGTAATAATTAAACTGATTTGTTAAACCTGATTTTAATAGTTTTTGTTCTGTGATCTTGCATAGCTTAAATGGGGGTTCATTGCAGTGGCGTCGCGTGCAATTTGGCAACGATGTATTTTATCCATTTAAACTCATGTGAAATATCGAATTCAGGGGGTGCACAGTGCATAAGGAAAATTCGATATATTTAATGAGTTTTAATGGAGCAGTTGCATTGTTGCCAGATGGCACGCGACGCCACTGGTTCATTGAAACAGGGCATTCCGATTGCCCGCGCTGTATTCTTTGTGACCAAAGTAGAAAATAATGTTATTCATATGGGGGTTAATTTTCCGTTTCGATTAAGGTCCATTCGAAAAATTCAGTCCTATTGGGCTATAATATTTTGCTCCTTAATATGATGGCAAAAGGAACCTGACCAAATCGAGAAATAAACCACGAATTGAATATCATAGTTTCTAGCTTTGATCAAAGACCGCACAGCGCTATGACTGGCCTGTTAAAATAGACCTTGAGTAATGGCTTATTTTCCGACGCTTCAAAATTTCTTTGTTTTTACTTTTTGTTCCATATACTTGTATTCTTGCTCATAGTTTCCATTATTTTTCATCCGTATTCAGATTTATTCTTGGATTTTTCAACGTTCAACATTCATTTTTATCAGACAATGAATGACAATAATTTTTTTTTATTTTTTTTTTGTTAACCGTGCGATTCCACCACATTGTGTTTTACTATAATGTGCAGATTGACTAAATTAATAAAAAAATAAAATTTGCCTTTTATTGTTTATATCGTCTAATTTACTTTCTCCATGAAATTGTGTCCGAAAAAATCCACGCTTCAATCCCTTTGTGCGCCGCGATCTTCGACCCGTTAAACGGCATCTTTGCTCCAACGCACCGCACCAGTCCCTCCCTCATCATGTCTTCGAGCCTCGACCACCCTCCAGATCCCCTCAGATCCTTCCAGATCTCTCCAAAACGAACGAAAGAGATACACTTCCCTGACGTTTATGTGTGTCAATCAAATATTCCACCCGCTTATTATTCTACAAGTATTCTTTTGTCATTATAAATATATTAAAACAAACCGTCTTAATTTTCCTAGGTTCAAACAATAGAGTGCCGCGGGCTTTAGTATATTTGTATGGGTACTGTATGGGGGGTTATGTTACACATGCATCTTATTTTTTTAATCTTTCCTCTAGATGTTTCATTGGAGCTCTTATCAGTGGCAGCTCGTGCAATATGGCAACAATGGATTCCCACCATTTAAACCTATGTAAATAATCGATTATTTTACGCAGGCTTAAAGCTCTTGCTGGTCCCTGACAGAGTTGCGCAAATCATCGTTTTCGATAACATGCAATTAATCTATTACTTTTTACTTAATGTAATCGAGTTTGATTTTAGCATCAATCTGATGATCAGATTTCAATGGTTCTAAATGTTATTCGACCATTCAGTGAATTCCATATATTTTTCAAGGATTAATCCGGGCACCAGTGGGGGGGGGGTAAATGGTAGCTTGTGCAATGAAGCAACAACGTATATACTCTCCATTTAAACCTAAGTAAAACCATCGATCTTCGGGAGGTTCACTGAGTCCCTCGCTGGGAAATCTATACTTTTGCATAGATTCAAATGGAGGAAAAAGACATGGTTGCCAAATATCACGAGCCGCCACTGGTAAAATGGCACAAAGGGCCCCGATGACAATATTTTACGGCGACAATATTTGGCGACAATCACTAGTTGTTTGATGGGCGCGTTGTTTGTTTCACGTCACTTTGATGGACAGAAGAAAATGAGAAAGAGAAGAAAGGAGTCATCGATAACGGATTATGTTTCGGTAATTTTCCCTTCTTAGAAAAATCTATACGAAGTGCATCACATATGGAGTAAGTACAATAGTACGTATTTAAAATAGAAGAAGAAGGTGGGAAATCTGAATGAATGAAAAAAAAATAAACAGCTAAATTGAATGGATAATATTTTATAGGACTAGTTATTAAAAAACCGGTTGTTAGAAATGCAAAATTACCATTAAAATTTCTTGAAAAATGTGTAATTTCCCTTGGAAACCACCAGCGGGTAAATTTGTATAAAGTCTGCATTTTAAGTGAATCAGTTTTGTTTTACGCAGTGGATAAGTGGATACTATACAAGGTTTAAAGCCGCTCTAGAATTTGATCGGAGATCCATCGCATAGTTGATACTACTCAGACAAATTCATCGCATTCTTTTGCCGGTAAATGAGTGACGTTAACCTGATCAAATTTTAATACTATAACAATCAGAAAAGAAAATAAAGTGACATCAAGTCAATAAGAATATTAAAAAGCGAGCGATAAATAAGCGACGGGACGGGACTTCGCGGCGACTTTGAGGACACCAAAAATTCTTGCGATTTAAATGAGAATTTCTCTTGGGATCGTTTGCATTCTTTGTCGTTAAAAAAAATAGCTTTAAATATTTCTTTGTTTGAAAGTAAATTTTTCTCCGCTTGTCTGATCTGATCCCCACATATCTTGAGTGAGCTGAATCCGGAATCGCGATTCGCGCATGCGTAATAATAAACGCGTGTTTACCTTCAAAGTAAAGAATAAATGTAACATTAAACATATACGTAAGTTTAAAATAGTCAAGGAGGTTTGTTTACGACGCATTGGTAAAAACAGTAAGAATGACAATTTAAAAACTAGTAAAACCATTTTTTTCCCTTTCTTTGTTTTTTCTGTCTTTTCTTAAGTTCTCAGTTCATCTACTAGATCGCTTATTCCTATCATAAGCTACGCACATCTAAATACCATTTAAATTTCTAAAACTTCGTACGCCACGCTTAATACATTGAATAGTTTCCAACGTCCTACACAGAAAAAACTAGTAAAACCAAGTTGGTAGCGCTGACGAAACCTTCGATAGAAAAATGACCCAGCAAAACTCTTTAAGTAGAGCTAACTAAAGTTTTTGTACGCTTACTAAAGAGGTTTTGCTAAGTGAACCAAATATTTGGTTGGCTCAACTAACGTCTTTTGCTGATGTCATTTTAACAGGTTTTTATGCAAGGATCAACTCTTCAATCCCTTATACCAAAATTTTGCAAGAGCCTATTTGAACTGGAAATTTGGACATCTGCCGCAAAACTTGTGCTGGATGTCTACTTTTCTCTGAAAATGAGAAAGAAGGACAAATTCCTGGATACTATACCATGGGCGGATCCAGCGATCTGACAACCGTGTATTCTTCCCATTTGAATGCGTGAGAAACAATCGATTAGTCAAGGGGCCATGGCCCCCTCGAGAATCGATTCTTCCTCATACGTTCAAATGGGAAGAGTACATGGTTGCCATATTGCTGGATCCGCCCTTGTACTATACAACTATGACCGTAGCCGTAGCCAGGATATTGTATTTCTCTCTCTCTCTTAGCTCATTTGTACGCATGTGTTAGAAAAGGATGGATATAGGGGCTGTCACCTGACTTCTGCCCATGTTCCTGTCCTTTTCTAACAAATACAGTAAAAACGAGAAAAGATAAAGAAAGACAAATTCGTGGGTCCGGCTACGGCTGTATGACCACGACCACGTTTGCTCGTCCTTGGGCGACAAAAAATAGCCAATCACAACTCATAATCCCGTCATCATAATCGGGTCGATGACAAAATAAAACTCACCTGAACCACGTTCGAGATTGACTTATAGCCGACGATAAATCTCCCAACTGGAAGCGCATATCTGTATCTTAATTAGGATCAATCGAGAGGGGGTCGAACTCGAACGCCGTACACTATACAGAGTCATCTGATTCTGATTAGCTCAACTATGCGCGCTGAAGTTTGAGGAATGTTTGGCGTTCACGTCTTCATTTGATGTCCCTCATTTTTCTCTCTCTCTCTTCCCCCCCCCTTCTCACTCTCTTACCCCCTTCTCTCTCTCTCTCTCCCTCCCCCTCTCTCTCACTACCTCTCCCTCTCTCTCCCTCTCCCTCTATCACCCCCCCTCTCTCTCTCTCTCTCTCTCTCTCTCTCTCTCTCTCTCTCTCTCTCTCTCACTCTTTCTCTCTCTCTCCCCTCCGATTCCCATTAATCTGTCTCTTTCTCAGTCCGAGTTTACAGCCGGAGAGCCAAGGAGTTCCTTCTCTCTGTCTCTTTATTAATTAAACTGTCCGGTCTATCATCATCGAAGTTAAGAGTCAAACCGACTATGCGTCCGCGCGCATGCGCACACACACACAAACACACAGCTGTAGCCAGGAGTCTGTCTTTCTCTCTCTCTTTGCCCATTTGAACTCACGTGATAGAAAAGGAGGGAGGGAGGGGCTATCTCGTGTCTTCAGCCCCTATATCTGTCCTCTTCTAACACATCTGATCAAATGGGCCAAGAGGGAGTAAGACGAATTCCTATGGCTACGACGATGCACACATAAACACATGTACACACACATTTTTGAGCACAGCAAAGCAATGCTCATTCCTGACTCATTTCGAATCAAGAAATCTGCTTTTCGAAACCTTGATCTCATATCTTACACTCCGCTCCACTCCGCCGCTTCTCTGGCGGTCGTATTAACTGTATCTGTGTGAAATTGAACTATATATTCAAAATACTGAAAAACTTGTTATTCACTTTGTTTAGATTTTATCGTTTTTTGAGCCGTGAGGAATGTTACCGTGTTCGTTTCTTCTGAGTTTAAAAGATGTATTCGACATTATATTACAGTGGTGGACATCGTCGGAAAAATAACAAATTAAACGTCATGGGCGGATACAGAAAATTGTCTTTCTCTCTCTCCTCCCATTTGAAAACGTGCGTTAGAAAAGGACAGAAGATGGGGCCAAAGTCACGTGATGGCCCCCTCAGCTATCCTCTTCTAACACATGAGTTCAAATGCGGAAGGAGAGTGAGAAAGACACATTGTTGAACGTCTTGGGTTTTTATAATTTTTTACTCTCAGTCATCATTATATTTTATCAGAAAATTAGTTGCTTTTTCAACGGTTGTTTATTGTACTATCAACAAATTAAAGACTGCCGCGAGATTTTCACGAGCTAAGCTTCGCCTTCAAGGTTTTGGTTCGGCCACTCTTCATACTCTTCAAACCTTGCAGGTGAGAGGCCAGAGCGGGTAGGGCGGGAAAGCCACTACAGATCAGTCCCACACCCACACCCATAGCTGAAAATGAGTGAAAATCTCGCGACAGTCTTTAATTCGTCGATAGTACATTCTCACTCGACTTTCAAACATTCAACACTCAACATAATTTTGACACATCGAAAACTTTTCAAAACTTTAACTAAAATTGTAATAATTCGTTTGAGGATAGAGGTCTAAACTAGTGGCTTAGCGCGCGACTTGGCAACGTTGTATTTTGCCCATTTAAATCCACGTGAAAGGTCGCCTTTGAGGCAGTGGCGGCTCGTGGGCTTTGGTATTGGGGAGGCTGTGGGGGGGGTCTGGGGGAACCCGCCCCCAGCAAGGGGGGGGGGGTTCCCCCCAGAAAGAAAACACACAAACACAAAAACAAACAGGCGCGGCTGGTCCGGCGACTGGCATGACGGTTATATCCGGCTACTGGCTCGGCAACGCTGCGAGAGTCGAGGAGGATTGCAGCCTCCGATACCTTCGTTAGCGCGTGCACAGTCCTTGCATGGTTGTGTGTGTGTGTGTGCCGAACACCACTTGACTTGACTCGACCGACTCGGAGCCTGTGCCTCTCGACGAGGCACAGACTCTGGCACTGCTGACTGCCCGTTTCGCGACTCGGAAAACTCGTTCCCCGCCCGCTTATAACTTCCTTCTCTTGCGCTCTCTCCTAGTGAAGATTGATTCAAGTTTTAGAGTCACGGACATTGTGATTGCCTAATTTTAATATATTGTCTCTCGTTACTGTCTTGTCGACGTTATTTTTTTCTTCCCTCTGAATGTCTGGGGAGGCACAGCCTCCCTTGCCTCCTTAGGCGAGCCGCCACTGCTTTGAGGATGTTCACCGGACACCCAGTCGTTCGATATTTTTACAGGATTTAAATTAACGAAATACAATGTTGACAAATTGCATGCTACGCCACTGGTCTAAACTCTAAAGCTTAAAAATTTTAACTGAAATATTTCTGAAATCGAAATATTTAAATTGTTTCACATACTTCAATAACACGTCATTTCTCATATTGGTAGCCGCATTTATTTGTTCATTGTTTGTTCTACTTTTATAATTATTATTATTTTGGTTCTGTGTTAATTCGTAAATTAGTGTTTGAATAAGGCTTGGTTCGAAAAAGCGATAGATCAAATTATATGTATTACTATGGATAAAACATCTTTGCATTTCAAATTAGCAAACTTTTCAAAGATATGAAATCTTTCGCCAAAATTTCATGACATATTCAGACAAATTTGAAATTTTATAAGAGATTTAACCTTTGTTTGTATAGGGTTCTAACTCCCAATTGTTAAAACGGTAGCAAAATAAAGTCGATGTTTTTGGGCCTCGTTTTAATATCGAAACCCTCGTCTCTAAAATACTGATGAGCTATCGAGAATTCGAGAGCCAGCATTGACAAAAGAATTTCCAATTTGACAACAGTGCATTCAACGCAATCAACACACCCACTCAACCTCCATGACCAATTGTCAAATTTAATGCACTAATAAAAGTTAAAAAGTCATAATTCAAAAGTGTCTGGCAAAAGAACGTAAAAAAAAGTCGGCGTAGACTCAAGCCGGTAATATTAGCGCAGTGTTTAAATAAAGAGAAAAAAAACCTACCCCCACTCATGAGTATACATCATGGGTGGATACAGGAATTAATCTTTCTCTCTCTCCAGTCGTTTGAACACATGTGTTAGAAAAAGATAGAAGAGGCGGTCATCACGTGACTTTAGGCCTCTATCTGCGTCCTTTCCTAACGCAGGTATTCAAATAGTAGTAGAGAGAGACAGGCAAATTCCTTTATCCGCCCATAGCATGCATACATGTGTAAGCGTAAAATCGTACGCTCATAAACTTAAGTCCTCCTGATTTTATGGTAGGACTGAGGGGACTCGAATAGCAAACCCTACCAAGCGAAGGAAATGTCAATTCAAAATCGAGAGTGTAAATCTTGACGCAAGAAATATGTTGCTTTTGTTTCGTTTTCGTCTCTTTAACCTCAAACGGTCGAACATCATTCACCATTTATTCAACAGTGAAAGAGAGACTAATAAGAAAATAAATAGGACCCGATGATTATGCCTCGAGAGAGCCCATTAAAAATATTTAATGTTGGACGGTGAACGAAAATAAAAACGACGGAAAATATAAATTTGTGTGCGACTCGCAATCAGTTTCTTTTTTTTACTTTTCCTTCAGTCCCGCAAAGCCATAAAAAGATTTTTAAGGCTCCCGATGGCATCATCGTCGAAATGGTTTTATGAACGGGCGATGATATAGTTGTCCAAAAGAGGTGTGTAATTGGGCGGATTGGGCAATGCACCACATTGCGAGAGCTCACTCCCATAATGTTTAGTAGTGCTATATAGTCAAACTTTAGCGCATATGACGTCAATTCGACGCACTATACTTTCGAAAGACCGCACTATTTTGAACAGTAAAATAGATAGTCGAGCTCACTATCCACTGACAGCATCGCAGCTGAAACCAGGACCCCCCCCCCCCCCCATCATCCTACCACGGGGTTATTGATGTTCCTTCTTCGATCCTTTATGAATTGTATAAGCAATCTACCAATAATGTCTCAATTCCCAATGGGTCTGTTGCAGTGGCATACACCGGAGGGGGGGGATTTGTAGGGGTAGAGGGGAAGAGGGGAATAATTTTCAGTCAAACGCTCATCAGTGCAAGTCCCCCAAACGGGCTAAACTCTCTTCGAACACGTGAGTTAAAAATAAGTTCCTTCGAAGAGAAAAAAAGTAAAACTGGACTTACTCGCTAAAATATTTCCTTTTTACACGATGTCTGATGTCTACAGACTGCGATGACAAAAATCAGACAGCTCACCTGAAAGCAAAAGACAAAAACAAAATATTGTAGAAAATTCATGAAAAATATTTGTAGAATTTTGAAAATGATCAAAGATCCAAAAGTGGTACACATTCTTCCAATTACAAGTAACAAACTGTGTTTGTGGGAATACACTTATTATACTTATATAGATGAGCTCAGAAACTTTCAGTAACTGCCAGGCTAGGTTAAAAAAAATTACGAAATAAGGTATTTTTGACACAGTTTGTAATTATTTGGCCTACAGGAACTCTTGGCCTTCTGACCGCTTCAAAGGCAGCTAATTCTTACTTCTTCTTTGTCAGGGAGAGAAGGAGAGAGAGAAAATGAAAGAGAGCGAGAGAGCGAGAGAGAGAAAGAAAGGAAGGGAGGGAGAAAGAGAGAGAGAGAGAGAGAGAGAGAGAGAGAGAGAGACAGAGAGAGAGAGAGAGAGAGAGAAAGGACAGAAGTCACGTGACTTTTCAATCCTTTTCTAAAACATGCGTTTAAATGGAGAGAGAGGGGGGAGCAGGAGAAAGAGGGAGGGAGAGAGAGAGAGAGGAATGGAGAGAGAGAGAAGGAGAGAGACAGAGACAGATAGAGAGAGAGAGAGAGAGAGAGAGAGAGAGAGAGAGAGAGAGAGAGACATAGAGACAGGAGAGAAGTCACGTGACTTTCCAATCTTTTTCTAATACTAATGTTCAAACTTTTAATGTTCAACTTTTCTAATGTTCAAATGGACAGAGAGGGAGGAGGGGAGAGAAGGGGGAGAGAGAGAGAGAGAGAGAGAGAGAGAGAGAGAGAGAGAGAGAGAGAGAGAGAGAGAGAGAGAGAGAGAGAGAGAGAGAGAGCGAGAGAGAGAGCGAGCGAGAGAGGACAAACTCCTGGATCCACTGGTGAGCGCATGACGATTGAATCAAACGAATAACAGAACGATTTGTTTTCTTCAGATTTCTGTCCCCTTCCTGGCTTTCCTCTGATAAATGATGCACTTTTATCGGGTATAGTAGCTTGTTAGCGTCCTAAAAACGCGGGTGCATTTCATGGGGGGACGTCGCGTCGCGTCGCGTCGTCGCCCCGTCGCTTGCGTCACGAATCCAGTCGAACCTGTGATGCTGAAGCTCGCATCCAATTACAATTCATCGTGTCCACCTCGGAGGATGCGACGATGGGTCATTCATTGGAAGCTCAATGAAAAATAACAAGTTAACAACCTAATCCGAGAGAGAATCTGACTTATCTTATTCGCCCATCTTGAGACCGCAGGTTGACGCAGCTTCTCCGAGTCAGAGCCCCTTGCCTTATGCCCTGCTCTAACCCCCCCCCCCCCCCCCGAGCCCAAACCAAAGACAAACTGATGGACGCTTCACTTGCTCACCCATCGTACAGTTGGGTGAGAGCATTAACTTCACAGAAAAATTTCAAAAGAAACGTTTTGCACAGTGGCGGCTCGTGCAATGTGGCAACAACGAATTCTGTCAATTTAAATCTATGTAAAACAATCGATCTTCTGCAGGAGGTACAATGTCACCCCTCCCCCCAAGATATCGAAACTTTTGCATGGATTTAAATTGCAAAAATGCATGATTGCCAAATTGCACCAGGCGCCACCGGTTTTGCATTACATTAAAAAATAATCTGTAGGGAATACCCCACGAAAACTTCCTCACGTCAAACTTAATCAGGGCCCCTTTATATTTTCTGAGGGAACCCCCTCCCCCATAAGGGAACAATTTTACAGTAAGCTAGTTGTAGAAATGTTTTTGCAAATTTGCATCAAAATTCTAACAGCTGTTGTTTATTGTTTTTCCCTATATAGAATACTGTAATAACATTTACATTCAGACGCAAACTTCCTTTTGTCCCCGCTGTAAATTGAGGCCATCCCTTGAAAAATGGCCCGTGAAACAACAGGGTACGCTCTTTTTAAAAGTAAGCATTGTGATTACACACAGTCTTTTGCCTGAAGAGCGTACCTGCTGTTTCTGGAGCTTTTTTCCGGCAACAGCTTCCAATAAGAAGCTCTTGCAAACTTTTGCTACAGGTGATTGAAGAGTTGATTCTTACATGTAAACCTGTAAAAATGACGATGAGTGCACTAAAAAATCACAAAATTCACTCTAAGAATTGGGGTTAATGACGGAGCTACACGGGTATCATTGGAGATTCCTATCTAATGCGAGACATATCTCTGTGTTTCCGTAAGTAGAGAAAGTGACAAATTATAGACAGGAATCTCCTATGATACCTGCGTAGCATTCCGATCTTGCCTGACACAGCTTTTTTCTGAATTTATTACTAAATTTTTTACTTTTTTATTGTGATTTTCGCTGGATTCTACATCAGAAATAGCTAGTTTTAGCATTAGGTGTATAGATATCTGAGACATAATATCTCTGTGTTTCCGTATAGAGAAAATGATAAGTTAAACAGGAATCTCCCATGATACCTGCGACACCTGCGTAGCATTCCGATCTTGCCTGACACAGCTGCTTTCTGAATTTATTACTGAATTGTTTACATTTTCAGTGTGATTTTCGTGATTTTCGCTACTTTCTTCATCAGCTTCAGCTATTCATTTGCTTACAGCAAAAGTTTGCATGCAAGATGCTTCGCCGCGGAATGAGACGCAGCTGACCCACAGTACATCGGAGCGTGGAGAGGTTATCCGAGACTGAAAGCTGATCGAGGGAGGGGGATGGGTGAGGAGGAGACGGAACGGGAGGGTGGGGAGGGGGAGGGAGGAGGGGGGGCGACGACGTAGTATTCATCGAGCTTAGCATAAACTTGGGCTGCTCAGTGCTCATCCGATCCGATAGGAATCGGTTGAATCGCGGTCGTCCAATTAAAAAAGTGTGAAGATTCTATTAAACATGGGGGCACGGTGCGCCTCTTTAACGAACGTATGAATGCATCGATTTTGACAAGATTCCCCATGCGCGATGCGACAAGCTCTCGAAAGTCGGCCGCTCCGCGTTTTTTACTGCGCGTGCGTAGAACAACGCTAATTGTTACCATTACAGCATGTTAACTGCCTCCGTTTCGATACGCGATAAATTGACAGCCACTTGCTGCCGCGTTGTCATATTCCTCCTCCCCCTCCCCTAGTCCCACTCCTCCTCCCACCTTCCCTCTATTTCGAAAAGACGCATGGGTGCCTGGGGGGGGGGGGGGGGGGGGTTGGTGGGTAAAGGGTGGTATCTTCTATGGATTTGAATGCGATTTACATAAGGTAAATCCAAACGAAACTTCACCAGATTTCAATCCGATGGATAGCGCGCCACTAGTGACTTTTGGGAAAAGTCGTGTTTTTGACATTTCAAGTTGAAAACAAAAACAAAAGACCGCAAGAGCCAAGAACGTCAGCACCTGCGAAATTTTCTTATGTATTTGTTGAGCCCAAAACAAGCAAACTTGGTTGAGAATTAAAGCCAAATGTGATTAAATTCATTTCGCCATAAGCTTATTGAGTGCGGGTGAGTACGAGTGAGTGATGCGAGTGATGTTATGTCTATCTGCCTCACTCGCACTCATTGGGGCTAATCTAATAGGAATTTTCGTATTTCATCATTTCTAGCAATTTTTTTTTTTTTTTTTTTTTTTTTTTTTTTTTTTTTTTTTTTTTTAATATTCCAGCTTGAAACTCTCAGGGTATCTTCCTGCGAAGTATGCTCGCACTTTGCTGACGTACCTGTTATGTACTTTTTGCGTAAATTTGTCGATTTTAACCAACCATTTTGTGTGAAATTTATTGGCAGAAATGAACATCTACAGTCATTGTTAAGCGATTTCAAGAAGATCATATCGTGAAGAGTGAAGGAGTGAGGAGGCTCTCCTGCACCTCTCGGCTCATTTACCCCCCTCCACCCCGGTCACGTCGGCAATTAGCCGCGGCACTTCCGGGCGCACACACAGAAATGCCAGAAAATGAAAAATAATCTGAAGATTCGAATATTTGGAGAGAAAATTGAGGTTTGGGAGGACCATCCCTTAGGTTTTTATATTTTAGTTAAGAAATTAAAAGTTCGAATCAATCAGTTTAAAATTGGTTTGAAATAAAAGTGAAAGTGTTTTAAAGCGGCAATCCATACATATAAAAGAGACATACAGGGACTTTAGACACGGGCGGATACAGGGAATTGTCTTTCTTTCTCTCCTCCCATTTGAAAACGTGTGTTAGAAAAGGAAAGAAGAGGGGGCCAAAGTCACGTGTTGGCCCCCTCTGCTGTTCTTTTCTAACACATGAGTTCAAATGGAGGGAAAGAGAGAAAGACAATTCCCTGTATCCGTCCATAATTTTAGATCATTCCGATCGTTCTGAAATCCAACGGAATCGGATAAATGGATCAGCGTACGGAACCCCAATAATTTGACAACACTGCATACGGAGTCAGGAGTCAGCACAGCAGCAGCAATCACATACACATACCACGGCGCGCGCAGTGCAAATCAGCCGCTTGCGGCGCGGCCTCCGAATGCGAACGGACGGGAGTTCGATTCCTGAACTCATTACTATGTCACCGCGAGGAGAACACGGGTATAAAATCGGAACAATACTCATTATACTTATACTCAATACGAATGAGCTGCAAATACACTCGATATGAATAAATAATCGAGAGGAAAGGGATTCGCTTTGAGTCTTCCGAGCAAGCATCCGATCCGATAGCTACTTGGACCATGGGAGAGGAACCCACGGGGGAGAGAGTGGGGATTCGCATGTATAATTATGCGATCGGTGGGTACTTACATACAATAATAAATGGCTCCAAGGGAGCATGCGCAGACACCCCCCTCCCCCATAATATCTCCTACGTTCATAGCTTTGTCGCCACTGTTGGAGAGGGGAGGGGGGTATATATATATATATATATATATATATATATATATATATATATATATATATATATATATATATATATATATATATATATATATATATATATATATATATATATATATATATATATATATATATATATATATATATATATATATATATATATATATATATATATATATATATATATATATATATATATATATATATATATATATATATATATATATATATATGAAAAAGGAACGAAATGTAAATATTAAGTACCGAGCGGCAAGTCGACAGATGTATAGACACACTTAAACGACTCCTCAACTCTTTTAACAGATGTAAGTATACGAGAGAGCTAACTTGCTGAATGAATGGGTTATTCGAAGCAAAGAGGGGACATTAGACTTAGACGCCCCTGCAATGCATTTTGCATAGACGACTACTATAGAAAGAGTCGCATGCGATTAGCAACCAGCAGCAGAGGGCGCAAAGACCTCTCTCAAGACTGAGCTTTTTCTTTCCGTACTTATTCTTCTTCTCTTGCTTCTTCTTCTTCGCTCGGTGTTATTAGTTCTGTTTCTTTTTTTTTTCTTTGCATGCGCAAGATCAGGAGACCGAAGCGATGCGATGATATGTAGTAGTTCAAAGACATGACTATTGCGTAGTGGGTATTCTGGTTCTGATGTCTAAAGCCGTTTCGTTTGTCTGTCCGCATGAATTGCAATCGGCGAGGCGGCGAAAGGTGCCTCTCATTTGTTTAGAAGTTAACGATACGCAGTTTAATCACACAAATAAAAAAAATAAAAAACTCCTCACTCCTCAAAGATGCGTGGTAGTCCCTAGAGTTGCGACGCAATGTTGCCTTGAAAAGGCTGCGATTTGATCATTCGCTTTGCTTGTTAATGAATGTTAGAGTAGCTGTAGTGATGCGTCTATTGCAAACTTTTGCTACAATACTTAATCATTAAGCGTATTTAATCTAATGTAAAATCGCCTGAAAAGTTCATTGGTGGCATCAGAAAGTCATAAAATGCAATAATAAACTCACATGAGGCGTGTAATGAAATCAAGATGGCGTATAAATATCGAGAAATTTGTATGCATGCACCACGAACATCCAAGGATTATAGCCAACCTCACAATAGACGATCACAACCAAACACAACGAAAACAAACACATAACCTCTATCTCCAGTGAGGTTGTCAAAGTTAGCCATCCTTGGATGTTAACGGTGCATGCATACAGATTGCTCGATATTTCTCCGCTTTCTTGGATTTCATTAAACGTCTCTTGCGAGTTTATTAATGCATTTTATGACTTTCTGATGCCACCAATGGACTTTTCAGGCGATTTTACATTATATTTAACACTCTTAATCGTTGTAGCCAAAATTTGCAAGAGCCCCATTAAAGGGTTCTTCACCTGTCTGAATTGAGATTCTAGCTCAATAGATAAGGCCACAGGTAACTGTTTTTAAAATTTGACTTTAAGACTTAATGTTTTATTTTATTTTTTTTCCCTGAAAGCATTAATCGATAGAAACGGCGGTGGTTGTCTATGGGGGCGTCCCCACAGGAGCTCCGTAATTTTTTACTCAATTTTTGGAGCCAAATGTAAACAAGATTGGTCCTAGATTGACGAAAAAATCAAGCACCGAATGGACCAGTTGCAACTGTTGCAAGGGTATGAAATGTTGTATTTTTCATTAAGAAAATGAAAGAGCTTAATGAGCTGAGAACAAATATGCCCTGGGTTTCTAATTAAGTCCCATTGTTCCGGAGATGAGATTTTGGCCCAAAATACAATGTTTTAAATGGGCATTCCACGTAGTGACGTCACTAAGCGGACACGCTTTTTTACAACTTTACACGTATGCATCTCTAAAACCGGAACACTCAAGAAAAAAAACAAGGGCACCATTGTTCTCAGCTCATCAAGTACTATCATTTTCACTATAAAAGAAACACAAATTTCAGACCCTTGCAACTGCCCCATTTCTGGTAAGATATTACGCTAGGTAGAGGCTTTCCATCATTATGATAAAATTCTTCTACACAGCCTAACATACTGCCAAAATTTTGGTGCTTGATTTCTTCGGCAATCTAGACAAATATTGCTGAAATTCGGCTAAAAAAAATTGATATTTCTGTGACGGCAATTTCTGCGAGACCGAACACGAGTTTCGAACCATTTCGATCATGAATTTTGACTGCCTTCTGTTTAAAATTGACCGAATTCGAGTCCAAAAGCCTCTGCAAAAGTCTTTGAAATCCCAGTCAACTCTCACAAAAAGCTGCGCATCTCCTTCGATTAAAAACGAAATAGGATCCTTCGAAAGTTGGAGACAAAGAAACTAATCATATACAGCATCCAGAAAACAACCGTTCGTCCAATCCTCCGAAATGAACTTTCAACTTATAAATTGCTCAAAATAGACTGTTCAAGACGAATTCTACCGCAACGTATAGTTGATAGGCTCGAAAGAGTCAAAATTGAGTCCAAATCTCCCGCGTCCATGAGCGCATGCAGGAATTTGTTTTCCTCTCTCGAAATCCTTTAGAACACACGTGTTAGAAAAGGATAGAGGATGAGACCATCACGTGACTTTAGCCCCTATCTCCGTCCTTTTCTGACACACGCGTTCAAATAGGAGAGAGAGAGAGAGAGAGAGAGAGAGAGAGAGAGAGAGAGAGAGAGAGAGAGAGAGAGAGAGAGAGAGAGAGAGAGAGAGAGAAATTCCTGTATCCGCCCATGGCTGAGTCGTCCTATTTCCCATGGGCAAAATCGCTCTGATTCGAAATCCTTTTCCTCTTCGATTTGTCTCATCATCAGAGCCTATTTGTGTTGTTCGTTGCGTTATTGAGAGGCAATGCATGAAAAATCCTCTGTATGGACATCCACAAACTCATCGAACGTCACAATGTGTGAATCCCATGATTTCGTCGAGAAATTTAACCACACTGAAGAATCGTTCACATACACCGGTACTTTTTTGATGCAGTAAAGTGAATATGATGAGCAGAGAACAGTGCACAGTTTTATTTAACAGATGATGTATAATTGACAATTTTTTCGTTGATACAAAATAAAACAGATATTTTAAAAATTTAATGATTAAAAAAAAAGCAAAAATCTAGATGAAACTGCCAAACGGGGCTGCAGCAAACTTTTGGTACAGACAAAAAAGTTAACCCCTTCAATACCACAACCGAGTCTTTTTGTTTCTGTGACTAAATCTGCCTCACCAAATTGCAGATATTTATTCACAAATTTTATTCACAATAATGGGGCTCTTGCAAACTTTTGCTGTACGGAAATGAATAGTCTAATCGGATGTATAAAAACCAGCGAAAGTCACGAAAATCACTCTAAAAAAATCTAAAATTCAGTAATATAAACTCACAAAACTGCTCAAAAGGCAAGACCGTAATGGCGCTTCAATGCAAGTATCATGGGAGATTCCTATAACTAATTTGTCACTTTCTCTACGAAAACACAGAGATATGTCTCAAATTAGGTATGAATCTCCCAAGATACCTGCGTCTTTCCGCCACTAAGCCAGATTCTGAGAGTTAATTTCGTGATTTTTAGTGTACTCATCGTCATTTTTATATAGGTTTTTCTGCAAAAATCAACTCTTCGACAACAACAACGGCCGAAAAAACAGCAATTAGGTCAACACTGTAAAATGATTAAGACATTTTGAGATTTCTATTAAGATCAATAGTCCATGATGTACTCCCGTTTAGCTTAATGCATGATTTTGACCGAAACTGAAAAAAATGAAAACAAGAAAAGAGGAAAACACTCATTGAAATGCTTGACCGAATCACCATTTTATTTGTCCGCTTCAATAAACGTTTGCAACTGAAAACGGAAATTCGCACAGATATTGCCTAAAACATGATTTCAAATTTTGTTTCGCGAGAGGTTTACATAGAAACAATACATGGTTGAAAAAGGATCGGTGATTGAAACTCAAAAGGGCCAGCACGCGCCAGCACCATATGAAATAAAATTAAAATAACTGACTTTCAAGCTCGCCTCTAAAAATTTACGATATCGTTAAGAGTTGGACTCATTGAAAATTAACAAGCGAGAGCGTTGCGTTGTATGTATAAATTGTGCAATTCGCTTTGTTATAGCTATATACATATAGGTACAGAGGGGATGAGGAATTTCAAAATTCGGTTGGGAGGCGAGCCTAAAATATTTTATCTATCTAACGAGGCTTGTCACGATTACCTACGGAAGTTGGCGATGAAGCACGAAAAGAGAGGACTCACACGATACGTGGGGTGTGCAGTCAGCGCACAGTGATACAAGTTCAAGGGGGGAGGGGGTCCCCACCCCTCGTCCCCAAAACTGAAGGAAAAAAGATGGCGATTTCTATTCAGAGAAATGTTTAGACAAAAAACTTTATTTTATTGATTACATATAGGGTAGAAAAATCGTTCTAATTTTTAGTTGCAGAAAATGATGGTTACATTTCTGAGAACTGATAATTTAATGATTAAAGGCAGGGTAGTAAAATAGTTCTAATTTTTAGTTGCAGAAAATTATGGTTATATTTTTGAGAACTATACCACGAAAATCACACTGAGAAAGTCAAAATTTAGTAATATACTCATATGACTGCTGCTATGACGGCAAAATTGTATAGCGGCTCAACGCAGGTATCATGGGAGTTTCCTGTTTATAATGTCACTTTCTCTACGGAAACACAGAGATATGTCTCAATTTAGATAGGAATCTACCATGATACCTACGTACCTGCGTCTCTCCGCCATTAAGCCCGATTGTGAGAGTGAATTTCGTGATTTTTTAGTATGATGCTTATCGTCAATTTTACAGGTTTTTTTATGCAAGAATCAACTCTTCAATCTACTACAGCAAAAGTCATGCTTCTGGTAATTTTTTTTTTTTTTTTTCAGTGTGGCAATATTATAGAACAACATCTGATCATCTGTAATCTGACGATCCGAGAATCCAAATTTTAGTCTTTTCCACATACATTGAAAATTTCACGCCATCGCGTCGACTGAGCGGCGAAGTAGGGGTAAGGGGTGGTTCGGTGGTAGCGGGCGGCGGGTGGGCGTTGAAAATCGTGATAAACAACTTTCAGCGCCATTAAATTCATATTTCTACAACATAACTCTGGTACTCAACACCTGGCCGAAAAAGCTTCCCCGAAAGCAAGCTCGCATCGCCCGCCCTCGGGGCTCGAGGCTCGGGCAGCACGCAACTCCTCGGCTGCGAAAAGTTGGCGCGAACAATTTCAAAATTTATTACGCGACGTCCGAGGCGCGAATTCTTCTTCGTTTAAGCTTGCAACGTCTTCCCCGGATTCTTCGACCGCGCGTCCACGTCCGGCCGCGGCGTGGCGTGGATCCGTGCTCCTTGATCGCTTGCCTGCCTCAAAAACGCGGGCGCTGGAACTCGCGTGAACTTCAGAGGAATGATACCTACGCGATAGACAGTCTCACACGGTTGCCGCGAAACGATAACAAAAATTAAGTAATTTTTCCTCATTTTGACCCTTATAAATTTTGTTGGGTTAACATTTCCACTACTTAGTGTTTTGAAAGGACAATTTAGGAAGGTTAGTTGTCTTGAATGGGGCTCTTGCAAACCTTTGCTACAAGAAAAATAAGCTATACGTTTTTGTTATAAGTCTGATATCTTATTTGCTATGAGTTAAATCTGATGTTAAAACCCGTGAAAAACACAAAAATTTAAGAAGATCCCACACGGAAAAAAAAGATTAGTGAAAATAACCATACGGATACCTGATTTTGGCACCTGCTAGATGTTATGGTAATGTTAACCAGAAGTATACTATGTTTTGACTAGGTACTAGGTGATGTTACCTGATTGCATGTCGAATTTACTCAAAGTATCGGTAAATGTACCATACTTCTGGTCAAGTTGACCATAACATCTAGCAGGTGCCAAAATCAGGTATCCGTATGGTTATTTTCACCGTAGTTTTTTTTTTTCCGTGCAAGTGGGTTTCCAGCGATTATGCTTAAAATATCCCTCCCTTCTTAACTGTAAGTACTTAAAGTAATTACGTGCATCCTACGGAATTTTTTAAGACCGCATAATTTTCATCATAAAACGCCAATTTGTGTTTTTTGTTTTTTGTTTTTTTTGTTTTTTTTTTTTTCTATCTTTCCGAAAATATTACAATTCCAATCAAAGTTCACAGATTACTTAGATTTTATTCCCCCCCCCTTCGTCATTTGTTATTTAAATAAGAAGACTTAGAGTACTCATCCTAAGTAGAAGAAAAAAATCCTAAAAGAATTATTCACTGAAACCGATTTCTATCCATGATCAATGTTTAAAAAGCCTAAATCGCCTAATAAAAGCTCAAAAAGCCAAAACCGGTTAATCCGGAACGGATCGCGATGGAATGGCGACAATTTTGTGATTTTCTCGGTATTTTACGCAAAAACCAATTAACGATCAAAACTGAAACCTGTTGTAGAGTAACTGGCCCAAAAGGCAGTAAAGAAATAGGTTTTTGAAATAATGTCATGTTAGAAAAGTCAAGAGTAGTCATATTGTAATCGTGCAACCCTGCAACATGTAAACGCTTGTGAGAAGTCGTAGAAATGAATTGCTTGAGCGAGCCGCACTGATTTGTGAGATTATGAACAGTGAGCACGTTGTCAAGTCGGGCTAGACTACTCGTTCAATATTCATACGGCAAACTGCGAAGCTACTTTCAAACAATTCATATTCGTAATCCTAACTCGATCTGCCCCCACACTATTCCAATTTCTTATTCCCAGTAAAAGCTAACCCGATTAGATACCAATTAAAAAATAATATTTCGTCCAGCGCCTTCAATTAGATGGATATGCACATTTAACACCACGGAGTAAGAACATTTAACTACCCTCTAATAAGCCAGATTGATTTCTTTTAATAATAACCTAGTCGTTAAAGGGTTACATACAGAGCTGCCGTTTTCCGTATATAACTAATGGCATTTTTAAATTCACCGATGATTCCACCGGTTGAGAAAAGATTCATGGTTCAGTTCAGTGTATTACTGTGCTGCACGCAAATACTCTACTATGTTATCTTTTCTTAATCGGTGCAATCGCCGTTAAATTATACAAAAATCCGCAAGTTTCTTATAGTCATTGACGACTCTATCGGTTGAGAAAATATTACAGATGGGACTATTTTCGTGCATTACAGTCATACATTGAACTGAACTGTGTTATAATCTTCACTCAACCGGTTGGAATCATCGATGAATGGGGCTGTTGAGCCATTATTTTAAAAGGGGACATTTTCAAAAAAAAAAAAGTATATTCTAACTGAAAAAAAAATTATTCTCTCCATTGAGTTATATCTTCAATTTTATGAAACTAAGTTGTTTCACTAAATTTTTCTTTTTTTTCACTAGTTTTTCAGCTTTTTTTGGTGCAGTGTTTGCTCTAGTGATTTTAGAGTCAAGTTGACATTACTGTTTTGTACTAATTATTGCATCATCCAAACTTCAAACACATTGTAGGAGTGAGGTTAGATCATTAATAACATCTTCCTTTAACAGCTAAGAAAATAGGTAAGTTTTAAACTATATTTTAATAATTATTCCAACTTGCTTCTAAATGTAACGTCCGTAACAGGAAAGTAACAAAAATCAGTGTATTTTCCTTTTGAGTAGGTATATTAAATTAATTTTTGGTGAAAGAAACATTCATGATGTTTATGTCATGCCAGGTGGATCACTTTTTTCACAGATATCTTAGGGACCATTTTATTACACATTACATTTTGTAACGTCCGTAACGTTACGGACGTTACATTCATTACCTTGTACCTAATTTTATCAGTTACGGACGTTATAACCATTGTTTTACTTATTATTCCATAACTGAAATGCAACTGTGCGCCTTCAAGAAGCAAAGGTTAGGTTAGGTTAGGTTTATTACATTTATTATCACATTTTTTGTCAATAATTTTGCATTTTTACTTGCATCTCAAACAAAACATTTAGTTTGACAGGTATTTATTTTGATTTCAGATTATTATGACTGGTAGGTACTTCTGGAAGAGAAATTTTACCACCTGGGATGCACCTCAGAAGTGTAATTTAAGTAAAAATTCAATTATCACTTCAAGATTCTCAAATTGTGTTATTATTTTATGTTTATTTTTATACAGGGTTTATTGGGGCCGTTACTTTACGAGGGTGGATTTAAAAGTAAGTTTACCTATTTTTTTTTCTCAGAAAATATCAATGCTAGAAAAAAAAACCAACCCAGCGTTGAAACGTACGTACTTTCAGCTTTCTTACGAGCTTTAGTTTTTCAAATTTTTGCCAATGCGTTGCGGAGATATCGTGGATTTTCCCCATCCGTCTTTCCCTCAAATGTGCCCACCTTTTCACGCGCTACAGAAGACTGCGAGTTTCGGCAGGCGATGCGCTTATCTCCGGATCAGACATATCAATAATATCTGAGTGCATGTTGTTTACTGAATAGACTACTCTACTACTGAGAAAATGATCCAATTTCGATCTTCAAACTTTCGGTCAGTAAGGAAAGAGCAACCATCATGAATTGAAGCTGGATTAACAGCTTGCGTCAACACCTGGTTCAGGAGTATGTAGAAAGAATTTTACGATTTTTTTTTTTTTTTTTTATGAAAAATTCAAGAATCTAGCGGGTAACTATGTCAAAAAATGAGGTGAGATGCCTCATAACAATTTTATGACTTGTTTCAATAAAATAATAGCTCTATTTTACTTTATCAAAGTCTAAAACTCATGTTTTCTGTGAGGCTAAAAAGGTGGGCACGTTTGAAGGAGAGATGGGTGTGGAAAATCCACGATATCTCCGCAACGCTTAAGCCAAATTTGTAAAACTGGAGCTCATTAAAAAGCTGAGAGTACGTACGTTCCAACGCTGGGTTTGTTTTTTTTCTAACATTAATAGTTTCTGAGAAAAAAAATAGGTAAACTTACTTTAAAATCCACCCTCGTAATTTTAAGTTTTTGATTTTGTTCAAAAAAATTTAGTTTATTGTTCCTAATAAAGTTTATTTTTTCTTCCTTATGCTGCATGTTGGTTATTTTCAACCTTTCTTGTCACTACATAATTTATTTTTGTAATTTAGATGAAAATCTGAGTATAAGATGGAGGGCGGTAAATTTTTTCATTTTTAATAAACTAATTTCAGATTTAGACTTAAATTGAAAAAAAAAAAAAAGTTTTTGGCATATTTTTACATATCTATTGAAGATAAAATAAAATCCTGGTCATTTAGTAGGAATAAGCAGCTCTGAGTAAAGATAAAATGGGTAAAAACATATCTATTGTCCAATCATTGTTACCTAGTAACGTCCGTAACAGATGCCGTGTAACGTCCGTAACACCAAAAAAGAGCAATAACTCAAAAAAATCGTAGGAAAATTTTTTTAGACAAAAATGATTCTTAAAAATAGATGGTATGAAGAATGACTCAGTTCAAATAGAATTGGAAAAAAACTAGAATTGCTTTTAAAAAGAGCAACCGAAATTAGGTCCATGGAAACTGGGTGTCTTTTTGTAACGTCCGTAACACTTCATTTTTTTAACGTAACTGAAAAATGAACCAATATTTTGCTACGAAAATTGACAGAGAGGTAGTAACCATCTAGTTTTATAACTTCCCCTAAACAGTTCACCATAATTTTACACAGATTGTGTTATATACCAATTAGAAGAGTGAAAATGTAACGTCCGTAACAAAAATAATGGCTCTGTTACACTTTTTTGCTCCAAGCGATTTAAAGGTCAGTTCTAGTGTAAAAAGCTCGAAAAAGAACGATGGCAGCACTAAAAACTTCCGAAATTCACTCCTAAACTCAATAAACGCTGTTAATTGCGCGAACGTAATGGTGGTTGAGGGCCAGTGGCGTAGCCAGGAATTTTTCTGGGGGGGGGGGGGTCCGAGGTTCAAAAATTGTCAAGGGGGGGGGCCCAAAGATACTAATTTGGTAAAATTTGTCTGAAAACGCAAAAAATGACATTTTTTTAGGACAAATTTTGGTGTCAT
This sequence comes from Trialeurodes vaporariorum, assembly GCA_011764245.1. Taxonomy (NCBI): domain Eukaryota; kingdom Metazoa; phylum Arthropoda; class Insecta; order Hemiptera; family Aleyrodidae; genus Trialeurodes; species Trialeurodes vaporariorum. The sequence goes on from VMOF01000388.1 coordinate 67,821,545, forward strand.
GGGGGGTCCAGACCCCCTGGACCCCCCCCCCCCCCCCCCCCCTGGCTACGCCACTGTTGAGAGCAGTAATAATGGAAGACTAAAAACAAAAACTTAATTTCGTCACTCTCTCTATGCTGCGACAAGGATGATTCACAGAGTAATTAGTCACCAGAGTAGTGATCCACACCCGATGAATGATACCTGTGACACCTAGTGACACTGGTGTCAAATAAAAGTCGTCTCTTATTGGTTACTTCTTGATAGAGTTACAGTATTGTTAGATGGGAATCTCCCATTATTACTGCCCTCAGTCACCATTACGCTCGCGCAAATAAAAGCGTTTATTGAGTTTAGAAGTGGATTTCGAAAGTTTTTAGCGCTGCCATCGTTCTTTTTCGAGATTTTCACACCAGAATCGACTATGTAGCCAAAAAGGGCAACAGCTCCATTGAAAAATTCCATTTATACGCAAAACGGCAGCACTGGTTGAATAGCAACGATGACAAATCTGGCATCAAGGAGGGGAAACTGAAAATTTGAGACGAGAAAGTATAGATACAGGTATCGCGGTATTATGTTATCTGCATACATGGACGAAAAGGAGCTGTATCTTAAATTCCACGAGCTTGGGAGTCGTCTTATGAATAAAATACTTGCGAATGGTTTAATTTGATGTTTAATTAAAATCGTCTGAAAACGGTGAAGTAGGTGAGTCGGTGAAGTTGAAGGAACGAGCAGTGAAGCGGGCGGCGGTGCAGCGCGGCGCGGGCGGTGAGAAGTTGCCACGGAATGATATATTGTCTCGAAAACGAGGCTTCTTTTCATTAAGCTATTCAAAAAGAAACTTCTCTCCACTATAACGTATCATCTTCCATGTTACTCACTTCGCAGTAGTACAGCCAGAAAGCAGCGATGCCACGTCAAAAAGCGGAGAGCTTTTAAACTTTTACAGGTCAGCTCTCACTGAAAACAGTAAAAACACTGACAAAACAAAGTTTAAGTAGAGCTGAAGCAGTGTTTTAAAAATAGCTTCGCGGTGCAAAAGTTTAAGCTCTACCGGATCAAGTTGCTGAAGCACTACTTTGGTAGAGTAACAGCCTTTTTTTTCTCGATTTTGCTCTACTAAAGTATAATGCCTTGTTACAACCGCAACTGGATCCGGTATAGAGCTTGAACTTTTGCTCTGCGAAGTTATTTTAAAGGGTTGCTTATCGGCTCTTCTAAAACTTTGTTTTTTCAGTGAACAATAAATTCGGCGAATTTCCACTTTGTTGCAGTGAGTAGATGCAATGATAAAAAAATGATGTCTAAGTAGAGCCGAAACAGCCGTTTAAAAAGATTTGAAAAGCAAAAGTTCTAGCTCTACCGGAGAAAGTTGCCCGGTTGTACCGATGCACTACTTCCGTAGAGTAACGACATGTTCTCTTGCTTTTGCTCTACCGAAGTCAACATTCTCTGGTAGAGCTAGAACTTTTGCTTATTCACAGAAAAAGCAGAAAAAAGTACCTAGATAGCGCTGACAAAACCTTAGGTAGAGAAAATACGCAGCAAAATACTTTAGTTGAACCAACCAAATCTTCAGTTCACCCAGCAAAATCCCTTCAGCTGGGAGTACAAAACCATCTGGTTGGATGAACTAAAGTCTTTTGCCGGGGCATTTTTCTATCAAAGGCTTTTTGATCGCTACCGAAGTGAATATTCTGCTTTTTTCTGTGTTGACCTTTAAAATGCTTAAAATGCATGGATATGAAAAAATTAACAAAATATGCCTGCGTTTTAGTGTTGTACATTTTCATCCACGCTATAAAAGCTCCACTGAATACACGGTCTATTTTTAAATCTGACACCGCAGCCGCGCCCAGGAAACTTGAAGCGCGGTGCAAGCTAGGAGCCCATGCTTGCTTCCGTTGAATTATTCCAACTTAGTCGGCGAGAAAGTCGAGCTTTTTCGGAAACTTTTTATCGCGCCCGTGCGCCTTTATGCGTCCGACCGAGTAAGAAAGTGCAGCCAACGATACACCTACGCGATACGCCCCCCTCACCTCCCCCCTCTCTTCCCCGCCATTCCCCGTTCGAGGGTTTCTTCCGTTCTGGATTTTGGGGTTTCAAAAGGATAGGAAGGCGCTCGCTGATCAAAGTTACTCCGCGTACCACATACATCCTCTTCTCTTCTCTCTCTCTTTTCCCTTCTCTTCTCTCTCTTTTCTCTTCTCTTCTCTCTCTTTTCTCTTCTCTTCTCTTCTCTTCTCTTCTCTTCTCTTCTCTTCTCTCCCCTTCTCTTCTCCTCTCTTCGCAGATATGAAAACGAGTCGAGTGGAGCAAAATATTGGGTCAAGGTCACACCGAAGCTCGACACGGGAGACATGATCAAAGAAGAACGATGAATACTAAATAAAAGCATCCTCTATACAGGTTGACTATAAAAAAAGTCTCCGCTCAGAATTTTGCACAGTTGCTGCTCGAGAAATTGAACACTGGAAAGAAAAAAAAAAATTACCGGAAGCATGAGGATAATATGTAAACCGATGTAAGGGATGGTACAATGAATCCGTCTCGAACTTTTGCTACAACGATTTAGAGTATTTAATCTAATGTAAAATTGCCAGAAAAGTCCATTGTTAGAATCAGAGTCAAAAAATGTAATAATAAACTCACAAGAGGCGTTTAATGAAATCCAAGATGGCGGATAAATATCGAGCAATTTGTATGCATGTACCACGAACATCCAAGGATAGCCAACCTCACAATATCGATCACAACCAAACACAACGTAAACAAACACATAACCTGTACCTCCAGTGAGGTTGTAAAAATTGGCCATCCTTGGATGTTCACGGTGCATGCATACAGATTGCTCGATATTTATCCGCCATCTTGGATTTCATTAAACGCCTCTTGTGAGTTAATTATTGCATTTTATGACTTTCTGATGCCACCAATGGACTTTCCAGGCGATTTTACATTATATTAAATACTCTTAATCGGTGTAGCAAAAGTATGCAACAGACCGATATACCAGAATTCTAGTGTTTGTACCATAGTTCTTGAAAATGTTGCGGAAATTCTAGTTCTATAACCATATGTTGGTATTACCACTAGAATTTTCTGGACAAAGGACTATAGACGATCTGTGGTTCACATATCGATGTGATTCTGATAATATTACTAGAATTTCGGAATTATTTTTTTCAGTGAGCTATTTCAGTTTTTCAAAATCTACAGCCCCATCAGATCTCAGATTTTTAGGGGCGGAAGGGAAGAGGGGAATAATTTTTAGTCAAACGCTCATCAATGCAAGCCCCTACCAACAAAAATCCTCCGTACGCCTCTCATTGGTGGAGCCAGCCCTCGCGAACGGGGGAGGGGCGAACTTGGGATTTTCGCCCTTAGACGACCCCTTTTTTTATATTCCTCCCTCTCTTTCCCCCTTCATTCCCCCTCTTTTGACCCTTTTTTGGCCGAACGGAGGGAAGGGGGCTGCCCTTTCGCCCCCCTGTATCCGCCAATGACGTCATTACACTAGTTGCGGGTAAATATCGGTAAATTTTCACTGAATGATAAAAAACCACAAGTCCACTATAGGGCATGAAAGCAGCAGTGGCGTAGCGTGCGATCTGGCAAGTACGTTGAACTGTATCCATTTAACCCACGTAATAGATCGAATGCAAAGGTGTTCACCGAACACCCAATAGTTCGATCTTTTACATGCGTTTAAATGGACTAACTGCAAAGTTGCCAAATTGCACGACACGCGGGCCACGCCACGCCACTAGAAAGCAGGCGCGCCACCGGTTAGAGACAGCGAAACCGAAACAATTCAGCAGAAATAAATTAATCGGAGTTACGACTTACGAGGTTTAGAAATTAGAGCGGCGAACAATACACACTCGTACTTGTTCTGAGCGTTCCGGGAATGTTCCGGAATTGTTCCCATTTCCGCGGATGAGGATGACATTACAGCGAGCAGGTGTGACATGCAGCTGCCAAATAAAATTGAAATCTCGATTCGTTACATGCGCGTCACTCAAACTCTTAACAAACTTCCGAGAGCAAGCAGCCTAACGAGTCAAGTTTCCGAATCAACAAGTGCTTTAACGGCAGTTTGATGTAAGTGTGAGCTTCCAGGTGACATGGCGTTTAGATCTTGCGATTGCCGCATCACAAAAGCAAAAAATAAAAAAAAAACAGAAAAAGTAGGGGGAAAAAACGAGAAAACTGGTGGAAAAGAAGCGATTTTTGGACGGTTCAATTCAGATTCCCTGCAAAGTGCATACTATATGAAAGTTGTGCCCAGAGACAATACTAGAAAATGCGCAGTCGCATACAATAATTATTGCTCCAGCACTGGAAAAAAATATTTCCGAAAAATTGAAATTGCTGAATTGTAATGATATTACTACACTGATTGTGAGAGAAATCACTTTTTTAAAAACAAGAAAACGCGTTTAACTGTGATAGTTTTCCTTGCGAGAAGTAAAGTTCTGTTGCACGAAGGAGAATCACTGTCACAAGAAGGGATCTTTCACTTGTAGCAGCAGACTTTTCCTTGGGTTAAAAGAATTCCCCCTTAGTCAATAAATCACTGTGCAACTTCTTTAACACAAACGAAATACACCTTGAGAGTCAGAGAGTCTATAGTATAGCAGGTATACTTTTACCAGAAAATGCTGGTGTTATTTTCGGAATATGGTCACAGTGTACCAGAATTTCCTCAACATTTTCAATGACTATGGTACAAATACCATAGTTCTGATAACAGTACCATATCTTATCTCGATTGATACATCATTGTGCACCTAGCTACTAGTAATATTTTCTTTTAGTTAGTGCGCAGATGTTCAAAATAGGCAGACAATTTTTTGCAGGGTTGCAAAGAAACAACACCCAACAACCCCCCCCCCCCCACGTTAGATGTTAATGTCACACTGATTGTGAGAGAAAATGTTTCCTAAAATTGCCATAATTCGAATAAACAGTTCCGAAAAAATAGTCTATCCTTACAGACAATAATTATAGTATTTACAACCGGAATTATAACATTATTGACCACAGTAATATGGTGAATTCTGGGATTTTTTACCAGAACAATATCAATGAGAAATTAAAGAATTTTTGACCAAACAGGACATAACTTCGGTTGACAATTCAAAAATTCTGGTCAAAACATACCAGAATTTTTGATTAGAATTCAGACCACACTAAACTTAGCACTCATTTGTTAAGTCACGTTGCAAGCTGCACGTGCATCCCACTTCTGACGTCACAAGAAGGGCTTCGCCGGCTTATTAGCCCCTGGTCTTGAGTGAAAAGTGAACGTGCGGAAGTCAAAAGATGCGCGCGCACCGCACGGAGGAAGAGGTCAACTTTCGACTAAGCATTACCTACTCGTGAGAGATGAGTTGTGAGTTAATGAGCTATCCAGTTTCAAACGGACCGAGCCTGACTCCATTGAGACGAACGTTTCAACATTTCTTTTCACATACTTTCATATTTATTTATTTATTTTTTTTTTTTTTTTTTTTTTTTTTTATAAAGAACGAACGAATTGAAATTTGTAAATATGTTAATTCTTGTTTTTTGTAGTATATATAAGTACACTTGCAATTTTCACGAAATTTTCTCTCCGTCAGTGTTCGGTTAAAAAATGTTAGAAGACACTTTGAAACGTCTGAATGAAGTTGAGGCTCGTTTTTGAAACCAGCGAGAGCCCACGGATAGTAACCGAAAGCGAAGCTTCGCCGCAAATTGGATCAAAGCAACGAATTTCCCGGACATAATTTTAAAGAATAATAAATCAAGATTATGCACAGTAAACATCGAAAAAATGTGAAAAAATAAATGAAATCGTTAATTCAAAAGATTAAAAGGCGTTAATCGACATGATTTTTATAAGGAAATACCCTCAGTAAAATTATTTTAAGAGCAATAATATAACACATTTTCAAGTCGGGGAAAATCCAGGGGTCACGGATGGTAACCGAAAGTAGAGCCACGCTGCAAAGTGGATCAAAACAAAGAATTTTCCGGACATAATTTTAGAAATAAAAATCATATAAACGGTAAACAGTGAAAAAATTTAACAAAAGAAGTGAAATCATTAATTTAATAGATTAAAAAGAGTCAATTTAACAAGAAGATATCAGCTCTAAAATCATTTTAAAGCAAACACTTTAAACATTTCCATGTCCGGAAAAACCCAGGGCTCACGGAAGGTATGAACGATCGAAAGCCAACCGTTGTCGCAAAGTGGATCAAAACGAAGAATTTCCCGGACTTAATTTTACAAATTAAATTCATATGAACGGTAAACAGCGAAAAAATTTAACAAAATGAGTAGACTCATTCATTTAATAGATTAAGTCAATTGACATGGTTTTTACAAGAAGATATCAGCTCTAAAATCATTTTAAAGCAAACATTTTAAACATTTTCATGTACGGGAAAACCTAGGGTTCACGGAAGGTAAGCAAAAGCAAAACTTTGCCGCAAAGTGGATCAAAACAAAGAATTTCCCGGACATGATTTCACAAATAAAAACCAAAGATCATGAACGATAAATAGCGAAAAATGCGTAACAAAACGTGTGAGACCAATCATCTAATAGATTGAAAAGAGTCGATTGATACGGTTTTTACAAAAAAATATCAGCACTAAAAAATCTTTTAAATTAATAATTTTACAAATTTTTACGTCCGGAAAAATCCGTGTTTCCATCCAATGTGCGCCGCTCGAAAGATATGACGAAGATGAGGATCAAGAGTCAGATTCGGGGAATCGGCGCGGCTGGCGGCGGCGCGCGACTCGCGATTGCCCCGGTCCGGTCATAGTGCGAGGTTCGGGGGTTCGAGCGTCGTCACGGGTCGCGAGTTGTAGCGGTGGCGCGGGCGTGGTGGGGCATGGGGGGCCATGGGGGAGGGGGAAGGGGAGGAGGGAGGTGACGGGTGCAAGGTCAATAAACTAAAGTGGGTATCATCGTTAAATGACCGCGGATGGCAACGCGCGACGCGACGCTCCCGCTGCCGCGCGCCGCACGGATGCGGAATCTTCTTCCAGCCTCATTACCATGACAAGTCAGCCGCCCTGCGTCTCTGGACCATGTTGCCACACAGTACACCTTCGCGTCAGTCTTAATCGCATAGACCTCCTCCGCCCCCCCCCCCCCTAATTCGTATTGGGTCAGTTGCACACTTCGGATAGACCGTATTAAAGTATCAATTCAAATGTAAGAAGCCGTAAGAATTACAATGGAAGCATCAGAGAACACCAAAGTTCATTAATAAACCCACATAATGAGTCTACCTGCAGACTCTCATCATGATAACAAAAATGTTGATTTTTATTTACATTAATGGGTCTGTTGCACTCTTTGGCTAGAGCGTGTTAAAATATCAATTCCCATGTAAAAAGCTGTAAAAATGACAATGGCAGCGCATCAGAAAACACCAAAATTCATAAATAATTTTACAAATTGTGAAAAACTCTGGACACTATTCACCCCAGTACCTTTCCACCAAGTGCACGGTATTTTGCGGGATTAGTGCAGCACATTCAAATAATCATGGCCGACTGTCATCACAGCTGACTTCATAAACAAATAAACAGTAAACACTGACGGCGTTTTGTTCAAATTCTTACGTCTCAATATCCTCGATTCCTCACGGTAGGTTGTGAAGTAAGTACGAAAACCGACATCTACGTCGGAAAGAGATCAAAATGAAACAATAATACACAGACACAGGAGTTCTAGGATGATGGTTGAAGTTGGAATCATACTTGGAACTTCTGTGTGTTATTGTTTCATTTTGATCATTTTCCGACACAAATATCGGTTTCCGTACCTTTTAAAACATTGACACCGTATTGATACGTAAGAATTTGAACAATATTCCGTCAGTGTTTACTATTTATTTGTTTATGAAGTCAGCTGTGATGACAGTCGGCCATGATTATTTGACTGTGCTCCAGTAATCCCGCGAAATATCGCGTGCACTTGGTGGATGAATTTTGGTGTTTTCTGATGCTGCCATTGTCATTTATACGGCTTTTTACAATGAGTTCATACTTTAAAACTCTAGCCGGAGTGTGCAACAGACCCATTATTATTAACTTTTCCTCTGCTTGAAAGTTATTCTGGAGAACAGTATCTCTTTCAATAACGACCGTTATTGTCGAGAATCTAAACCTAACCAGCTAACCTACAAGAGATAGCAAAATTGCGGCAACAGCGCAGAGGCAAACGGCCATCGGCCATTTGCAATTTGCCTCTTGGGGACTCCATTGATCCGCTTCTTCTTCTTCTTCTTCTTCTTCTTCTTTATTTTGAGAGACTTAGCGCAACTCTCATAGTATATGGGGACTCTAACAATAAAAGATCCTACAAAGTTGGCAACCTCAACTGTCAGTCATCAAACCGATTGAGCGACTAGTACTATAAGGGAGCGAGAAACGCATCATTGCGAAGCGCACGCTCATCTCAACCGCTCAACGGTCGCGGTGCTTCTTCGGCTGGTGAGCTGTTGAGTGTGACCGTTGCCATTCGGCGTCGAGCGTTGCGTTGCACGTTGCGTTCGATGTTAGTTCGCGTCGCAGACTATGCGGACTCTGAGAAAGGAAGTTCTAAACCGGAGAAAGATTAATCAACTAAATTGATGCTAATAAGCGAGATGCGAGATCATAGCGATGACGTCATTCAATTAAGCCATCTGATGTCTTTTGCGCTCGGGGCTCGTAGAGTCGTGTATAGTAGAGTCGTGGGGTCTTATGGCCCAGGCCAGATTCTTGAATCCATCACTCGTCTCGTTAACGTTAGCATTAACGTTAAGTAACCGTTCGCTTCCAATCGTTGCCAGATCTTGGTGCGCGAGTGTTGATAACGGATAATGAACGCTCGCTTCCATCCAAAACAGGGATGCTTGTTAAAAAGGGAGGGGGTGGGGGTGTATGTAAGGGCAATATTTTGCTACAGATGAATGGAATGATGCAATGCCGTCTCTAAACGCAAGCAAAGACATTCTATCATACAGACGGAGTGCAGAACAAGGTTCTTGGAATTCAAGATGAAAATGATGATAATGATTTAGAACTTTAGCATTAACTTTGGGTAACTGTTTGCTTCCAATCGTTGCCAGATCTTGGAGTGAAAGTCAGTATAAAGGAGGAATCGACGGTTTTCACGCATATTATACTCGGTTATTAACGTTCCCTTATTTATCATTCTTTAACTTTATAACTTTTAATTTAACATGAGTCAAGTTTTGGTGTCCAAATGCCCACAGTTTTTGTTTCCGGTTCAGTTTTTTCTACATTACTTAGACCCGAAGATGGACGAACACTTATCCGAAATGCAGAGCTGCCGATTTGCGTAGATTTAATGGCATTTTGAAATTCACCGAATATTCCACCGTTTGAGAAAAGATTGCAGAGTTTAGTTCAGTGTATGACTGTAATGTGCGAAAATTCCAGCGCCTTTTATCTTTTCTCAACCGGTAGTGATCGATAACTTTGAAAACTTGCAGATATTGGTAATTGATTTAACGGCGTTTCCACCGAATGAGAAAATATTACAGATCAGAGTATTTTCGTGCATTGAAGTCATACACTGAATTGAAGTATGTAATCTTTTCGGTGGAATCATCGGTGAATTTAAAAAAATGTCATTACATCTACGCAAATCGACAGCTCTTCCGAAATGACCATTGTGTAACGAAAAAAAACAAACAAAAAAAACCACTCAATCAAGGAAATCAGTTAAAAAAAATATCTCCACCTTATTGAAGTATCAGTACTCAGCCTGATAATGAAATGGGGCAGTTGCAAGGGTATGAAACGTTCTGTTTTTTTATAAAGAAAATAAAGTACTTGATGAGCTGAGGACAAAGATGTCTTTGGTTTCAAATCAAGTCGTATTGTTCTCAACATGAGACTTTGGCCCAAAATACATTGTTTTAGATGGGAATTGTCACTACGCACACGATTTTTTACAAATTTACACGTGTGTTTCTCCAAAATCGGGACACTTAGGAAAAAAACCAAAGGCATCGTTGTTCTGAGCTCCATCAAGTACTATCATTTTCTTTATAAAAAACACAACATTTCATTTCAGACCTTTGCAACTGCCCCATTCACCAAATTATCAAAAGTAAATTGTCTTAGATAAACGGTAAATCGAGCAAAAATAAATCTTGGATTATCCCTGGAAGAGTGGCAATGTTGTATACATGGTCCAAGTATCCCTATACCGTTATTTCCGCTCAGAGGCTGAAGTCAGTGGCTATGTTATAGAACGATAGTAAATTGTGTCATTCGATTTCATTCTTTGTTTCCCTTCGTCTCTTCCCATCTTCCCTTATTAACTCGAACGAATCATTTGTCGCTGCACAAGTGCACAAGAGAGTGGCTAAAACAATGGACGAAATGACGAATGCAAACACATCTTTCAATTAATCCCTCAAGCACCCGACTCCGACTGATTGGTCGACTGATTGGTGGTCCGAGGACAAAAGGAAGAGCTTTTTAATGAGTGAGGCTGTTGACTCGTATATTCGTTCGGGATGAATCCCACGCATCGTAAAAATAATAATGACTCTGAGAACAGGGTGCGCGAGAGTAGAACCCAAGTTACTAGACCACTCAAACATCATTTAAACAATTTTAGAGATAATTTTGTTCAATTGGTCTGTCGCAAGCTTTGCAGCAGTTTAGAGCAACGATTCAAATTTAAAAATGAAAAAAATGCTTTTTTAAAATTACAGAAATTTATTTGTCAACTAGACAGGAGCAAACAAAGAGTCACTTTTTGATGTTGAAGCTGGATACTATTCTATATATTCAGGTCTGCACACCAAGATATAGCAATAGAGAAATTTGATACATGTTATAGGTCCTATCTCAAATTGTGACAGCAAGAGCGATCTGAATCTGGTTTCTTTGCCTCAGATATTTTAACCTTGAATAAAAAATTGTAATTAATTTAGTGGGAGTGGGGTTTTAAACGAAATTGCAAAGGTTTTATGGTGGCTATCTGGACACAGAATCCCAATACAACTATCCACTATCCAGGTGAGAAAATGTGGCTTATTTCTGTCATGTATATACCAGTTACTTTCTCGTGCAAATCCTCCCAGAAGAAACAGTTATATATCGATTACCGAGTCTAGATATAGCCAGTCTCAAGCACTTGCACTTTCGTTTAAAACCAATTTCAAGTGGTTCTGTCAGAACTTTTTATTTTTTAAGGTCACCGCAAATGCAAACAAACCGAACCCGTTTAAAATGTCCATAAGAGATTGCCACCATGGCTATCTCATTGACGTTCCAAAATCACGTCCCATAAATCCTCTCTGTGGCTACAGCTCGTTGGGTCAGCATATCTGCCTTATGCTCTGAAAACTACTGTAGGGTTATCACACGTGACACGTCCTCATTCTTCACACAAAATTTCCCCGGCCGGAGAAAACACCAAAACACCACATTTCAAACCATTGAAACTGCCCCATTAAGGCAAAACATAGTTGCCAAATTTCACGAGCCGCCACTGGTGGTTATAAATTATAATCATTGGCGGATCCAGCAATCTGACTCCAGCGTATTCTTCCCACTTAATAACATGAGAAATAATCGATTAGTCACGGAGCTACAGCCCCTTCAAGAATCAATTGTTAATCATACATTCAAATGAGGAGAATACACAGTTGCCAGATTGCTGCACTTCGCATATGGTTACAATAAACTAGTGGCCGTGAATTTTCCCTGAGTGCGAACGTGTGTCACGAAAGAATGGAACACCCTGTGAAATCTTGTACCCATCAATTAAAACCGCGAGCGCTATACATATATACAGGAGAGCAGAAGGCCCGGGTGGGGCGGGGGTGCGAAAAGGGGAAGGGGGGGGGGTGCAGGTCGCGTTCGGGGAAAACAAAAGAAAAACAAATAAATGTTACTGATACACGCCGATACATGGGCGCGACACTCGCTATCAGTTACAATAATCTACGCCATAAAACATTACAATTATCGCGCGGCGAAGCAAAGTGGTATTGGTGTTATTGGTGGTGTTCCGTGTGTTAATGACGCTCTGGTATTGGTGTTCACTTGTTTCAGTTGTTTCCCGGCGCTTAATTGAACCGGCCCAGGGCCGATATATCATTTTACCAGTCATTTAAATACTGTTCGCTTAATTACCGCCGCCTGCTAACTTCATCGCTCCGCGCTTCCATACAGCCAGCTCAGCTCGCTACACTTTCTCTCTCACTCGCTCCCACTCCCACTCCTATCTCTTTCTCTCTCTCTCTATTGTTGCAGGCGGATCTGTTTCCGCGAAGCAGAGAGCAAGGGCATTTGGATACTCATATACTCAGATACTGAGTAAAGCCAATTTACCACCCCCACCCGGCATCCACCCTAACCTCAAGTCAAAGCTGCAAGAGAGAGTGACTTCAATCGAATCCTACCCCCCCCCCCCGTCCCAACCCTTTGCTGGGTCTTTCGGGGATCTTATTTGATCTTAGCTGCAATTTACGATTTTGTGTGCTCGGGGATCCCTTTTCAAGGTTAGGTCTGAACTAGAAGTCCCTCGCGAAAATCATACTGAAATGTTTGTATCCTAAACGTTACCTTCGGTAATCTGAGTATATCTGATCAAAGGTTACTAAGGTTCTGGCTACAGGCTGGGACAAAAGTAATGCACGACTTTTTCTGGGACCTGATTGCTAGCGGCGATCGAGTCGAGTAAGCAAATAACGATGGATGTTCACTTGGTCGGTATCTACTATCTCGCTTCTCCTTTGTCCCCTTGCGTTGCTCGTGGCGTGTGCAATGTGCAATGTGCATTGCAGCTTTTCTCTTTTTATTTGGCTGAAGAAGCAAAATCCCCAAACAGTATCGTAGCCAAGGGGGGTCCAGCCAGATGGTCAGGAACTCTCCTTGACCCCGAACTTTGCCCTCATAAAGTAATTTTCTGAGTTTCCAGAGAAATTTTACCGAATTTTGACAGTCGACCCCCCCTCAATAATTTTCAGACCCTGCACCCTCCCCCCTTAAAAAATTCCTGGCTACGCCACTGACCCCAAAACGTTACATTTTTCATTAATTGTTTCCGAAAAAATCGGATTGAGACCGCTATCAGAAGTAACTGCTCAAACAAAATATGATACACAAATATCACTCCAAATAACGCACTTTTTGTGTCCATTGTTAGTTAATCAACAAAATGCCGCAGTTGACAGCAGTGCGCTATGAGCATTCATGCATTTGTACATTTTTAGAGAAGGAAATAATCTGAGATAAAAATCCGTCTCTTCGTAACGGTACCTCACAAAGAAAGAGAAATTGGTAAAAATGGACTTACTCGCTAAAAAATTTTCATTTTACACGGTGTCTAATGTCTTTAGGCTGCGATGGCAGAAATTAGACAGCTCACCTGAAAGCAAAAGACAAAAACAAAATATTATAGAAAATTCATGAAAAACATTCGCAGTTTTTTGAAAAAGGTCCAAAAATGGTACAGATTCTTCCAATTTGAGGGGAAAACAGAGAGATCGGCGATCTTTTTAATCCTACCTCATTACCTATATATCTTGAGTCCATATACATATACTATACTCTGAGATTCGGACTGTTTCTGAATCCATCTTTGATTGGAGCGCAGATTTAGAGACTCTCACGAAAGCCAGGAGGCAAAATGCAAGTAGCAAACGGTGTTTGTTGGCACACATTTACACTACAGATGCAGCTCAGAATGAAAGCAGCTTTTAGGATAGGTAACAAAAATAAGGAAATAAGGTGCTTTGGGCACAGCTCATAATTATTTGGCCAACAGATACTCTTTTATGGCAGGCAAAAACATCACATTAGCTCGGAAAAATGAACCATTCTTTTTTCCCCGCCTACACATACGCACGCTAGAATCGATTATGAAAATTCCTGTTGGAAACGTTCGCACAACGCCCACCGAACGCCCATTTCCCGACGAACCAGGGTCACAAAGTTGCACTGTCCACTGGACGTGCGGTAGACTTCTCGGAGCCTAATGCGGATTAGACAGCTCTTGAGGGGGGGGGGGCATACACAAGTATCTAGTTGAACGTTGAACTAAAAGTAGAACAAGTTTTAATTATTTACTTTTAATCGATTTTTCCTTTCATTCGCTCCTCTTCTTTCTATCCTCCCCGATTGTCAGCCCACAAAGGATGTTTCAATAATTCAAATTCAATTTGAGTAAAAAACAAAGTCTGCGTGTTTCAGGTGACGGGAATCAATTAAAACTTTTTTTTTTTTACTTTATTTTTATTTTTTTTTTTTAAAATTCCCACCTCTTTTACAGTTGCCCGCTCGTCTTTCCGCGAACGGATGCTACGTTCGACACAATTTAGATTGTGCTTCGCGGTTAAAGGGATTTTAATGGCTAGAGGTGTGATGTGCAGCCGCTCGGTGGATATAGCTTCCGGATTCAGTAGATTAAAATAGACCCTGTTTAGTGTGACGTCACGCAACACATTGGATCCAAACAAACGCTCCATCTCACTCACTCTCGTGGATTTGCCCATAATAAGCAGGATCAAAATTTTCAAGTGCAAATTCGTGGCAGTAAACAGCAAGTGTATGGTGATTCTTCGGCGTTTAGTGCCGATTCCTACCATCAGAGCGCTACCCTTCGATTAATTTCAAAATTCATGCCGAACGTAATTTATATTTGAGAGAACCACTGGCGCAACCAAGATCTCTTCCATCTCTTTCATTTCCCATTTAAATGTATAAGTATAGGAGGACAAGGGGTTTTAACCCCTTGTCCATCCTTGTCCAACATACGTTTCTTAATGGAGGAAAGAGAGAGATGATCAAGAAACTCTCGTTGCGCTACTGGATAGAACGGATTGTCAGTCAGCTAATCATCTGAAGAACGTCTCTGCAAAATATCTCATCAATAACTCCAAAAATAAAGTTGAAAGCACCAACAAATGAAATATCGCATTTAGGTACAAGAATCGATTTGCGATATTCCATTTTTTGACTTTCAGATTTATTTTTGAAGAGACATTCTTCAGATGATTATCTAGTAACCGACACTCCGTTTTCTTAAATATAAAGCATAGAATAAAGATTATTTCGTAATAGAAGCGTCACTTCCATAAGGCTCTGTATAAACTCCTTTCGTTGACCTTGAAATAAGCCAGCCACCGCGCAATTCAAAGCAAGCCAGCCACCGCGCAATTCGAAATAAGCCAGCCACTTGCAATTCAAAATAAGCCAGCCAACCTAGAGTCCCTATGTGCATGAATATTTAATGAACTATATATTTAATATATTATATTTAGTATATTTAGTATTTAATATCCCCTATATATTCAATATACAGGGACTGTAAGCCACCCAACGACCGATTTAAAATAAGCCAGCCACGGCGCGATTCAAAATAAGCCAGCCACCGCGCAATTTAAAATAAGCCAGCCACCCTAGAGTCCTTGTATAAGTGTGTACAAGTACGTAATATATTATATTTAATAATTTATTTAATTTTTAATATCCCCTGAATATTTATTAATACACAGAGACTCTAAGCCAGCCGACGACCGATCTAAAATAAGCCAGCCACCGCACGATTTCAAATAAGCCAGCCACCGCGAAATTCAAAAGAAGCCAATCTCAGCGCTGATGGGGTGGTGGATGATGTTGTTGTTGAATGAAAAGGTTACAGAATTTGAAACATCCTTCCAAACATAATCTTTTCGAGATCTTTCAAGGTCAACGAGTTCTGGTAGAAGATTCGGCGACAGTGTCGCTTCTATTACATCTTTATTCTATGTATAAAGTACCTTCGCCGAGTAATTTGACATAAATCGAAATGTAGCGCTCGGGTGGCAGAAATCGGCACTAAACGCTCAAGAATCACCTTAACAGTCAAACAGCAAACGATACATTTTTCTCCGTGTATAGTTTCGTTTACATCACTAGATTACAAAGTTGAAATAAATTGAAATTTTTTTTAAAAAAAAAAAAAAAAAAAAAAAAATTAAAAATTGATTACATATTTCTTTCTCAGCCGAAACGGATTTCGCGCGAGTTCCGAATCAGAGCTTTCGCGAGTCTCAACGGAAGCAAAGCAAAGCAAACGAGCATGGCGCGCGTCGATCGATTTTCAATTTCTGACCGGATCTTGATGCGAGAGGGGGAGGGATCAGGAATTAAGGAAGGAAATGAATCATTCGGATGAGTTGATGTGGATGTGCTCCGTGCAGCGGCCCAAGGATGCTCTCTCACTGAACTTCTCTAATCAATTATTTCCAATTCTCTGAGAGTCACAGGTGGAGGGGGGGAGGAGAAGAGCCGGAGGGAGGTGTAAGGGGTGTAGTGAAGGGGGGTGAAGGGGGGTGAAGGGGGGTGAAGGGGGTGAAGGGGGGTGAAGGGGGTGAAGGGGGGTGAAAGGGGGTTGGTGCTCGCTCGGCTAAACCTCTGCCTCTCATCTCAAACCCACCCCCCAATCCCCATCCCATATACTCACCTATCACCCGAAGCATTGACTTCACGCCACAAAATGATGTATACACAGACACACTACCATTTATACATACGCTTGATAAATAACTTAAACATTTTGGTGAACTGTTACAACAAAGCGATCGCCATCCCACCTTCGCTCCTGTCGTGTGTTTACGGTTTGCGGTCGAGTGACTGTTTGGCAGAGCGCGCACTGTGGCACTCGATGTTGAAGTTATCGGGCATCAAATGAATAATGTGAATGGGTCCGTCGCGAATGGGGCTATTGCACACTTTTGCTATAAGCGATTTAATAGTCGAATTTGGCGTAAAAACCTCAAAAAATAACGATGGCGGCACTAAAAACTTCCAAAATCCACTCCTAAACGCAATAAACGCAGTTATTTGCGGGAGCGTAATGGTGGCCGAAGGCACTAACAATGGGAGATTCCCATCTAACAATTCTGAAACTCCATCAAGAAGTGACCAATAAGAGACTACTTTCATTTGACACCGGTGTCACTAGGTGTTGCGGCACCATTCATCGGATGTGGATCATCACTCTGATGACTAATTACTCTGTGAATCATCCTTGTCAACATAGAAAGAGTGACGAAATTAAGATAGGAATCTCCCATTGTTAGTGCCTTCGGCCATCATTACGCTCGCGCAAATAACTGCGTTTATTGAGTTTAGGAGTGGATTTTGGAAGTTTTTAGTGCCGCCATCGTTATTTTTTGAGGTTTTTACGCCTCAATCGACTATTAAATCGCTTATAGCAAAAGTGTGCAATAGCCCCATTTCGGATGAACTGAAGAAAAATAATTTCTTATAAGTTATTAGTGAAATTTTCGCAATCAAAGGACCTGTCCCATTAAGGGTCATTTTCTGCCCCCCTATTGGTCAAAAATTAAAAGTCTGAAGAAAGTAAAAAAAAAAAGCAAGCAGGGTCTCCAATATAATTTATGTATCAGTGAAGCGCGTGCCACGCTTGTAAGCCAAGATTGTAATTTTGTTCGATGCAATTTATTTGGTATTTAGTGTTTAAGGGCATGTGCCATGATACCCTCGTAGAACAGAAATATGTCAATCCAGCTCCCAAGGAATGGCATATCCTCAGAAAAAATTCCGTAATTAAGGGTCGATAGACCGCTTCGAGATAAGTTTAAAGATGTCCAGCTGTTTAATTTGTGTCAACTGGGGAGGGAGGGGGGCCTAAAGTCAAAACTTTTAAAGCTCCATAACTTTAACCGAAATTAATATTTTGATCGGTCTTTTGCGCTGAACGTTTCCTTTTTAAAAGAGACTTCAAATAATGTGTACATAAAAGTCCATCGATTATTTCGAGGGCGGCATATCTTTTAAGGGGGTCGCTGATTTTGGTGGTGATGGCACCGAAATATGCACCGATAGCACAGTTGAATCCACCGTGGAATTTACACAGGGGCGTCATTTCAAGTTCGGCTTGGGGGGGGGGGGGCAAAAAATCTTATGACCTTTTTTTTCTCTTTTTTTTTCTCATCATTATAATTTTCGGCTTGGATGGGGCAAAAAATCGGATAACCCTTTTTTTTTTTTTTTTTTTTTTGCTGATCAATATAATTTTAGAGCCAAAGAGCCGCCTTTTGGGGGCAATAATCGGATTTTTGCTCATCAATATAATTCTTGCCAGTTTTTGAGCCTGACTTCAAATCCTTGGGGGAGCGGTTGCCCCCCCCCAGCCCCCCCCCTAAATGACGCCCATGAATTTACAGATGAATCTTGTAAAATAAATTAAAATATCGCA
>VMOF01000388.1:67844782-68033532 GCA_011764245.1 Trialeurodes vaporariorum
TATATATATATATATATATATATATATATATATATATATAGAAAACAACTTAAATTGGGATAAAGGCTGGAACAAATTAAAATTTGGGACGTTTCGGGCCAATTAACAGACCCTTTTTCAACCAAATAAAAAAAAAAAACACACAAAAACAAATACAAGTGAGCCGCCGCTGTAATTGCAAGGCAAGGACTGGCAAAACGGTAAACAGTTCAAACAAAACACAGGTGCAAAGATTACCTAATCACCAACCTCCTCAGAGAGGAAAAACTGGTGATAAGCACCGCTGAGACCGTTGACATCCGCGCGCGAATTACACACATGATTCTTTTGGCGCAAAATATGAATCATCTCGAGCATACTGCGGGCAAAGCAGTTCTTTTCGGTGGCTAAAACACGAACGCTGTTAAAATCAAAATGATGGTGGAGTGTGTTTTCATGGTGATGCAACGCGGTCTTCTCATTTTTATCATATTTATGCCCGTTGAGTCTCTTTTTAAGAAGTTGTTTTGTCTGACCAATGTAACCTATTTCACAATCCTGGCACTTAAGATGGTAAACAACCTCCGCCATTTGCTCAGTCTCTCTTTCTGATTTTAACTGAGACATAAGAAATCCTAAATTATTATACTGTTTGTGGACCACAGGAAAACCAAAAGATTTTAAAATGGCCGACAATCTTTCAGACAAAAAGGGAACATATGGGAGGCTAATAAGTTTAGAAAAATCAACTTTATTCCTGGATGGAGCTTTTTCATGATAATTTTTTTCGGACACTTTGGAGAATTCTCTGTTAATAAGATGGGCAGGGTAGCAGTTTTCCATTAAAATACGTTTACCCAGATTGGCGGTAGTTTGGGTAAAATCCTGGTCACTCAAACGAAAAATACGTTGCGCAAGATTGGTGACGACATTACGTTTGTAAATAAATGGCTGCACCGACAAAAAATTCAACAAACGCCCCGAGGACGAAGGCTTTTGGTACCATTTGCATTTCAAAACATTATTAACCCGGGACACAGTCATATCAAGGAAATTGATAGACTGGTTGACCTCTTCTTCAAGAGTAAATTGAATGGAGGGATTTTTTGAATTAAAAAAATGCAAAATAGGTACCACTGTGTCCTCATGAACCACCAAAAACAAATCGTCGACGTATCTTTTATAAAAAAGAATTAAAAATGAAATGGTGCCGAGAATTTCCAGTTCAAAATCCTCCATTACTATGTTCGCCAACACAGCAGAGACACTACCCCCCATTGCCAAACCACGAATCTGATGAAAAAATTTTGTCCTCAAACTGAAAAACAGTGGACTCCAAACACTCTTTGAGGGCATAAAGAAATTGATCCTTGGGGACGGAACAATGTTGACCAATCTCATCCCACCGACGACTAACACATTCTAAGGCCAAATCAGAGGAAATGTTAGTATACATGGAAGTGACATCAAGCGAAATGAGTTTGTACCCATCTGGAATCTCCTGATTGTTGACAGACTCAAAAAACTCAAAAGAGTTGGCAACATGGCAATCAGTATCACCGACAATGTTAGACAACACAGTAGTGAAAAACTTTGACAAAGCATAAAAAGGTGACCCAATGGAGCTAACAATGGGCCGCAAGGGAAAATTTTCTTTATGTAATTTTATGAGACCGTAAATTCGAGACACGCCAGCGCCTGACACCTTCAAATTTTCAAAAAGATTCTTACTTATAAAATCTTGATCAAACCATTTTTTGACCAGAAAATTATTTTTAGCAATATGCGCAGGTATTAATGAATGACGAATCTGCTTGTAGGTAGAGGCATCATCTAACAAAACACGCATTTTTTCCCTATAATCAACACTATTCACAATGACTGTTTTATTGGTCTTATCCCCATTGATGACCTTGATTTGAGGATTGTTTTTAATAAAGTGAAAAGTATCAATTATATCTTTTTTAAGCGTTCTAGTATAAAAACACTCTTTGAAAAGATTGATGGTGCTAGAGTTGATATTTTCATGACCGCCGACACGTTTTACGAGATCTGTGTAAGTTTTTATGGCATGACAGACCCTATCTCTAACGGTGTCAACAAGAGTAGGTTCAAACCTGATCTTACTTTCTATACCAACAATAATTTTTTCAAGGGGCACAGCTCGAAAAGGTGACTTTTCCAAACTATTTTTAAAAAAGGGTATACAAAATTTAGGTCCCAAGCAAAGGACTCTCATTGCGAAACTTGGCTTGACTTATATATATATACATATTTTATAGAGCTCATTTTTTCGTACTTTATCACAAAAGACTTTTGTCCACGGTATCACCTCATACAAAAAGCACACGAAAAAAAATTAAAAAATTAAATCATTTAAAAACAATTGGACAAAAAACACAAGAAAAACAAATTAAAAATTAAAAAATTAAAAATAAAAGGTCTCAAGACTTTAAAGGGTTAAATGGACAAAATTGAACGTTGCCAGATCGCACGCTTTGAATACCAATGATTCGTGATTACAGTCTTTTTATTAAAACCGACTTGGGCCCTTTCAACAGGAAACAAATTCATTTTTGACCGAACACTGATTGCTCAAGCTAATGTTGACATGATCACGGCAACACGCTCGCTACGCGCTCCGGGAGAGGGGTGAGGGAAAGGTACACCGGCATACAACCCCTGTCAAACCCCGAGCACTGCACTGGAAAGTGAAATATTACGAAATCCCAAGCCATGCATCAGGTAATCGGACCGGGTACTCCTACTCACAGCCGTATAGCCATAATAGTGTCTTTCTCTCTCTTAGCCCATTTAAACGCATGTGTTAGAAAAGGACAGGACCAGGGGCTGAAATCACGTGACAGCCTCAATATCCATCCTTTTCTAACACATGCTTTTAAATGGGCTTCGAAAGAGAAAGACAATATCCTGGCTACGGCTATGCTCCTACTCGTACATCATTTTGAATGGACCCTATCGTGGATAAAGCGGCGGTCACCGTGTTACATATTTAAGTGTTTCAATGTTCATTCGGTCATTAGGCCATTGGGCTATTAGGCCGCGGCCGCGGGTGTGCGGGCCTATGTGCGGTGCGTATCCATTGCTTGCGGCCACTTCGTTTTGCCCCCAGGGGGACTATACTCGCTTTGATGACGCTCCGCTGCGCGGTACAAAACATCCATAAAGAGAGATGCCCTGTCCCCCTCCCCCTTTCCCATCATCCGAAACGCGACTAGATAAAAATGACCACGGTTATTCAATATTTTGAAAGGTACATCAGCGATCCTCGCTCGTCAGGAAGCTACGGGTGTAGATTATAGAATGTAGAGGGTCATTCCATCATACACGGAGAGAGAAATCAGTGGCGAAGCGTGCGCTGTCTGGCAACGTAGCATTTCGTCCATTTGAATCCGTTGAAAAGGTCGAATTCGTTTCTTCACCAAGTGTCCATTCCATTTTTATCAATTAAACCTTTTCTCACTGTATCCCATCAGTTCCATAATCCAACGTTCACAATTCCCCATTTACCTCATTCGTCCCAAATCTATCTCCACTCTCCAGTCAGTGGCGGCTCGTGAGATTTGGCAGCAATGTTTTTCCTCCATTTATTCTATGCAAAACAATCGATTGGACAGTGGAGTTGCGTTTCACCAGCATTCGATTATTGTACACAGATTCAAATGGAAGAAAAACATTGTTGCCAAATTGCACGAGCCACGACTGCCTGCACTTGATCCTCGTCCTTTTTTCATCCTCCGTAATTATATTTCAAACGGTACTTTTCAAGTCGAGGATGCCACAAGGAAAAGTCGAGGAACTTGTTAAAATCCGCCCATGAATTCATTCTCTCAAGTATTGCGGGTACAGGCAACAGTGGCGTAGCGTGCAATTTGACAACGTTGCGGTTGGTCCATTTAAACCCTCGAAAAAGATCGAACAATTAAGTGATCGTTGAACACCTTCGCAATCGACACTATTACATCGGTTTAAATGGGGGAAAAAATACAATTTTGCCAAATTGCACGCTACGCCACTGGTAGGCGGCTTGAACTAAAATTTAAAGAGTGAACCAATAACATGATTTAATTCGTAGACTAAAGATATTGCTGGTTTGGAATGGAGAGAATCTCATGAGGGGTAGATGGGGGGGGGTTATCAGGGGGGAATTGAAGTACGGCAACACCAGAGAGGAATTGGTCAATAAAGCAGGGGGGGGCGGGGGGCGCAGACAATAATTGGAATTTAATGAACGCCGCTGAACGCATCTCGCATCTCGACGACTGACTTGCGCCTTCGCAGACAGGGTGCTGCAACCCGCGAGACGAGGTGTACGACTCGGAAATGAATTCCGTTCCGTTTCGACTTGAACCACGCGGAACAGAAAACTTCACCCGGTTCCCACCTTGTTTCTCCAGACTCTCCCCTAAGAGAAACCTGGGATGCGAATTATTGAGAACCGGGGGACGGGACGGGGAATTGAGAGGAGTGGTCGATTGAAATCCCGCGGAAAACTTCGCGAGTGACCTGTCGCAAATTCCGCTGCGAAACACGCGGACATCGAACTCCGATTTGGCGATTTCCTACTCGCCAATTCGAAAAGCGATCCCTTTTTCGCTCGGCTCGCGTCCCCTAACCCTCCCTCCGCCGGCCCAGCCATTCACTGATGCCCACTGGAGACAGCGTGCACTGTGCAGAAGTCGCTTGCTTAAGCTGCGTTGCAAGATTGACGGACAAATCTTCGGTTTATAGGGATTTTTACGGGATTTCTCTCGATGCTTTTCAAGACCTCCTCAAAGGTTTACATGAAGTGTCCTGCGATTTTTCATAATTCCAGGAAATCGCTAGGGGTTCTAAGTATTTTTCATTGGTTAGGGTGAACGGATCTCCGAGCTGGAAAAGTAAAGAAATCTACAGAGTAAAGGATTTTGGTTTCGCAACTATCGGAGATCTTAAAGAGATTTGGTGCACTTTTAAAAGGTTCTTCATATTTTCAGAATCTTCCAAGGAATTTTGTCTTCTGTCTCATCGAACGGAAACCTGATAAATCGCCAGTTTTGAGAATTCAACAATTTCAGAAGAATGTTATTATTTCTACGATGATAAAAAAAAGAGAGAAGAGAAAAAAATCATTTTTAAGATCGGGCTGCTTTGAGCTAATTGTAAGTTTCTATTGGTTTCAAGATGTTTCAATCGATTATATCAGGAAGAGACATTCAGGATACTCGAAGACTTTTGAGCACTCCCGTCTTTTTGGAGGTTTAGGGTAATTTTTGATGTGATTTTATACCACAAATTCAATTTGAGAAATTGAGAATTTGGCGACCTTAACCTGAAAACACATCCAAGCCTGCTGATTTTTCAAAGAAACAACAAGGGGTACTGTGAAGATTTTTAAGTAGATACTTGGGTTTTTTTTTTCTTTTTTTAAGGAAGATGTAAAATAATTTACTAAACTTAGAATGCGACTTATCAAAATTTTTAGAATTATTCATCGAACAAAAGTTTTCCACCCAAATAATGGGCTCTATCAAACTTTTGCTCCAGGGGATTGAAGAGTTAATTCTTGTATAAAACCTGTAAAACTGACGACGAGTACACTAAAAAATCACGGAATTCACTCTCAGAATCGGTCTTAGTGACGGAAAGACGCAGGACGCTGGTATCATGGGAGATACCTATCTAAATTGAGACATATACATATCTTTGTGTTTTCGTAGAGAAAGTGACAAGGCGGGAATCTCCCATGATACCTGCGTTGAACCGCCTTGACAATCGTGCCGTTAAAGCAGTTTTGTGAATTTATTATTGAATTTTAGACTTACTTACTGTGGACTACTAAATAGGACTATTTCATTTGCTCACAGTAAAAGTTTGCAAGAGCCCCATTAGGGACGGTTTCGGACTTGAAAAGATTTTCATAAGAGAATTTAAGATCTTTTTTCATAGGAAGGTCAACTTTTCAAAATTTCTGTTGTAATTATGGGAGGATCAATAAATCAGTCATCGCCCGCTGACAACACGCGGCTTAAAAAGAAAGTAAGCTTCTACAGAACCCAGCTCGTTTTTGGCTAAAATTCCTGAGCAGTTCTTACAGGTTCCCAGAATATTCGCCATCGGCTCGATATTCATTCGCAACTCGCAAGTTCAACTTTTCTGACGGAACAAATCCTTTTTGATATTAAAAGCTCTTCAATTTGAAGAAATCAACCAAAGGATTATTGTTTTTGAAGACTTCAAAAACAATAATCCTTTGGTTGATTTCTAGCCTTGGTCCGAGAAGAAAAAGAGAAAGGAAATGATTTTGTTTCAGCCAGACTCCGACCTGGCAAAACTGCGAGATTCGCTTGCAGCATTTCAGTCCACACAGTCCGCACTCCGCGTGGTGTCCCGATTCATTTCATTCGCTGGAGAGCGGAAAATTGTTGACCCTCTTGTAGAGGTACGGATGCAGGGAAGCTGCAGTTTACACGCTTTCAACGAGCATCAGAAAAAAGAATTATTTACTTAATTGAATAATTTATTTTGAAAGTAACTCATGTGACGGTCTTGCTTTTTTCCGAACAATGACAAAACCGAGTGGAGGTAATTTTTTAACCTGATTTCCTTGACGACTACTAATTTCATATGACTACACCCAGATATGAAGAAATATTTTAAAAATACTTTTAAAATATTGTCAATATTTTAAAAACAGTTTAATAAAAACATTTTCAAAATTTTTTAAGAAAAACATTATTAAAATATTTTCAAAAATATTTTGACAACTAATTGGCATGAACAAATCATGTTTTTTAAAATGTATTTTTAAAATATTTACAAAAGGTTACCGAAAACTTTTCGGCAAGAATTTCAAAATGTTTTTAAAATATTTCTTTCACATCTGGGATGGCCATTTCGGATAATATGTCCATCTTCAGGTCTAACATCGAAAACTGTACCGGAAAACTGTCTTGTGCATTTTAGATACAAAAATTTCTCACGAATTGATGGCCAAAATACACAGTACAGTTTTCCGGTTAACAGTTTTCGATGTTATAGACATCCGAAATAGCCATAGTCAATATACAATATAGTAACATAAAATTAGCTATCAAGGAAATCATGTAAAAAAGAAAAAATATCTCAGCTCATTATTTGAAGCACTTATACTCGTCCTGATCACGAAATCCACCAAATGACAAAACCACAATGAAAAAAAAGAAATCCTAAATTCTAGTAATATTACCACAAGAAGCACAAGGATATGTGAACCGCAGAAAGGCTGGTACTTTGACCAGAAAATTCTGGTGTCAATACCAGAAATATGGTTTATAGAACTAATATTTCCAGAAAATTTTAAGAACTATGGTACAAATAGTGTAGAATTCTGGTAACTGTAGCATCCCTTACATAACATAGGTTCACATATCGTCGCATGCGTCTGGTGTACTTTTTTTTAATTTCAGTGCACCGTTTATTGTATTGTTTCGAAGGGAGAAAAAATGTGAAAAATTGGACATCCTACATCCCTCAAAGGAAAAATATTTGTGAAACGAGCTGGAAAATGAAAAGGAAAGAAAACACTTTTCCTACATTTTATCCACAGTTTCTCTCGGACAGTTGAAGAGGGCTTCTATCGTCGCGGTGTTGTTCTTGGAGACTGTAAATCTTTGAAATTCAAATACGCTGTTTTTGAAGTAAATTGATTCAATTAAACTTGCATCGTCGGTGTTTGTCGCTCGTGCAGGGTGCACTGTGCAGGGACATTCATTTCCTTGTGATTAAATTAACCTCCGCAACTTGGCGCTTTATTGTCATTCACCCTTTCTCCACTCTCTCCTCTCCCCCATCTCCCACCTAACTTACCGCCGCGCTAACACCCACGAAATAATTCCCTATCGTCTTATTTTCTCGTTTCTTTGCAACTTTTATTCTCGTAAGTACTTTATTTATTTATTTCAAAATTAAGTCCATATTGATGTGTTTTCTCGAATAGTGATTTTACTCCACGGTGAATCTCGCTCTCTCTCTTTTTTTTTTTTTTTTTTTTTTTGGGCCGGATTCTTTTCAAATCTGAAATCCATGGGCACTTGCAATGATGAGGCAGTTGCAAGGGTCCACATTTTTGTGTTTCATTTTTTGTGTTTTTATGTTTTTTCTTTAACCCTCTAAGGGCCAGGTTAGTTCAAAAGAAAGCCACTCATTCATTTATACAGGGAAGGTAGTTAATTGTTCGTATTCGGAGGAGTTGGAATTGCCTATACGATACATTGAAGGCGCCCGAAGAAATCTATCTTGTAAGTGTCTTCATCGATAGTCACGTTTATCTGGAATGAAGACTAAAGTAATTTGAAATAGACAAGAGCAGAAAAACGAGTAAACTCGGGCTTGGTCCATAAGGGGTTAAGCCAGTAGCGCACCGAGAGTTTCTTCATCTCTCTCTTTTCTCCATTAAGAAACGTATGTTAGACAAGGATGGACAAGGGGATAAAACCCCCTCCTTCTGTCCTTTTCCTACTCATACATTCAAATGGGAAATGAGAGAGATGGAAGATATCCTGGTTGCGCCAGTGGGTTAAGCAAATGATAGAACGGGGTAACTTGAACACAGGGATGCCTTTGATTTCTAACCAGATTTCACGTGATAGAATCCTCCTATCCTTTTCAAAAACATATTTTCTGATGGACAAAGAGAGGAACAGACAAGTTTCGGGATATCTGCCACTGCGACTGTTCTTTTTTACTTGTCTACATTAACCTTCGAACAAAAAGCAAATGACGCGTTTACCGAACAGAATACATTTCAACCGTCATTTTACATAAATTGAAAGTCGTAAACTATTGGTGCCTTTCTTGATTACGGAACGACATACTAAACCGCGTGGAAATCACTAAATGTTCGAGCAGATTTTTGCATATTTTAACGGGAAATTTGCATGGAGGGAAGTTTTTACAAGAGCAGCGAAAAACATGGAGCCATAAACACCACCCTTCCCCCACCGCAGCTGGTTCTATTGACGTTTTCGTCATTTTTATGCCACTTCAACAATAACGGAGAGCGATAGAACGGTAATACCCCCCCCCCCCCATTCCTTCCCAACAAGTTACGCAAATGCGTTCGAATTCCAAGATTCTAGGGAGAGGGGGGAGGGGGGCACTGAGCATCATTTGTGTTCAGATTGCTGCCTTCCTTTCGGCCTGCCTCCTTCCCTTCTTTTTAAGGCGTCATAAATTTCGAACAATCGCATCTTTCAATAAAGCGCTTTAAAAAAGTTTCGTTGCATCGACAAGAGAACTATACGAAAAGGGATTATGTTACCGAGAGCGTTTTTTGAAAGTTCGACTGGAAGGGATCGCGCAGCGCTCAAGGGTGGGGGGTGGGGGCTGTAAGGGGTATGCGAGGGGTGCGGAAGGGGGAGGATCCATTATGATCAGTCACTGACATAAACTTCATGCAGTGAATGTGTTGAATGTTGTACACGGTCTCATTGTAAAGATAAATCATTTAAATTTCTCTTTTTAAGCAAAACGATGACAATAGTTTAAGTATTGGATGCGCGCCTTAAAAACCTTTCGAGGGTGGGGGGGGGGGGGGGGAGAAAAAAGCTCGCGGAGCGAAAGGACGATAGGGCAAAGAATATTCCTCTTTCTTTTTTCCGCTTCTTGCTACGTCTTCCTCTCTCCCTCCCCTCCGCCCTCTTCAGCAGTCTCTCATCGCACCGTCCCTATTTCGCTTCGCGCGTCGCTAGATTTCGGGGCGGAAACTGGCGTTAACAAGAGTACTAAGACGCCAACTTGTATGCCTCACCATCGATCACTTTTGCGCTACTAGATATTTGTCAGATAGATTGTGTCAATTTTCGCTTCATTTTATACCCCTCCCCCCACCCGCACCCCATCGTCTCTTTCGGCCCCGGCCTCTTCGTCGCGTCGCGCCGCGCCGCGACGCTTATACTTCCCTCTACGCTTCCTGTTCGTTCCTCCCGCGCGATGACGCGCGGCCTTCATCCCTCTCTCCCTCCATATTTCTTCCTTGTCACTTATCTTATTGCACCGATTCCTCCATTTCCCTCTTCCTTATGATCCCCCACCCCCACCCAAACCCCCTTCCACACCCTAACCCCACCCCCTACTACTTTATCCGTCTCGCTTTTCTTTTCACTTCTCTCTTCCGATGGCTTTTTTATCTTCGTCTGACCTTTGTTTACATTCCTTGCATACTTCGGCTAGGGATGGGGGTTGCCTCTGAGTGAGGCATGATAATGTCCAAGCTCCATAAAAATCAGAGATATCCCCGCTCGAATACGAGGGGAGACTTACGAACTTGTCATTTTTGACGAATTGTTCGTCTTAAATGAACTTCCAGCGACGAAGCACAGCGAGGCTATTTCTCTCTTTAATTCATTTCTCTTCCTCTTCCTCTCCCTCTCTCCCTCCCCTCTCTCTATCTCTTTCTCTCTGTCTCCTTCTCTCTCTCCGAGCTTTAGGGATGAGATCGCCTCTTTACTTCAAGTCCGATGAAAGTAAATAATCTTTGCAACCGAAACTTTAAGAGAGTGGTAGTCTCGGCTACTCAACTTTTTCCAACCACTTCAGACCATCTTGTGGCACTTCAGACATAATGCCTTGCAAGCATGGCGGAAATCCCCCCACCCCCGCGCAACACAAACGCACAAAAGCAGAGGGGGAAAAAAAATCTATAGAAATTCAAGCGAAATCGTGAAAATAAGAGGCGGGTAAGACGAAGGTAACGTTTTTCAAATGCTGCTACGTTAATAAAACTACATCTTTTGTCTTATTTCGCTTTCGGAAAACCGCTTTCTTCAAATAACAAAAATATGATTTTCATCAGAAACTTAGGAAATTTCATGTCTTTTGAAGACCACACTGATTAAAATGTTTATATACTTCAATGGCAAATATTAGACAAAATCAGAAGACCAAAAATTATTTTTCCACTTTGTTGCAATTTTTGGAGTCGTAATATTTTTTCGAAAAATAGCCTTAGCCAAACAATGGTGATATGACAAAAATTGGTCTTAAAACATTCAATAGGATGTACTCGATTACTTAAAACACTTAGTTAAGGGGGAAAAAAGAGAAAAGTAACATTAGCCTCTTCGGTGAAAACCCAATTGGGGTCTTTTCAGACCCTCATTGGTACCGTACGACCCTTACGTGTTGGTCAAATATAGATTGAGCTTTACAATGGCGCGGCGCAGTCGCGTCGCGTGCAATCTGGGAAACGCTCCATTGTGTTCAATTAAACCCATATAAAATATCGATTCGAGGGAGAGCACTGTGCACCTTTGATTTATTGTTCGAATTTTTTCTTATGTTTAACTGGACTAAATACAGCGTCGCTAGATTTCACGCTGTACCGCACTGCAAGGATTAACAAAATCAAACCTAAAATCAGTGGCGAAGCGTGCTATTATAGGCAGCGTAGCATTTTGTCTATTTGCGCCCTGGTAAGAATGTTCAATGACCAATTTTCCACCAATCACATCAGCAATGGTATGAATCACACCAGTTTCCATAAATATTGATGAGGTGTCCATGGGAATCAACGTGGTCTCCATTGAAATCTAATTCTATGAAATTTTTTTACCAGGGATATGAACCCATAGAAAAGGTCGACATTTTTGGCCATCGCCGAATTCCAGAAAGTTCGATATTTTTCGTGATTTTTAATGAGTCAATGAATGCATATAATGTATAAAATTAGAGATCGAATTTCGAATGAGTATGGGCCGGAGAAAGAGGGCAAGAAAATGAATGACATCCGCATCAGGGTGAATGCGTGAGTGTGTGCATGGGCGGATGCAGGAATTCGTATTTCTCTCTCTACTTCAATTTAACCACGTGCGATAGAAAAAGACGAAGAGAGAGAGAGAGGCTAAAGTCACGTGATGACCCGATTTCCTATCCTTTTCTGACACACATATTCAAATGGAAAAAGAGAGAGAGAAAGGCGAATTCCTGTATCCGCTCATGAGTGTGATGACGTATAATTTAAGCAAGCGTCCATCCGTTCGGCATTCACGGACAATATTCAACAGTGGGGGTTTGCAAAAGACCGTCTGGTGGGTGGTGGCGTTGAGCCGTTGAGTGAGGGATAAGGGCGATCCCTTTTCAAAAGTCCCCCCTCCTCGCCACCCACCAAAGCTGACAACAGAGTCAAGAATCTATGCACATGCTAGTCCAGACGGAAAATATTCCTCAATCTCTCTCGGCGATTGTTCCGGGGCAGTAGCGCACCGAGAGTTTCTTCATCTCTCTCTTTTCTCCATTAAGAAACGTATGTTAGACAAGGATGGACAAGGGGATAAAACCCCCTCCTTCTGTCCTTTTCCTACTCATACATTCAAATGGGAAATGAGAGAGATGGAAGATATCCTGGTTGCGCCAGTGTTTCGGGGAGATAATTAATCTAAAACGTTTCAGCTCCAGTTTTCAAAGGGAAAGTAGCCATCAGGAACAGGAACAGGAACAACAAAACTCTACGGCAAAGCGCGGATTAAATTAATGAGGGAAGTTTTGAAAATAGTATAACAGTTTAAAAAAAAAAAAACAAAAACAAAACAAAACGGAAACAAACAAAAAGCATCAGAATAGGGAAAACGCACACATTCTGTCGCGTCACGTCGAATCTGGCAACGCTGCATTTCCTCCGTTCAAACTAGAGTTAGAAAATTTCATGAACTTTAAAAACGTAAAAATAATATCTCATGAAATATTTCAATTTTTTGAAAATGGTGAGATATTGAAGCTTAGCGATATAGATGAATGAAAACAGGGCTAATATGTTTTACAAACATATATGTAAAACACAGCATAAAAATGAAGTTTTAATGCTGTTTAAATCTCGTAAAATTATCGATAGGTATAAACTTTCAAGGTTAAACTTCACCCTGCTTCACCCTGTTATTTGAAAGTTAGGTATTGTTGTTTGTGGAAGCAGGTACCCCCCTAAAAGAAATTAAAAATCCATCATAATGTAAATAGGGTATAAAGTTAAGTTTAAAAAGTAGTTTTCTATCCGAATTAACGAGTTTAATCACGGTGATTCATTATTAAATTTCATTATTACAGCGGTTTAGCATGTAAAAATCTAAAATTTCACAAAAATTAAATATTTCAAAGGTGATGAAATATTTCAACTTCAGAAATTTCAAGGCTTTTAAACTCTAGTTCAAACCCATGAAAGATATCGATTCGAGAGAGTGTACTCTGCAGTCTACACTCCCAATAATTCGACCTTTTTCATGGGTTTAAATCGACGAGACGTAATGTTACCAGATGCGTCGCCAATGCACCCACTTAGATAATGTGACGAAATCTGGCAACCGTGCTAGTTTGCCATTCAAACCTACACAAAAAATCAATTCTAGGCGAGGAACGCCGCCTAGATAATCGATTATTTGACACAGGTTTAAATGAAGAACATCCAATGATGCCAAATTTCCAATGATGGTTCCACGAATAGTTATTTTTTTTTCCTTTAATGATCCAGTGACCGAATAATAAAGAGCGAAGCTCCGGAGGGAGGAACCGGCCTAGAGTAACGTAGATAAAACTATAATATCGGGATTCCAATCGAAATCCGTTATATCGATCTCATATCGATAACTTCATTAAAGTAAGAGTCTCACTTCCTCGATGACGGGAAGACTAGGGGAGGGGGCATCAAGAAGCGAGCCGAGGAGCATTGGCCCACGAAGGATTTTTTTTTTTTTTTTTTTTTTTTTTTTTTTTTTTTTTTTTTTTTTTACGAATTAGACATTCACTTTAGATCCGACGGTGGATTTGAATACAAAACCGATAAACAAAAGGCTACTCTTTCTCACCCTCCTGTTCTGACCCTCTCCCCCTCCCCTCTCCATTCCCCCGTCACCGACTCAAAACATCTCTTCAATACTATAGCGTGGCGTGATGGACCTGGGTAGCCGGTGGGGGGGGGGGGGCGGCTGGCTGCCGCAGTCCAACTGGAAATCAATCTCGGGCCATAAATCTGGTGAGCACGATTATAATAAACACTAAACACGGCGCGCCTGGACCGAAGGAGTGGAGCGGGTCTCGAACCCGGAGCATCGAAGCTCGAGCTTTGGAGCTGAAAATGACACGCAAGGCTCAAGGAAGAGAAGAGGAGGACGGAGGAAATGGAAGCGACAAAGACGGAACAAGAAGTGACCGGGAGGGGGGAGGATTAGGTTAAGAGGGAGGAGGGGATGACAGGGTTACAGGGTTACGGGGAGGGGGAGGGGAGGGAGCTGAAAATCTTCTCTTCCCGCGCGACTCGCGAGCGATCGGAAGACTAAACACTGAACACTGAACAGTCTAAACACTCCACGCAGGCAAGGGAGAGAGAGAGGGAGAGAGAGAGAGAGAGAGAGAGAGAGAGAGAGAGAGAGAGAGAGAGAGAGAGAGAGAGAGAGAGAGAGAGGACTCTAAAGGAGATGGACCCAGATATCAAGATCAAGTGCGAGATCCTACCTTTGCGTGTTTGAAAGAACTGATACCCCCGGCCCACAGTTGCCGGCTCTACTTACTCCTTTACTCCACGTACTATCAACGAATTAAAGATTGTCGCGAGAGTTTCACGAGCTAAGTTTCCCATCTTCATACTCCTCACCCCTTGCAAGCGATAGGCCAGTACGGGTGGGGCGGGAAAGCCGTTGCAGATCAGTCCCACCCCACACCCATAACTGAAAATGTGTGAAAATCTCGCAACAGTCTTTGATTCGTCGATAGTACACTGTTAAAATCACACTGTTGTACATCAGCCAAAAAAACCGTAGTGATAATATAGAAAAAAAAAACATAAAAAAAAATAAAAAAATATATAAAAATGAGGGTAAATTTTATTCTCATGCGTAGTAAAAATGTAATGCACCGGGAGTAAAGAGAGTAAAATACTATCGAAGAAGGCGTTCATGCCACTTCCATGGAGTACAATCATCTTTTAACTTCGGAAAAGTGCAAATTATTACAATGTCTTTTCTCCTTTTAACACTATTCCCTACTAAACAAATATCTTACTCCCAAAACTATATACCGGGCGAAATCATGGCTTTTACGTAACCGGACTAGGAGTGACCATTTCGAACAGTGCAGATAACAGTTTATAATACCTGCTAAGGGTCAGTTCCACTCAACGAGCTACAAGGGCGGATACAGGGTTTTGTCTTTCTCTCTCTCCTCCCATTTGAAAACGTGCGCTAGAAAAGGACAGAAGAGGGGGCCAAAGTCGAGTGATGGCCCCCTCTGCTATCCTTTTCTAACACATAAGTTCAAATGGAAGGAGAGAGAGAGAAAGACAATTCCCTGTATCCGCCCATGACGAGCTATGGCGATAAAAAGGCTGATACAAGTCATGAGTCCTATCCCAAAGGGTGACTGCATGGACGATCTGGTTCTGGTTTGTTTGCCTCATTTTTTTAAACCTTTTATCAAAAATTGTAATTAATCCAGGGGCCATTGGTTTTAAACGAGAGTGCAATTGTTTTAGAGTGGCTATCTATACACAGAGATCAATACTATAATGTTTCTTCTGGAAGGATTGGTACGAACGATAAAGAAACTGACACATGACAGAAACAAGCCAAATTTTCTCACCTGGATAGATGTTTTAGAATGGGGCAGTTGCAAGAGTCCAACTCCAAAATATTGTGTTTTTCATGAAGAAAATAAAAGTACTTGTTGATGAGCTGAGAATAAAGATGCCTTTGGTTTCTAATTAAGGCCCATTGTTTCGGAGATGAGATTTTGGCCCAAAATACATTGTTTTAAGTCGGAATTCCGCGTAGTCACGTCACTACGCACACGATTTTTTTCAACTTTACACTTGTGTACCTCAAAAACCGGAACATTTAAGTAAAAACCAAAGGCATCCATTCAGTCCAGTTTGTTTGATGGGAAGATTACTGGTTGCGCACCGTCCACCTCCTAACACGAGTCCATCCACCGCATCGTTGTCAAACGTGATATTTTTTAAGCGAATGAGGCAGTTCAATACCGTCTCTAAACATACCAAGCTGCTTCTTTGTGGTCAGGGTCGTTGGTTTGTGGTCAGGGTCATTCTCAGCAGTCAGCTCATCAAGAACTATCGTTTTCTCGACAAAATTTCAGACCCTTGCAACTTCCCAATACCACCTCTACTCATACTCGGCTGCCTCTTTTGAAAAAGTGGGTTTAGGGTCCGTCTTTGTATATTATGTAAGCTTATGGAACATGGGCGCCCGCAGAAAAATTTCCAAGGGGGGGCAAACTTTTTGAACTACAACGGAAGGTCTAGGGGGGGACCCCCCCCCCCCCGTGTAAAAAGGGAAAACTTTTTTTTCACTCAAATAGTGTACAATTATTAACCCATTTTAGGAGTATCAAATCATAATAACAATTTTGACGTGTTTGATATAATGGATAAAGGGATGATAGATGATAACGATAGTAAAAAAAAAAATATATAATTTATTATTCCTTGCAAAAAATTAGTTGAAATTACAATATAAACTAGTAATGAAGTTTCTCAACTATTACTCCTTTGATTAACTGTCATTTTAATTTCATTTTCATTTTTCCTTTCATTTTTCATAGTGAAATTTTGACTTTTTTGAATTCCAGGGGGGGCAAGTGCCCCCTCTTGCCCCCCCCTCCGGGCGCCCATGTTATGGAATGCTTCTGGTGTTATCGAGGATTTGGTTGGTTTTTTGAAATTCAACCAAAATGGGAAAAGTACGTCAGTAATAAAAGTTTATGGCTTAGTTACTTCCCCGAAGCAGTAAAAGAGTTGAAAATCGTGTTTTGAGAGGATAAATCTCGATTTTGCATTTCACCAATTTTTCATTCTCCATAAAGCGTACGTATATTAAGACGACCCTGACCACAAAGAAGCAGCTTGGTATGTTTAGAGACGGTATTGAACTGCCTCATTCGCTTAAAACATATCACGTTTGACAACGATGCGGAGGATGGACTCGTGTTAGGAGGTGGACGGTGCGCAACCGGTAATCTTCCCATCAAACAAACTGGACTGAATGGAATGGAATGGGATTGGATGGACAGACGGGGGGGGGGGGGCTCCCCTGCCTCCGCCTGCTAGTTGCTGGTTGCCTCGGTCAGTGTATAGTTGTATACTGTTTAGTGATCGGTTTTATATCTATTCGTTAATTCGATAGGTTAGGTTGTGTTCTTGTTTGGTAGCTGTAGCTCACTGACTTCTCATTGCGCACAATGGTCTCAGATCATGAAAAAGTGGGCAAAAATCAGAAAGTAACTTTCTCATCATCAGTAGCGTAACTGGAAACCATTCTATCTCTCGTTTTACTTATCCGAATGTACAGGTAGAAAAAGGATAAGAAGGGGGGATTGATCCCCCTTTCCTATCCTTTTCTAACTTACACATTTTAATGGACAAAGTGAGAGAAAGGTAATTTCTAGTTACGCCGCTGCTCATCATCATTTATAAACTTTCAGGGCCGATTTGAATCGCAGATAATGCTTTAAGCAAGTAATTCAAGCCTAAAAATGTCATCGGATAGTTTTATAAATGAAGCTTTAAGATGATTCCAGGTTCGATTAGTTCCAACCATGGACACTACGTCGCGCTGCTCAAAAATCCAACAGTTTTTGGATAAAATTGACGAATTTGTGCTAAAAGCACACATTTGAGGAACGCCAACTCCTGCAAGTCTACTTTAGGAAGATGCCTTGAAACACTCAATAATAAAGCCGGAAATAATGAAATCCGAAAATTCCCATAAGCCTCAATGAGTACGAGTGAGGCAGATAGACATAATACCACTCTCACTTTTTAAGCTTACGGCAAAATGAATTTCACAATTTACGGCTTTAATTCTAAACCATAATTAAGCTCGTTTGGGGCTCAAAAAATCCCCACAAAAATGCCGCAGGTGCTGACGTTATTGGATTTTGCGTTTTTTCTTTGGTTTCAATTTAAAATGCCAAAAACACGACTTTTCCCAGAAGCGACTAGTGGCGCTATCTATCGGATTGAAATCTGGAAAAGTTCCACCTAGAATCACATTAACCCTTTCAGCCCTGAAGTCCGTTCCACGTTGACATATCATGTAGTCTTATGGAAAACATAAAATTACAATATGCGAATCAATTTAGATGAGGAGGCGTCGCTAAGATCAACCATGTTCGTCAAAAATCCGTTTCTGAACAAAAAGAATTTCAGGTCTGAAAGCACAGAATAATACAATCAGTACGGAAACTCCCATAAGAGCCATGGAAGCAAGTTTGGAATTTAACGGCACCAATAGGCAGCGCTGTGGTCCAATATCCCAACATGGCGGACGAGTGTGATTTGTGTTGAAATTCATTTATTTCTGTAAGTTCTGGAAAGAAATCTTAAGTTTCCAGCCTCACTTTTATTCTGTAGGCATTTTAAAATAAAAATTTCGCGGATCATGTCCTAAATTTTTCTTCTCGCGTGCGAATCCAGATGTAAACATCTTATATCCCAACATGGCGGACGCAAAATGAATTTGCTTCAAAATCCGACAGAGTTTCCGTTCTGATTGTATTATTCTGTGCTGAAAGGGTTAAAGGTCGAAAGCTATGATTTTTATTACTTTTTTATCACTAATTTTTGGCCACTTTTTGGTCAATCTCAGACCACTGTGTGGTGGTTGGACGTTGGGTGTCTCAGCCGATGTCTTAGTGCGTCTTGGACGGATATCGTCTCTTGACTTTTGAGCCTCCGCAACGAACAGCAACAGGCAACAGGCAACGGCCAACAGACAACATCCAACAGCCACAGCACAGACAGAGCGGACACCAAATCTAATTATTTTAATTGGGAACTTTACACGATGATCCCTCTCGTTTATTGGTTTCCTCGACCTCAACGAGTTCCCTTCGAAGAAACCCTTCTCGACTTGGACGTGGAGTTCGCGCTAACTCCTCTATATAACATTCAAAAGGATCATCCCTCGCAGAGCTGCCGTTTTGCGTATAGTTAATCGCATTTTTTCAATTCACTGATGATTCCACCGATTGAGAAAAGATTACACAGTTCGATTCAATGTACGACTGAAATGAACGAAAATACTCAGATCTGTAAGTTTTTCTCAATCGGTGGAAACACCGTTGATATATTAAAATAACCGAAAGTTTTATAAAGTCATCGACGACTCCACCGGTTGAGGAAAGATTACAGATGCAAGCATTTTTGTGCACTGCAGTCATACACTGAACTGAACTGTGTAATCTTTTCTAAACCGGTGGAATCATCGGCTCATTTATCTCCATTCTCATTTGTTATTCTGTTCGTTATTCCTTTTTTCTGTTAATTTTTTCCAATCTTATAATCGCAATAGTCAATCAACGTTTGATCTATTTACAGACTATACATACCTCCATAACGTCGTATAATCATTGGACTTACTGAGGCTGACTACCTTCTCAGGGCCGTAACTACACTTTTTAAGGCCCTGGGGCAAGATAAATTACAGAGACTGGGGGCCCCCTTATATTGGGTAAGTTGAATATAAGGGTGAGTCCCCCACAAAAAAAAATAAAAAAATCTATAGGGGCCCCCACCGCAGAGCTGCCGTTTTGCGTATAATCAATTCTATTTTTCTATTCACCGATGATTCCACCGGTTGAGAAAAGATTACATAGAATTCAGCGTATGACTGTAATGCACGAAAATACTCTTATCTGTAATATTTTCTCAATCGGTGGAAACGCCGTTAAGTAATTAAAATATCCGCACGTTTCCAAAGTTATCGACAACTCTATATCGGTTGAGAAAAGATGAAATAAGCTAGTATTTTCGTGCATTACAGTCATACATTGAACTAAACTCTGTAATCTTTTCTCAACCGAAGGAATCTTCGGTGAATTTTAAAATGCCATTAAATCTACGCAAATCGGCAGCTCTGCCCCACCCTAAGCTCGGGGGCTACACTGAAAAAAAAAGTGGTAGTCCTTCATAATATCAGATTCTAGTCATATATTACCAGAAACACAACGATATAATTGAACGACAGAAAGTCTATAGTGCTTTGACCAGAAAATTCTAGTGTTAATACCAGAATATGGTCATGGAACTAGAATTTCCTAGAAAATTTCAAGAACTATCGTACAAACACTAGAACTCTCGTAATTGTATAATATCCCTTACATAGGTTCTCATATCGTCATGCTTCTGGTAACCTTTTTTTCCCCCCCAGTGTAGTTACGGCCCTATACCGTATTGTCATAATACCAGATTCTAGTCATATTACCAGAAGCACAACGACCGTATTGTCTTAACTCTCTACATTTATATGACGACCAGAATCCAACCGCCGCGCGTTGTTAAATCGAAAACATCCAATCCGGCAACGAGACTCAGGACTGGACGGATTGAGATCGGACCGTGACCTCTTTAATTTGATGTTTAACGTTCCTTTCGAAGAAAATTCACTTTGAACGAGGGTGGATGATGATAAATCCTATTACTCCCAAGCTCAGATCCACTTTAAAATAATCTAATTGGGACTAATTAAAAGGCTACCGTGAGGTATACTGAATTGTTGTTATAGTGTCTGACAGTGACAGCAAACTAAACCTGGAGTCACACTTTAATCCCTTTCGACGCGACGCTATAGGCTTCTAGCTAAACAAACTCAGGGGCGTTATTAACTCAAAATTCTTCTGAGTACACATTAACATCAATAATCATATGAGCCCGTGTAAAAGGTGGGATTGGATTGGAGGGTGTTTTCACCAACGAGGTATATAGCAATGGAGAGAATATACATATAATATGGGACGTGATCTTGAAACTTCAAGAAAGACAGTCATGATAGAGCTCGTTTCAGAATTGTAGGCACACTTAAACCATAAGCTTTGGTGAATTTTCAACTTTAATTCCTTCAAATCAAAACTGAACTTGCCTCTGACTTTATGCTTTGGCGTTAAAAGTGTTCCTCATTGAAAGGTGAACGCTCAATTTCATTTTCACTCATTTTTATCGAGTAATGTAAGAAATAATGTTGACAAATTCCAAAGATTATCGGTCTAGGTGCGCCTACACTTCTGAAACTACCTTTAGAGATCTCTTGTCAACATTTTAAAAGGGCTCGCGCTCGGTTTGTTCGCCTCATTTTTTAGAAAGTTGTGACAAATCCAATTGATATTGGTTTTAAACTAAAGTGCAAATGTTAGAGGTTGGCTATCTGGACAGAGAAATCAAAAAAACTGACACATGACAGAAACAATCCAAATTTTCACACCTGTTAGTTCTATTAGAATTCCGTGTCCAGGTATAGCCATTCTGAAACTCATGCAATTTCGTTTATAACTAATTTTCACTAAATTAATTACAACTTTTGATTTGAGGTTAAAAATTAAGAGGCAAAAAAACCAGAATCAGAGCGCCTAGCTATCACATAGGATGAGACTTGTAACACGTATCAGCCTCTATCTATAGCATCTATCTATTGTTTGATTTGACAATCTATTCGGTCAATTTTAACACAGCAGTTTGTTAACTCAGCACCCAGTTTTGATCGTACATTAACTTTTACCAATTTGCAGTCACCACTTTTGATCATAGAATTGTTATGCAGTGTAACTGCCGAGTCAACAAATTACAGCACCTGTTGCACGCGACACCTCTGCTCTCACTAAAATAAGAAGAAATTATAGAATTTATAATAAGGTTCTCTTAACTTCACGACCTTGAACATAGTCAACTTGTCTTGGTGAAATAAACAGCAGAAACTATTCAACATCTTATACATATAGGCCAGGTAGCCATTAAAATTTCAAGCAATCAGGCACAGCACGGGCAGGCAATTGCGCAGATAGGTTCTACTCTCTACGTGAAATTAGCTCACGCAGTGAGAGCGAGCAAATCGCAGTCCTGGAGAAGCAGACGGGGAGTCAGGAGGAGTCTGGATGTTCTGGACTGCATCGGATCGCCACGCCGCACAGTGGAGGGAGTCAATGGGAGAAGCCGGACAAGTCATCGCAACTTTAAATACGTATAATCTTTGTTAATACGCAACGTAGAAGTTTGAAAATAATTTCATTGGTTTTATTGTAAAATTTCCTACAAGAACCACCCTTTACAGTTTGTTTTTTGACAGTAAAAACATTCAAAATTTGCATTTATAGTAATTTTTTCCATTTCCAAATTTTCCCATTGACTCGCTCTACTGTGCGTCGTCGCTCACCAGGTGAGATGCTGATATTGCAGATATTGCTGACGCGGAGCAGCGTGCAGCGCCACAGCATCGCGGCAACAGGTATTTACTCGTAACTCCTTACTCGCGTATTTACAAGCGTGTAATAAAGATACCTTTTCGTGTTTCTCGGATCCTTGTATACATGTACACTTGTATACTTGTATCCGAGTATGTTGGGATCCTCGGCTGTCTAGTGTGTCTAGGAGTGTACATCGGAGCGATTCGCACATTGGATCGACAAAAGGAGCATTCAGGATATTTATACGGGCACAAAGTTAAAAACTTTACGCCCCAAATGTCACAGGAAGAAAAATGTTCCACTGGAAATGGCCAGAATTCGAATACAAAGTGGGTAAGAAATTCTGGCAGTTCTCAGGAGAGCTCTGGGTTTTTTTTTTTTTTTTTTTTTTTTTTTTTTTTAAGTAGATATCTGGCCACTCGGATCAAAAATTATGGCGTTTTTCACCATAGATAGTTATGGTCAAAAATTCTATAATTCTACATCGAAAATTATTAAAAATCCTTTTCGAGAACTACTCGAAAAGGATTAATAGAAATTAAGAATCTGCTGGCCATTTACATCAGAATATTTTTCTCCGTGCAAGATAAAAACTAAAAAAAAACCAGAGAAAATGTTACTTTTATATCTTAACACTTGTCCTTTTAATGATACAGCACGGCCAAGATTTTCACATTTAAGGGGGGAGGGGGGGGGTGCTATCGACTGCTCCGTGGCGCTGTACTATTCTTGCAAGATTCCTTTAAAATAATAAAACATCAATTATCTTGTTCAGACTTATCTTGAATGGAAAACCGTGGGTTTTTTAGGCGTCTCTGAATCGCCAATTCGTGATATAAGTCGCTCGCTTAAAAATCCATTGAAGGTGCCTCGAGAAATCTAGTTCAAGGTGCGTTCCTGAGTTGGAAATTGATTCTGAAGAACGGTTCAAGTCCAAGCCGAACCAAAGAGATCGAAAGGAAAATTTCTGGACTGCAACCAAAAACTTGTTGCAGAAGTGGTTTGTAAAATTTCAAAAAGGAGGTGAGCTGGTGAGAGATTGACAATGG
Organism: Trialeurodes vaporariorum; assembly: GCA_011764245.1. Taxonomy (NCBI): domain Eukaryota; kingdom Metazoa; phylum Arthropoda; class Insecta; order Hemiptera; family Aleyrodidae; genus Trialeurodes; species Trialeurodes vaporariorum. Next base: position 67,868,020 of record VMOF01000388.1, read on the forward strand.
GGCTCTAGCAAACTTTTGTTATAGGGAATTGAAGATTTGATTCTTGCATAAAAACCTGTAAAAATGACAATGAGTACACTAAAAAATCACGAAATCCACTCTCAGTATCGGACTTAATGTCGGAGAGACGCAGGTATCATGGGAGATTCCTATCTAAATTGAGACGTTTCTGTGTTTCCGTAGAGAAAGTGACATAATGGACAGGAATCTCCCATGATACCTGCGTTGAGCCGCCATTACGATATTGTCGTTCTATTGTATGTGAGTTTATTACTAAATTGTATACTTTCTTAGTGTGATTTTCGTGATTTTCGCTGGTCTTTCAATCAGATTGGACTATTTATTTGCTTAAAGCAAAAGTTTGCAAGAGCCCCATCATCGAGGTTTTTTCTTTTGCTTGCTATTTTTCAGAAGACCGTATAGATACTTTTAACCTATCGACATTATAGCTTGTCCCAGAAAAGATTGGATTTGACACTTCTATGGTTTTCATGAAAACATCTGCTTCTTACGGCTCCTAACCAATGAGCTATAACTTTAGAGTGGCACATCAAGGAATGTTCCGCTGGTTCATTGTTGTCACCTAGGGCGCCGCCATCTTGCCGTAAAAATCGATTTTGAGGTTAAGCTTTATAGGTTGTTTCCGGTCGTTTCGTATATAAACTCGGGCATCGCCGGAAACGGCCTGCAAAATTTAACCTTAAACCTTGGAATCTGCCGTCCAAATTCCCGCCAAATTCCAAACGACCTACAAAATTTAACCTCAAACCTTGGAATCTGCCGTTCAAATTCCGCTTTTTCCCGGGATTTTCTTCTACCCTGTGGCACAAGGTGGACCAGCCCGCTGCCACTCTAAAGTTATAGCTCATTGCTCCTAACCAATCAGGTTGCTCTATCTGAGGATGGAAACTGATGTTTTCATTCTAAGCTACAGTTGTCAAGTCCAATCATTCTTGGGACAGCCTATAACAAAAAAGTGAAGAGGGTGGGGGAATCCAGGCCTCCAAAATACCTACTTTTCAAAACAAACAAAAAAAAAAACAAAAAAAAAAAATCAAGAAATTACCTATAAGACTTGAAACGTAGACAAATCTGTTGGGGAGTCCATTGTGCGCTGATGCCCCGGAGCCGGCGGAGACGCGGGGACATGATGATGAACTACCAAAGCGCCGCGGGGAATCGGCGATTCAATGCCGGGCCGCGCCACGCTGCGCCGGTAAAGCACTTTAAAAGATACCCTTGGACTTGAAGATGCTTGGATATTTGGATTTGCCATACTTGGTGCCTGTATACCGTCATGCCGCGCTGCACCGTCCCGCCCTGTCATGCCATGCCGCCGCCGTGAGACCTGTGTTTAGCGGCGGCTTGTGATGATTGCGATGTATCGATATCCCATACAAACCTATGGAAAAAAATCGATCCTCAGAAACAATCGATCCTCGGAAACAATCGATCCTCAGAAACAATCGAACCTCTAAATAATCGTGACTGCTTTCTGGATGTTCAAACCGGAAGAAAGCAATAATCGCAATTGGTTCGTAAATTGCCATGTATCGATAATCGATATATCTTCAGTATGAACCTATGAAGAAGAATCGATCCTTAGCCCCTTATGGCCTAAACCCGAGTCTACTCGTTTTACTCTTTTAGTCTATTTCACATTGTTTCAGTCGCCCTTTATTCCAGATAAAGGCGATTATCGATGAAAACACTTACAAGTTAAGGTTTCTTCGGGGCGCCTTCAATGTATCGTATAGGCAATTCCAACTCCCCAGAGTAAGAACAGTTAACTACCCTCCCTACGTAAACGGAAAAGTGACTTTCTTTTGAACTAACCTGGCCCTTTGAGGGTTAGAAACAATAGAACTTCTGAATAATCGATACTGCGCTCTCTAGGTGTTCAAATCGGAGGAGAGCAATAATCAATTGGCTCGTAAATTACCATGAATCGATATATCTTACATATAAACCTGTATGGAGAAGAATCAATTTTCAGAAACTGTCAATTTTGTCGAAGTGAAAAGATACTTCAAGGTACGTAGAATCAAAGGGTGCAATAAAATTTGAGAAAACTGGTCGTTTACTTGCATCTGATTCCTGATTTATTATTTTTTAGACAAGAGTGAGAGAGATAGAGCAATTGTTTGGATCCAATTTTAATCGAGACGTCATCACTAAACAGATCTATAAATAGATTGTATACACGAGAGTGGATGACAAAAAAAATGTTGCCAGATTGCACGAGCCGCCGCGCGCCGCGCCACTGTCGTCACTTGTATGGATTCCATTCATTACGATTACGCAGTGAACAAAAGAGCGGGTGGTTGAAAAAAGAGAAGAAAGGAAGCAGGCGGTTACTAAATCCAGGCTAGGAGACCCATGCAAGAAGGAGCGTCTTTATCAGTAAATGAATCAAAGACTTCCTTAATCAAGAACGAGTCATCAACACATGTATGCATGCAGCTTGATAAGGAGAGCATGATTTTGTCAAATAATCCGAGAAGAGATGGAGAATGCAGAGGGGCGAAGACAAGGCGAGGGCCTTTCAAAAAGGACCAGCAGGTTCAAAATCAAGATCGAAATTTCGATGCGTAATGGTCGACCGATATGTGATAATCGGCCCCCAAAAGAACTCGACGGTCTGCGCTCCTCTAGACTTCGACCGTCCGCTCCATGGAATCGAGATTGGAATCAGGATGGGATTAAAAAGAAATGGGTCTGAGGCAGTGGCGTCGCGTGCCATCTGGCAACAATGCAACTGCTCCATTTAAACTCATTAAATATATCGAATTTTCCTTGTGCACTGTGCACCCCCTGAATTCGATCTTTTACATGAGTTTAAATGGATAGAATACATTGTTGCCACATTGCACGCGACGCCATTGGTCGGAGGGGAGGGAAAACTGCGGCAAGTCTGTGTCTATATGAAGACATTGAAAACATGCAAGGTAGATTGCTCATCTGAACTGACGAACGTCGACTGCGAGAAAAAAATACAAACCTACAGAAATCCTGAGAAAAAATTAAAACAGAACTTTTTTTTGTAAATCTAAATTCCCCACTTTTTTCATTTGACAAAGCATTTGTCTACAGAACTGTACACAGTATAAAGAATGTATAAGAAATATATGTCGTCCTTGTAACCACGTATTTTAGTGGCCAAAATAAGATCTTTTTTTACCTATAAACATGTGTCCGAAAGTGCCCCCCTTTTGAGCTTCAAATTGTCAATCCGTAACATAAAAGTGCCGTTAAAAGCCTGGAAAGTACAGTCGGACTTAATTTCTGAATTTTGCGAGGCCATTAAAGGGCCCTACAAGTAAATTTAACTCGGTACACCAATTTTCATAACATTTGGTTCATAATGGTGGTCGCTATTCCAAAAAACCAAACATTTTTTGAAACTTTGGGGGGCTTTAGCTCCAAAGGGGGGCATTTTCAGACACGTGTTTATGGAAAACAAAAGTATGACATATGTTTCTGATACATTCTGTATGTAAGGTGTTGACGAATTAAAGAACATCAACCGATTCATTAGATTGTAGCTCAGGTAGGCAACTTGCGATGCATAAACCCACTGCCGTCAAGTATTGCAGGTTGTCTACCTGAGCCAAAATCTAAGGCGTGACTGACATTCCTCAAATTCGTTGATTGAACAAAACTAATTTCTTAAGGTATAATTACTTAACCCTTTTACTACCAGGTTATAAGACAAGTCAATGTTCGCTCGCTGAAATTAACTGGGTAGTTAAATATTCCTACACTGCAGTGCTGATTTTGCATACGCAATTGATTAAAGGCGCTTGAGGTAACATTATTTTCTAAATTTTAACAATTTGGAGTTGCAATTGGACTCATTAAGACTTAAGTGCCGTACTCCACTTTAGACTTTGCCATTTTCACTTTTAGTAATGTCGGCAGCCGGTGAGAGCGTTCCAAACAAAGACAGTTTGTCTCTCTCGCTCTCACGTAACCCCCATGTACTGCCATCTCACTCTAATTTCAAAAATCGTACAAAGAGACATCTTCCGTGGAATTTTTTGGCTAAAATGAATTCCTCGAGGCATTTTAACGCGATTTTGATAATAATCTTTCTTAAAACGAGGCCCTGTGCACGAATTTCGAAACTAGAAAGAGATGGATTTACATGGGGGTCACGGGACAGTGAGTGAGAAAGTTCGGAACGCTACGCGAGTTTTATCACAACCGATTGCGACTGATGAGTGCATTGTTGTGGTTGTTGGCTAACCGTTGAATTCGCACTCGTAAAAAAACAGAATCAAGTTTCGTCTATTACCTAAGTGGGACTTTCGCTAAGTGGAACTGTTGCTAAGTGGAACATTCGCTGAGTTGAGTTTTCTTTGGGGCAGGACTGAGGCTCCACACAACGAACTTTTACTATAATATTTCTATCTTCTATGGTCTATGGTACTCAGTGGCGTCGCGTGCCATCTGTCAACGATGCAACTGCTCAATTTAAACTCATTAAATATATCGAATATATCCTTGTGCACGTGCACCCCCTGAATTCGATCTTTTACATGAGTGAAATGGATAGAATACATTGTTAGAATACTTTCACGCGACGCCACTGATGGTACTGGTGGTGCTCGAGTACTACCCCGTTTGCCCAACTCTGATCGAGGCCTATATGATGGCAAAGTGGCAACAAGGGGTTCGGCGTTCCCTCTGAATATTCCTCTCCTGAACCCACGTGTGATGTGAGTGCGGGTGCACATTCGAATCAAAGACCGACGCGACGCAAAAAAGTTTTATCACCTTTCGACCTCCCTCCCCCTCCCTCCCCCTCCCTCCCCCTCCCTCCCCCCTCCTCTCCACGATCATTGGTGTAGAGCGTAGCCCCGTACTCTCCAGCCCTCGTAGTAAACCACTTTATATAACTTTGTTTGCGGTTAAAGATCTCATTTGCCTTAGGTGCCAGTTAGAGCAGTCGAGTCACCGTGGCTGGTTTGAAACTTATCTCGGCGAGATCTCATATACTTAGTTTCGATCTTACTAAATCTTACTATAGTATAAAAATCGAACGAATTTCTCGATTTTTTTTCAATTTTTCGCAATTCTCTCAAATTGTTACTAGGCGAAGTGGAGGCTCAACATTGTCAACAAAACAATAGCCAATGGTCACCTACTGTTGAGTGGTGAACACTGCTCCAATCGAAATTCACCTAAAATTTGCCTTTCTTTAAAGGCAAAATTTAAATAAATTAAGGCCTTTACAGTTTTAAAATAATTAATCAGATATCGTTATATTCTGTATATAAAAAAAAACAAAAAACAAAAAACAAAAAAGAGACGCCAATTCAAACCATGAAGTAAACCTAACCCATACGCCCATCACTCAACAGAATGGGCGACGGCGACGGTTGGTTGTTGCTTCGATGAGTCCCAACCGGCGAACCAATATTGAGTAGGAAAATTGGGGCACCTATCACAAGCTTTAAGCTGGGGGTCTTTATTTGTCTCTGACTTTGAGTTACTTTTAATGCTTACGAGAAATTGAAACTGTATGATTAACACACGGTAATTGTTAGCGTCAGGAAACAGAGTCTTTATGGAAAATATCAAACCGTCTATCCTGGATAATGCCTTCTACCATGTGACCGAATACTTAGAACCATCAAACTGTTACAGGAATCATTAAGCTTGCAATATGTGTATACGTTATCCTTAAATTTACTCTATGTTTGTGAACTTTTTTGTATTTTTTCTTTTTATAATGTATTACGAACTAATTTGACCTATACCAAGCCTTTTACAAAGCTAAATCGTATACGGAATAAACAAATAAATAAATACACTGACTTGGTATCGAAAGGGTTAAAATTAAAGATCTGCAGCAGAACGGCAGCAATGCTGCTTTGGACGCGACTCCCACGTAGGATTGGAATCTTATACGAGGAGCTCAAGATGTTCAAGATGTTCAAGATGTACGTAAACAGTTTCTTTAAGTTGGTCTAATTACGAAGTTACTTGGTCAGAACAGAACGAGGTCAAAAACTCAAAAGCTGACCACCGACCGCACGAACTAAAGCGGAACGTTTTGCAAAACTTTTTGACTTACTCGCAACTGCGATCTTTTCACCCTTGAGCAGTACTTTAGCGCAGAGCTGTTATCGAGCCAGCCCTCGACAACATCCCTAACTTAGTAAACAAAGTTGACCTCGACTCATACAAGTATCAACCTCGTATGCGAAATTTTCTGGGTCAATTTCAGACGCAAGGAAACTTATCATCCTGTGGGTCCTTTGCGTAAATTTGCCCTGCTTAGTAAACGAACGAAACGAATGATCCTCAACAAAAATAGAGCTGCCGTTTTGCATATAATCAATGGTATTTTTCAATGCACCGATGATACCAACGGTTGAAAAACGATAACACAGTTCAGTTTAGTGTAAGACTGTACTGCACGAAAATACTATGATCTGCAATCTGTTCTCGATAGGTGCAATTGCCGTTTAATTATTAAAATATCCGCAAGTTTTTTAAAGTCATCGACGAGTACACCGGATCAGAAGAGATTACAGGTGCGAGTATTTTCATGCATTACAATCAAAGACTGAACTGAACTGTGTAATCTTTTCTCAACCGGTGAAATTAACGATCTTAACGATCAGTCTTAACGACCGGTTTAACGATGAAGTAATGATCGGCCCGCTGATACGATATGGCAAAAGTGGAAATTTGAAACCAGTGGCCAATTTTTTGTTGTTCAGATTCAAGGAACATAGGGAAAATTTACTTTTCAATTGACCCTAGAAGCTTAAAATCCTTCAAAAATCTAGCAAAACGACCGATTGGTAGATAAGGCCGAGCTCACCCTATATTAATTTATTAGTACAGTTGATCAACTCACGTCTGACAATCCACAATTTCCGACCATTTAAGACTTGAATAGAAAATATACCTGCAACAAATAAATGACGATTAAATTAGTAATTGGTGAGATCCAAGAAAAAAAAAACTTAGAAGAAAAGTCGAAACGGATCGAATAAAGTCAAATCGTTCATAAACATTTTAATAATTCATCCCTTTAAAATCCGAATGAAACATGAAGGTTCCTCAAGAAGAAAAAACTTTCCAGGGATTTTCCAAGATTTTCTGATGTTTCAACCCCACTGACGGCAGTAGTAGCCATTTCAGAAGTCACAGTCGATTGCGGAGTATTGTAGTGGCGGTTTGCACAAAGTGGCAACAATGGATTTTCTCTGTTATAATCTCCCCCCAAATACGATCTTCAGAGTTCAGGGGATTTGATCGAGCCCCCAAAAAATTGATACATTGGCAATACAAAAAAAAATCATACATTGAAAAAAAAATACTAAAAATAAAATAAAAATTAATACATTGTTCCATCGACGAATTAAATATTGTCGCGAGATATTCTCGAGCTAAGTTTCGCCTTCAAGGTTCTGGTTAGGCCACTCTTCATACTCCTCACACCTTGCAGGCGAGAGGCCAGTACGGGTGGGGCGGGAAAGCCGTTGCAGATCAGTCCCACATTCACACCCGTAACTAAAAATGTGTGAAATTCTCGCGACAATCTTTAATTCACCGATAGTTCAATGGCATAACGCGCGGTTGTCAAATTTCTAGAACCGAAGTATAGATAGTTGCCATTGGTTGTGAAACTGAGCCTAATTTTATAGTCATCAAAGTGAAGAAAAATTACCCTCTTATAAAACACTGGTCGATTTTGGATTTTCTTGTCTGCCAAATCTGGTAACACAGTCCACAAAACGTTCGATTCGCGGTTACAGCGATTTCAGTTAACATGAGAATCAAACACTTCGATAACCGAACCCGTGCTATCGCGGACTTGAACATGAGTTTAAGTGTTTTGACGCAGGGGTGGTGCTTTAACAAGAAAACGCCACAAGCAAATCGAGCAAAAGTTCAAAGTTTGGATGGAGGACAGAGGGTTGCAAGCTGCCTACTGAGCTGCCCCCTGGTGTCGGGCTCATGGGGAGCTTTCGAGCTTTGTGCCACACACTCTGCCATTATATTGGGGTGGTGGGGGGGAGAGAAAAGGAAAGGAAAAAAAAAAAAAAAACATTGACCTGCACTCACAGAAGAGAGTGCGTTGTAAATGATGATGATGGAATTGAGATGACAGAGAGCCAGTGTTGTCATTTCCCTGATAATTATCTGAATTTTCCCTATTTGATTTAATGTAAACTTTGGTATTTTATAGGAATAAATCTGGCAATATTGCAGCGCTGTTCCACTCGCTAATGGACTGACGCAGGGGCAGCAGGATCCAGGATCATGGAATGGAATAAAATAAAGTGCGTTCTATATTAAATTACATATTTCGTAACCCATGCATGATCGGCAGGTAAAACTTTGGTTTCGATTATTACAGACACCGATTATTACCCATCATGCATCATGAAGCGAAAATATACACGCGGATGTCGCGAGCTTTAGATTTTATCCTAGGTTGCTAGGATTCTTGGAAATTGTCAGTCAAACTGTCAATTTGCACTGAGTGCCAAAATCCTACGTCACATAGGATTATAGTTCTGGAAAACACAATCGTTGACGAAGCCTCCATACGATCATTCATTATTTACAAAATGGACCATCTCTTTTATATATGTATACAACTGGCATTTCAGATGAGTGCGGAAGTTCCATGCAGCGAGAGGAAAGCGAATTATTATTTTAGTTGATTTCAGTCTACAGCTTTTAGGAATCGATTTACGGTTTAAAGCAAACCTAAACGTGGTTGTTTGCGTAGATTGACGGACATGTAAGTACATTGTACAGTCGGCAAATTACATAAAGTCAATCAACTACAGTGGAAGTTCGTTCTGCTGAACCTCAGTCCTGCCCAAAAAAAAAATTCCACTTAGCGAAAGTTCCACTAGGGAAATTGCGGTCAGAGTATGGGAGGTTTCAAGGTGCTGAAAAAAAAAAATTCCACTTGGCGAGATACTCCACTTAGAGGATGTTCCACACAACGAACTTTCACTGTATTTTGATTTCTGTTCAGTGAGGCCTCCTGTCCTGCGCAATGCTTAAACACCTCTTAAATTTTAGCAAATACGTTTTCCTTCAACTTCTTTTCTTCCGCGACCCTTGACTATTTACAATCGTTCATGATAAAAGAGTTCAGACCGGGACAGCTGTAAGCACTATCGATATCATCAAATGGGTGTTGAAGAACTGAAGTGTGATGTGACGGAACTTTCCGTTTTTCTAGCAGACGCGACACGAAGCAACAGAGAAGCTCAGGAACAATCACGCAACACAAACTTTGTAGTAAAAGTTGCAGAGTTAGACAAGTTGATTCACTTAAACACATCTCCTCACAATAAATCAATAATCGACTTGATGACTTTTATTCAGCATCTGACTGTGAATCTCGTTTCGTGCTTTCCTTGAAGTCCATTTTTTTATACACATGATGTAGGATATAACGGCAGGGATCTATAGGATGGTCATGTTTCTGTTTCCTTACAGCATAGAAAGAAGATCAAGAACAAAAGATGAGAGAAAAAAAAGGAAGAAAATATAGTTGCGTCCGATGACATTATTGCTTTGCGCCTCTCGAAAGAAAACTTTTTTTTCTTTTTTCTTTTTTCGGCTGAGACATTTATCCGGATAATGGACAGGAATAATTCAGAACTTGTACGTCATTGCGAGCTGCAGAAATTTATTGCAGGAGACGTTATAAAAATCGAAAAGACGAAAAATCTAGTTTGCTCTTGCACACATAAAAGAATGGCCGAAGCTTCTCGAAACTCAAAGCTCTTTCTTATGGTTTCGCCTCGGAACCCCGCGCGCGCCGCTCACCCCACCCACCCCGCCCCGCCCCGCCACACCACCCCCTTCCCTTCCTTCGCCGATATATGTAAGTACCACCCACCAACTACCCTTCAGAATGTTGATAAATGGAGCAAGGATGATAAAGGAACTGAGTCAACTGAGTCACTGAGTATCTGATTGTGAGTGTTGGGCAGTAATACTTTTCACAGTTACTATATGCCGTCAATGGAGCTCTAATAAAACTAATTGCCTCGAACTATGATCCGAGCCGACTAAAAATCAGTGATGCTCAACCTGTTTCTAGCCTGCTATAGCTTTATAGTCCCTATATATATTATGAGAGTTGCGCCATGTCATTCAAAATAAAGAAGAAGAAGCGGATCAATGGAGCCCCTAAAGAGGCAAACTGCAAATGGCGGATGGTCATTTGCCTCTGCGCTGTTGCCCAACGAGCTATAACTTTAGAGTGGCAGCGGATTGGTCCACCTTGTGCCACGCAGGGTAGAAGGAATCCCGGGAAAAAGCGGAATTTGAACGGCAGATTCCAAGGTTTGAGGTTAAATATTGCAGGTCGTTTCCGGCGATGTCCGAGTTTGTTTATACGAAACGACCGGAAACGACCTACAAAATTTAACCTCAAAATCGATTTTTACGGCTAGATGGCGGCGCCCTCGGTGACAACAGTGAACCAGCGGAACGTTCCTTGATTTGCCACTCTATAAAGTTATAGCTCATTGCTATTTCACGATCACTCATACTTTATAGGTCGGGTTCCGATTCTCGACAATCGTCGTTATTGTTGACAGTTTTCGGACCCGGACCCCCCTCCCCTTCCTCTGCCCCTCCCCTTAAAAATCCCTGGCTACGCTACTGATATTTCCATCAGTGGTGTCGCGTGCCATCTGGCAACAATGTATTCTATCCATTTAAACTCATGTAAAATATCGAATTCTGGGGGTGCACAGTGCACAAGGAAAATTCGATATATTTAATGAGTTTAAATGGAGCTGTTGCATTGTTGCCAAATGGCACGCGACGCCACTGATTTCCATCATGGCTGACTCCTTGGATATGTCTCAAAATCACGACCCATAAATTCGCTCTATAGATATAGTCTTGCTGGCGCTTTCCAAAATAGCTGCATTTTTCAATCCACAGATGATTCCACCGGTAGAGAAAAGATTACACAGTTCAATTCAGTGTGCGACTGTAATCCACGAAAAAACTCGCATCTGTAATCTTTTTTTTTTTTTTAACCGGTGGAGTCGTCGCTCTGACTTTCAAAATCTTGCGGATATTTTAATAAATCAACGGCGTTTCCGCCGATAGAGAAAAGATTACAGATCAGAATATTTTGAAGCAGCACAGTCAAGTCATCCACTGTAGAGGTAGTGTCAGAAGTTTAGGCGGACCTAGACCGATAATCTTTGGAATTTGTCAACATTTTTTTCTGATATTACTCGGTGAAAATGAATAAAAATGAAATCGAGTGTTCACTTTTCAATGAGGAAAACTTTAAACACAAATGAATAGAGTCAGGGGCAAAGTCGGTATTGATTTGAAGGAATAATAGTTGAAAATTCGCCAAAGATTATGGTTTTGGTCCGCCTACACTTCTGAAACGAGCTCTACTGAACTGTGTAATATTTTTTCTCAACCGGTGGAATCATCGTTGAATTGAATTGAAAAATGCCATAACTTAGATGCACTTATAAGCTCTGGTTTCAATAACCTTTGGGGCGCCAAGTTACGCACCACTGGTGTTGATCCTTGGAAGTGCGGGGAGATCGGGGCATTCGAGGGGGGGGTTGACGCGACGAGCGGTTTCAATTGCATTCAATGCCCATTGCCCATTGCCCAATAGCCATTGGTCTCAATGGCCAATGATCCTCATGTATTCGTGTGTAGTTGTATATATACGTGTATGTGATGAGGCACTGAGCATTACACTCGAGTTTCTTTTCTATTCATCAAGTGTATAATTACGAGTATTATGAGGTATTATCAATTGAATTTGTCAGAAGATGAGCACGCACAGAGAACTGAAAGAGCAGCTACAAACAGGGTTGCCAGATGTCGGAGCGTATATTTCCCACAACAATCAATGTAAAATACTGTTGTACCATGAATTTTAACCGCAAATTTGGCAACGCTGAGCAGCAATATAGGGACCGGGCACTGGGCATCGCATACTATAGCATCATTCACACTCAATTCTCTTCTCTCTCCGGAGTTGTCAGCTTGAGCAAACTCCATCGAGTGTCTTGTGATTCGTCGAGGATCGGTAATCGTTTTATTTCCATTTGAAGACAAAATGGAAAGCTCACGCGGAAAAAAAGGCTGGAAGAATTTACCATCTGCGTAGCTGATTTTGGCGTCTGATAGCGAATCTGGTACATTTTACCATGATATGGTAAATGCAACGTACCTTGTGGTGAAATGTAAGACTCCAAAATCAGGTACGCAGATGGTAAATTCTACCAGTCTTTTTTTTCCGCGTGTAATTGCTGGATTGGGTTACTGGATGGGCTACCTAGCGGTAAATTAAGGTAACACGTGAGGTATAAATTTTACCAAAAGCTGGTGAAATTTACCATACTTGATAGCATACTCCAACATCAGCTATGGAGGACTTTTGGGTTAGGTTTAAGATGGAATTTTGTCCACTTATTCCCACGTATTTTGATGCAACGAACAGAGACTGGAACATGTTTCGATCCAGGGCACGTCTGAAATAAAATACATGGGGAGAAATGGAAAAATGACACCAGGTACGTTCAAAAGAACGCCAATCTTCCGTTGAAATAGGGAAGGTAGTTAACTGTTCGTACTCGGGGGAGTTGGAATTACAGATAGTAAATTTACCAGTCTTTTTTCCGTGCAAAGGTGGTCCGTGGGTTCAGACTTTTTGGTTGGGGGGGGGGGGGAGTGCTTAAAAATCAAGAAAATCTTTTTATGTATTTTATTTAAATCATTTATTCTTGTTTGCTTCTCATTTTTATCCAGCCCTCCTCAATTTACAAAAAAGGAGGATCTGATGTATTTTTACCTTTGTTTTTTATCTTTTTTTTTAGCCTTTTTCCAAAAAAAAAATGGGAAACTTGAGCCCCTAGAGCCCTCCTCCCCCACGAAACGTCCCTGGAGGGTCACTTTAAAAGTAGTCAAAATTTGACAAAAGACTGTTCATTCAATTTGTTACCCATGTAGCTCACTCAAAATAGAGATTACAGGGAAAAAAAAACACAAAAAAAAACAAGGGATACTTGTCTTGCTTCCCGACAAAAATTTAAGGAAATTCTGTTAATACGACCAGACTTTTCTGGAAAAAGCCATAGAAATTCTTCAGTTGACATGTTGTGTTTTCAGTGCAGATAAACATAACCAAAACCACTTTTTTCCGCGACAATCTGACAACATGGAGCGGTCGAACTCGGAGTCAGAACTCAAGCCAAGGACCAACGCAGTCGAAATTAGATTCAAAGCCATCTTAATTGGTCCTTAGGCTTTGCACCCTCTCCCCCCCCAAATCCACCTTATACCTCTCTAAATGGCTCTACGGCTCCGCCATATTAAGTCCGATTCTGAGAATGAATTTTGTGATTTTTTAGTGTGTACTCATCGTCATTTTTCCAGGTTTATATGCAAGAATCAGCTCTTCAATCACCTGCAGCAAAAGTTTGCAACAGCCCCATCCACATGATATTTGTTTTTGGACTAAGCTCATGATTTAGACGAAACTATAAAAGGAGTTTCAAAATGCAATTGTCGTGGAAGCTGATCCCCCCCCCCTCGTGTTCGTACAAACGCGTCTTTTTTTTTGACTGATTCGCCATCTGTGCGAGAGTCACAGGAATTCCATAAGTTCAGGGTCCAATGCGTCGAGAGAGGGTAAAATTTGCAGAAAACGTCTTCCGAAAATTACGCAAAAAAAAAAAAAAAAGTGCTCATTTTTTTCCACGGCTTGATTTCCCTGGAAAACAGTACGCCCTTCCCGATAAATCCCGAGCTAAAATAGTTTACAAGAATACATATGATCTTTGATTTCAATCAACAGCGAACAGATTAAACTCTCGTTTCTGACAGGGTTTCCTTTCCTCGCTAAGGCGAATTTTTATCTGGGACATTTCCTGGGAACTTGTGATTTTTTTCTGATGAAAAGCAGAGACTCGAGAGGTTCTTTTGTTTGGCTCTGTTGAAGATGAATATATCTATATATATTATAAAAATATATAAATATATATAGAGAGAGTATAGCGCACGGAGGTGAATCCGCTGCTAAGAAAAAACTATGAAAAAGGCAGCTTTTGTGCTTTCGTGACTATAGAACGAGAGAGAGAAAAGAGAGGGAGAGTGAGAGAGAAATAGAATACGAGGATGGAAGGAGAGGTGGAGAGAGGGGGAGGAGGGAGGAATCGTCTATTTTGAGTGCATCCAATTGTAAATCAAAAGCCAATTTCGCAAGCAATTTTGCAGCGGAGTGAGAGGAGCAGGAGAGAGTAGTAGCATGAAAGCAAATAAATACCAACCGGGCGCTTGAGCATGTGTAGTTTATTGTCACAGGCAACTGTTTTTAGTACGCTCTTTCTTCCTAGCCTTTCTTTGCACACACACACTCACGAAACGGTACGTGATCTAATTTTTTAAACTACTCGATTAATTTTTCGACGAAGACGGAAGTAGAGAGAGGCTCCGCTCAAAGAAACATAAAACCCTTTGGCCTCCTTGTTGTGTTTTTTTGTTTTTGTTGTTGTTGTTGTTGTTGTTTTTTTTTTTTTGGATCCTTGTCAGTCTCACCAGAGATTCCTCAAAATTGTCAAGATTGTCATTTCTCATGATTGTCAGAGAGATTTCTCAAAACACCGACCATTAGGTTCCCACAGAAAAAAATAAAGTAGGGGGAACCCTACGAACACTTCCTCATATCAAACTTGGGGCCGACCCCTAGACCCCCTTATATTTTTTGGGGGAAATCTCCAAACCCCCTTATATTTTCTGGGGGAAACCCCTAGACTCCCTTATATTTTCTGAGGAAAACCCCTAGACCCCCTTATATTTTTTGGGGGAAATCTCCAAACCCCCTTATATTTTCTGGGGGAAAACCCCTAGACCCCTCTATGATATTCTGGGGGAGACCCCCAGCCAGACTACCCCTTGAGGGATTGATTTTACAATAGGCTGATTGCAGAATGTTTTTGCAAAGTTTAATCAAAATTCAAACAGCTATTTTTGAAATATTCCGATTTTTCCCTATGCTTACCCTGTTTACCCCCCCCCCCCCCATTGATTTTGATAGAAACCTTATTCTTCATAACTTGCTTTAAAATTTCGAAGGGGGAAAAAAAAAAAAAAAAAGTATCTCTGAGGAATGTTGGAAGCAACTTCTCAGCAAAGGATGTACATGGACCATATCGGTTCAAAAGTTAGGCCGGGATACATGAAGACAGACATCTGCGTCATCGCAATACTTTCTCAATTTCCAACTTCGTTAGGGTGAGAAAGTAAAAAATCCGGTAGACATATGACCCAGAAACCTTCATATTATCCACCATGGTTGCTGAAAAAGGCACAGCAGCCGTAATTTTTTTTTTTTTTTTTTTTTTTTTTTTTTTTCTTACCACGGTAGCCGGTAGATTTTCTGACTGCTCGTAGATTAATTTCAGACCCACGATAATAAAACACCTACCTGATTTTTCATTCACCGTGGTAGAAAAAACAAAACGGAGCGAGTATATTGTCTGACGTCGCGTCGGTTGCTGAGCAGGCCTTTTCAGCAATCCTGGTAGAAAATATTTAAAATAATTTATTTTGTCCGTGTAATTTGACGATGTATTCTGGGCGACAGAGAATCAACTGCAAAAATACTTGGGCATTTACGTCAAAAAAAGAAAGAGATGAAAGGTATATTTTAAACACACTTTTTTCAAATTGCCGGATCACTGAACATGAAGTTCTTCCCTTTTTTTGTGGAGTTTTATGGAGGTGAACCAATCCTTCCCTTCGATTCGTCTTTTGTGTGGATTATAACGAGTGTAATATGATAATTCACATCATGGAGCTCAAGGTGTCGAAAGCGCTTCCGAGATCCAGGGAAATTCTCGAGAACCTTCTCGTGAATGTAAACAAAAAACTCGGATGAAAATTCCACTCGGGGGATTCCCAAGAATGAATCCCAATCTGGATTCCCAGAAAATTGTGAATCCTAAATCCCTACATCAGGGAGTTACCCGACTCCCTCCGGGATATTGCAAAGCTCGTTTCCTTCCCGACTACGTAAATGGAGAGGAAAAAACAAAATATAGACAAATATCAGCGTTGCATACTTGTACGTCTGTGTACAGTCAGTATCCAAAAAGCAATTTGATAACAATAATAGACGGTTACAGCGCGAAGTGAACGATTAGCCAACAATTACAACAATGCACTCATCGGTAGCAATCGGTTGCGACAAAACTCGCGTAGCGTTCCAAACTATCTCACTCACTCTCTCGTTACCCCCATGTATATCCATCTATTTCTAGTTTCGAAATTTGTATACAGGGCCTTGTTTAACGACAAATTATTATTAAAATGCCTTTAAAATGCCTCGAGGAATTAATTTCAGCCAACTTTCACAAAAGATGTCTCTACACACGATTTTTGAAATGAGAGAGAGATAGTACATGGGGGTTACGTGAGAGCGAGAGAGACAGTTTGTCTTTTTTTTGGAACGCTCATCACCGAATGAAGTCAGCACTAAAACCGTCTATTGGTGAAAATCGGTGAATGCGTTTGTGTTTGATTAACAAACAGTTCTCTGAATCTCCCGAATATTTGTGACGTAAAGTCTGAGAAATCCTCACCTAACCCGTTATCCCTTTGTATAGATTTTTCATACTCTGCCGAAAAACTGGTGGGGGGGGGGAAACCTGTTCTACGAAAGTTTAGGGGTGTAAACTGTAAAAAAGCCCCATTCTTTAGTTACATAATTTAAATTTTTAGGCAAAGTAGGAATTACTTTTCTTTTTCTTTTGTATACTCCTTTTCGAATGCAACCTGAATTCTTGGAAAATTATTCGGGTATGCAGCTTTCGAGACTTTTCGGTGCTAACGTTTGCACATCAGTCGCGCTGAAGGCGCGCAATTAAACTATGGGGTCGTTTCGGAGGAGGCGGGGAAGGGGAATACAGAATGATTTGAATAGCTAAAAACGTGAAAATCAAAATGAGTTCAAAAAGAGAGGGATGGAGAGAGAGAGAGAGAGAGAGAGAGAGAGAGAGAGAGAGAGAGAGAGAGAGAGAGAGAGAACGCGGTAGGAAATATTAATAAAACGCACCCCATCCGAAATAAAATGCAGAGCTGATGCTGAGGAGTCGGAGTCACTATACTATATTTACATACACCCAAGCCCAAGACGAAGACACCCGCGCTAAGTCGCGAACAGACAACGGCGGCGTTGGAGGCAATGGTTGAATTGGGGGGGGGGGGGGGATCGAACAAAGGGGATGATTCACCCCCTGATAAGTATTTATCTGCGTGCTCTCCCATTGTTGAAAAATTAGTTCCAGTCTTGGCAACTTCTCCTTTTTATTGTCATTATGATTAGTAATAATCGCATACTTGAATAAGCTCGTATTGAAACACAGCGGAAACATTATTGGACCCGCTATTATTTTTATTTGCTTCCTACCCCTCTCACCCCACCGATTTCGTCCTCCCAAACCCCACCCCCACCCCCCACCCTCCGAGACTTCGCTGCTCTTTTTCCCCTTATGCGAGAGTGCTTTATTTTCGACTTGTAAACATTCAAAGATTTACAAGGGGTGATTCCTCATCGGGATGGCTTCGGAGGGGTGATGGTGAGGGGGGAGGGGGGAGGGGAGGGGGCAGTTCCTCAGGATATCGCTCCACGATAATCTGAAGCAATCGACCGATCTCTCTCTCTCATAGAGTCATTCGGCGTCGCGTCGCTTCTTTATACTCTCCATCGACATCGCACAGTGAAGAAGTCACATTATATTGAGATAGTGAACGAGCAAAGATTGCGAGCTCTCCATTGGTTGTCCCCTCCCCCCCCTCTCTCTCTCTCTCTCTCTCTCTCTCTCTCTCTCTCTCTCTCTCTCTCCCTCTCGCCGTCACTCCGGAAGTTATTTTCCTCGTTGAAAATGTCTACGCGAATATCCGACAGCGATATGATTAGATGATACAAATGCGTCGCGGAGTGAGTGCTTCGGAGGGGGGGAGGGAGGGTATATCAAGTTATTGAGCTCTGGGCCCGATCGTTCAGCGTATAGAGTCTCTTCTTTGCATGTCCCATTAAATCCCTCCTATTTTTTTTTTTTTTCGGGGTCGATTATTTTTGGTCCGTGCCACGCCGGGTTACCAGGCTATCAAATAAGCGGTTTATTAAATTACTTCGAAGTTTTGAACGCGTTTCGAACACAATAATGGCCGGGTGAAAAGAAAAGAGCGAATTATTTAAATTAGCGTTTCGACAAACCGTTTTTCTTTTTTTTTCTTTTTTTATGAGGCGGGGGGGGGTGGTGGTTTGGTGGTGGTGGTGAATGCTTTATATCCGCGACTCTTTAAACCTCGCTGAACTTATAATTGAGATTTTTGGTCCCTCATATTCTCTTCTGAGTAAAGCTATCGTCACTTCGTCAGGAAAGTTGGTATTTATACGTCTACGGATTGATCAGTTGATACCGAGGGAAAGGGAAAGTTTCCGGGAGAAATATACTGGAGCGTGTAGTTTTCCCTTGATTCCATTTCAAATATCCCTAAGATCTCGGTTTTTTCGGTATTCTTTCTATGCATTGAGAAAAGAGTGTGAAAATGAATGATTGATTGATTGATAAATTCGTTTATTTTTTGAAAGAGGTGCCTTAACACCAACGGCCATTTACACCTCTTTTGAGGTTGGTTTTTTTTTTTTTTTTTTTCCCCCTTCTTTTTTTTTACAGAAAGGAAAATTAAGTAATTAAGTATGTGTAACATTAAACTGTGGACACTAAAATAAAAATATTTTTACACTTCTAGTCCAGTTTTTTTCAGGAATGAATGAATGAGTGTTGTTGTTGTTGATTACGTTTTTTATTAAGACGGTGCCTGAACTACTGTAGGTTATTCACACCGCTAATTAATTTTACAAAAGATTTTTAAAGTATTTACAAGGTGATTTACAATTTTGTTACAGCTAAAAGGTTACTTAGATTTTAATTTTACAAGTTTTAATTAATTTAAGGATTTTATTGAAGGCGATGTCATCGGAAAGCGCTGTTGCCAGGTTTTCAGGTGAATTATTGCCGTGAATGAATAGAAAATGAAGATGCATGTAATGTACATACATGCAACAATAAGCATACGAAAAAAAATTGTAAAATTTAGTGAGTATAAGTTCAGAAAATTTGTTTGTTTGTTTTTTGAGGTGAAAAAGTGCGTTTTCTTCAAAAATTGTCCAAAAGGATGTTGGTGTCATTAAGGACCTCGAAGCAAAACAAAAAAAAAAAACTTATAAATTAATAATTATGTCGTTGAATAGACTCGACATTATCCATCATCATTCCTTCTCTATCTAACATGAAGCTTTTTCACGCTTATTCACTCGCACTCGCATCTTAAAAGAAGATACCCGGCCACTAAAGTCTATAAAAAAAGCATGGATGTCAAATGTTCTCGTCTGCAGGACTGCTGTATAGTAAATTTGACAAAAACATTTCTATTACATTCAAACTTTGTCTGAAGTGTGAAATGTATTTGAGACAAAGGTATGTCAAAATGAAGTAACTGCGCTGAGCTCACGCTGTATACTAAAAACTGACTAATTTTTTTAGCCGGCTTGAATAAGAGGATTAAAAACAAACGCCTATTCATGGAAGTATATCGTTGGTTACTGACAAAGGGAGGCGTGACTGACCGCGGCTAAAAGAGCTGGAAAAAAATATATATAAATATTTAAACCTATATAAATATATATTCATGTGCAGCGGGATGGCGGTTTTCCCATTATTTTTAATACTCCTGCCTGAAGCGCCCCATGCAACCCCTGACGCTGTTATGACGGATATATTAAAATTTCGTCAACTCTGAAATATTGGCGACGAATATTAAACGATGCGAATAGAAGAAGTAAAAAAAAAAAAAAAAAAGAGGGGATGTAGCAATTCACAACTATAGTCATCGCAATGGTTAACCGTGGCCTCTTTGATGGTCACACAGTAGAGAAAATCCTCCCCTTTGCAGAACACCTTTCCGTTTGCCCATCTCTATCTCTCTCTCTCTCTCCACTCATTTGAGCACACGTGTTAGACAGAGTTGGGAAAACGGGGTGGTACTCGATTATCACAAGTACTATGACTTTCAAAAAAGAGTCCTTTCATCGAAATTGCTCTGGATTAATTTTTCTTTTTTATTTTATCGTTTTAATTTTTTTGAGGCACAGTGTCACAAGTGGCAACAGTGTGAGACTCTGAAATAAGTCTTTACAACGTCTTAATAAGTCTTTACTACAAAAGCCGGTGATAAGAGATATGAAATTGAAGCTATCCCCGAAAGTCGGGTCCCTAAAATATAAGGGTCCAACAAATTTTGAAGACGGACGGTCTTCTTTGTTCTTTAAAGTCAAGTGGGGTCTCGTCTCGACCAATAGGAATCGCACTTTGGGGTCGAAAACCCCAAGGGATCGCTTGTCCCGGACATTTTTCGGGCCTCGGACTTTTTACCGGAAATTACTGTTAAAGGTTGGTTGAAATTGAGGACATTTCCAGAAGAGGGGCCCGTAAAATAAGGGGTACGACCAAGGCCTGTGCGATGTCCAACTGTCCAGTTTCGTGCATCGAAGTTCGATGTCCAAAAAACATCGACATTTTATCGATGCATCGAAACAAATTCTAACACGTCAAAAATGAGAAATCACTGGAAATTCTGATACTTTCATATGCTTTTGAGATGGTTTAAGAGGAAAAGTGACTATTACGTCTGTTTTAAGTCAAAATATCGATAAATAACCAGTTTCGATGCATCGATTGACGTCAACATTAGCATCGAATCCATTCGATGCCAGGAAAGTATCGAAACTTCGATCGATACATCAAACATAGCACAGGCCTCGACTACAATCTTCCTGAGAATTGTGCATTAAAAGCAAATAGAAGGTCTCTAGCTGAAGATCTCACCTATTAATTTTGTTTTAAGGTCCTTTTTCCGGAAATGTGCTTGATTGCTCTTCGGAGGAGCGCATCACAGCTAATAATTGTTTCCCGGTTCCATGTCCAAACAAGACCGTGTTCCATTCCAGTGTGGACCGAGATATACCACAGTATAGAGGATTACCGTTTACGAGTACAAACTACTCTTTAAAAAAAAAAAAAAAAAAAAAAAAAAAATTAAAGGGGGTTGGGCAGTGTAATAAATCCAGCGAGGTTTTATTTTTTTTCATCCCTTTCTCTCCCTATAAGCCTTGGCAGATTAGGTATACACTGCCATCCAGACTTTAATGAATTCATTATTAATTTATAGTCTTGGTCTCGCGGTAGTGGCGGCGGTAGAGGATATCCCCTTTCACTCTTCCTTTGCAAATAGGTATATATAGGACTATATTTAGAGGTCCGCGCAAAAGAAAAAGGGTTGCGGGGGGATGAATGTTGAAGGGGCGGGGATGAATTGGTGGTGGGTGAAGGTGGGAGGTGGGGGTGGGGGTGGGAAGGGTCCAGATCAGACTCTGAGTTCCCGGTGTCCTGTGCTCACTCTGTTCATAGTCTCACACTCACACTCACAACAACTCACACCCTCTCGCCTCGCCCGCTACCATCGGCACGGATTTCAATTAAAACTCAAGCGCCTTGCTTGCTATGCAACTCGCTTCACCGCGCCCTCATCTCCACATGTAGCGCCTCGATCTTGGCCACGTCTGTCTGTCGACGACCCTTCTCCGCATTTTGCGTTTCGCCGCCCCCCCCCCCCCCCCCCCGCGCTCCGTCCATTTGTGTGCTTGTGTCACCTGCAGCAGGTACTTGTAATATACCATTGTCCATTTAGATAAAGAAAAAACAAATCTGTGACGATTCACACGGAAAAAAAAGATTAGTGAAATTAACCATACGATAGCTGATTTTGGCACCTGCTAGATGTTATGGTAAACTTGACCAGAAGTATGGTACATTTACCGATACTTTGAGTAAATTCGACATGCAATCAGGTAACATCACCTAGTACCTAGTCAAAACATAGTATATTTTTGGTTAACATTGCCATAACATCTAGCAGGTGCCAAAATCAGCTATCGTATGGTTAATTTCACCGTAGTTTTTTTTCCGTGCAAGGGTACGTCTATTCAGCTAAAAAATAAAAGTTAACAACAGTTTAAGCCGATGGATCCGTGCATCATTTGCTGATGCTTACGTCAATGAGTCAGTTGCACTAGATACTTAAATGCTCCACTTTTTGATGCTTGGTTCTTACGTAAAAAGCCGTGAAAATTACAATAGTCGCACTTCTATCCTAACGCGGTCTGCTATTCGATGTTTACGAGACGCAGCCGTTTGAAATTGCTGTTTTACGACGTCAATTTTGAGTGACATCAGACAAAGGACTTTTCACTTAAAGTATAGTATATGAATTAGTAGTGAATTTTTTGTAACGCCGCAAGTGAGCACTGATAGTGTTCCATCATTCGACAATGAGATCGATGGTCAAACTATCCGTACATAGATTAAGTTCGCTACGGACTTATTTAAATACGGTCAAAACGAAGTCGAAAAAAGGGGGAAGGGGGGTGTAAGCTCAAAGTTCCGAATTCCACCAAGCCGAGTCGATGCTGACGCTTTCCTCTAATGAGATGCGGAGGAGATCGCGCAGAGAGAGAGAGAGAGAGAGAGAGAGAGAGAGAGAGAGAGAGAGAGAGAGAGAGAGAGAGAGAGAGAGAGAGAGAGAGAGTCGGAGAAATCCTCATTTGGAACGTAATGTGTTAGAAAAGGATAGGAAAGGAAGCAGTCGCTTGACTATCGCCGGGCCCTTATCTCCAAGTCTTTATCTAACAATCGCATGCAAATGAGAGGGAAGAGAGATGGACACAATCCTGGATCCGCCTCTGCGAGAGAGAGCGAGAGAGAGAGAGAGAGGGGGGGGGGAAATAACAGATGTATATTTATAATATTGTGTGTGAAGGACGTATTTCGTATAAATTATCGCGTTCAATTCAAATGATGCAGACCTGATCGGAGAGAGGCGCATCGATGATTATTATTTTTGTCCGAAGTCATCGCGCATCGGACTCTAACAATCGAAAGTGGAGACCTCGAATTAAAAGGTACATCTCGCGATTCCGAAATTCGACTTTGCATCGTCATTAGGAGGAGGGGAGGGAGAGGGAGGGAGAGAGAGGGAGGGAGAGGGAGGGAGAGAGAGAGAGAGAGAGAGATCCGAATCAAAATCCCGACCCTCAATGGATCAGATGTAGGATTAGTCCTTCCAAGACCGTTGGAGAATTTGTGATGTATCTCGCTCGCTTCCAATGACGATGCGAAGTCGCATACACAGTATGCCTGCCGTTACTAATTACAGACTCTCCGGAAGAAAAAATGAGGAAAAAGGACCGAGATGCACCGAAAGAATATTTTCGGGCCGGCGCTCCTCGCACACAGACACTATACAGTGGTTGAAAAAGGCAAATTCGGCGGTCAAAAATGAGCAGCTGAAAACCATCGAAATTCTTTCAGTTCTAATTTTAGAGGCTTCAAATTCCATTTCATGACGCAAATTATTTGAGTAATGCTAGCCCCGAAACATTTTCAACAATTTTAGGTTGCGTATATTTAAACCGGGTGAAGTTTTACCGACAAATCATGTCCCTATAGCCCTCTGCTCGATGGTCCATATGAAGGGGGTCGAAAGCCGTCGAGTAGAAATTATATCAGAAAAATCTTCGGGAGAAGCAGCACATGGGCGCCCGCGCTGCGCTGGGCAACAGACTCTGATTCCATGGCATGGGGCCTCGGACACACCTCCTTCTTCCAATGGTCACAGTGTGATAAGGATTTCTCTATGGATGCACCTCACACAGGCGATGTGATGGCGCTCTGCCTCGGCTCACACACAATGATGAGAAATATATGACTTGGATGCGCTTAGAAAACATATGCGCGCAAACCGATCCAATAAATACAATGGCATCGCAAGTCAATTGTCGAGCATGATTCAGCGTTTTAACATCAACCCCCCCCCCCTCCACGTTGCGGCCAGTAGTAATACTGGCGGTTTACAACCATTTTACCACTAGGTCAGCAGAAATTTGATCCGGACCACCCGCGCCGCCCCAGGCCGTCGTCCAGTACCCGAATATGACTCCCCCCTCCCCCCTCCCCTGATCATCGTCCAGTACGCGAATATGAACCCCCCCCCTCCCAACCCATTGTCATGTACGAACACGCGTCCCCCCCCTCCTCCCGTGAAGTGCAGTGCAGAGGTGTCATTTACAAATTGTAACGGTGAAATAAAATTCGGAAACGCGGAAAATGGAGAAAAAGAAGAAGAAAGTCAAAGGTAAGTCAAATTCGTAATATCTAACGGTTTTCTTACCAGCCAGGGATAGTGAGAGGGGAAAGGGGGGATAATGGACCGTGAGATTCTGTGTACACATGTGAACATAGAGTACATATGTATCTGTATGTACCAATTGTGCTGATTTTGCAGAGGTAAACACTGCGAAACTGGAAAAATCTGGAAGCGGGGATTACACAGGGGAGTGAAGCAAATTTTCAAAAGCAGTCTCTTTTCAGTCTCCATTAGAGAAGTAATCAGCTCTAGATCAGCTCCTGATTAACGTGTGTGATAAACGTGTGTAAACGTGTGTAAACGTGTGTGTCAACAATTTGTGAAAAGTGTGTGTTTACGGTAAGAATAAAACAACTTGCAATACTTTAACATCCCCTCCCCCCTTGTGTCTTCGAAAATACCAGCAGTGATTTTTTTTAATAATATTCGATTTATTGAATTATATTTTACCACCTTTTTTTTTTTTTTTTTTTTTTTTTTTTTTTTTTTTAATGTAAGTCTTTTGAATTTATTTATTTATTCAACCGTCGATGATTAAAAAACCAAAAATCAATCGAATTAAAAAAGCCAAAGCTTAGGACTTTAATTTTAATTTACCATCATAGCAAAGTTCTCATCATAGCGTATTCAATGAGGGAAATTCTTTTCAATTTCTCTGAAGTAACCTTTTTTACTTTTTTTTTTTTTTTTCTCAAGTTGAAGTGTTAATAATAATTTATTAATTTTTTTCCCCAATAATAGAAACAAACAATGGCTACATACTCAAATATACCGGCCACTCTCATGCTTATCTGTGGTAAAACTCTCACTATCGATGATATTGTAGAGCTTTTAAGAGTTATATCACCCCCTTCCACGTTACTTTTTGTATTAATATTTAGGGCCGCGCAAATTTTCTCAGGGCATTGTTATCGTAGTTGGTATTACGCCGAGGCCGTTTCGTCCATCCAATTTATTCGGGAAGGGGTTCTACAGTTAAAAACTCACCTCTCAGGTGAAGACTATGCTCTTTTCCTCTTTAAGATAGTAAAAGATCTGACAGAGGAAATGGGTGCAAACTGCGAGTCCGAAATCATGAAATTTCTGGTCAGAGAACTTGTTTCGTGCCCACGAAAATTCATCGATTCTGGGGGGCGGTATTTTACGGTAGAGTCTTTTCCCGATGAATTGGAGTGGCACTTTCAGCTGTATGAATCTAGTAGGGACTATACCTTCTACGATAACAAATTGAGAGCAGTTAAATTGCTACTAGGCCCTGAGGCACCAAAAATGGAAGATATAAAAATTGAAACATTAATGGAGGATATTTAGTACGCTTTTTTTTTCGTTTTTTTTATTACTATTTTTTTATTATTTTTTTTTTGTTTTTTGTTTTTTGTTTGTTTGTTTTTTTTTGTTTGTTTTTGTTTGTTTTTTTTTTGTTTTTTTTTTGTTTTTGTTTTTTTTTTTTGTTATAATTTTATCTATTATTTTAATTTTTATCTGTGCAGAATCTTATCATGGCCAGCAAAACTTCTCCCTGTACCTCCCCCATCTTTTTCGAAATGACAGAAGCCTCTGTAGAGATTTCAGGGGTTGATTTCCCCCCAGCGTCATCTCCTGAAAACCCATCTTGGTGTAGTATTTATAGGGAGACCCCTGAAATCTCGGGGATTCTCCCTCAAAACTCTCTACCGCCGGTTCTTCCAACCGGTTTACCGGCGTTTTTTAAGCCGAGTTTAACATCCACGCCCGAGTGCGGAATGCTATCATTTTTTAATGATGAAACACCGGAAGCCGACCCGTCGGAGGAGACGCTATTCGAACAGAGTATCATAGACCCTGTTTTATCTCCCGTAAGAAACGGACCGTCCACCAGTTTGATTGAAATTTTTCCGATTCAACGAGTCGATTGTGACGGGGAAGTTCACAAAATCTTCTATAATAGCCCGACTCCTTACGGCGTGAAAATGCAAGATTACGGGGATTGCCCTGGTCCACGCTTGTGTTATCACGCACGTAAGAGACGGGATGTTGTAAAAGACGGGTCGCTCAGAACCGTCCTCAATCGGCTCGAAGAAACGGAGAAAAAAAGGACGCGGGCTGAGGACATGGCGTTATTACAGGGAGATGATGAACTGTTCGAACAGTTCGATTTTGACTATTTATATTATTAAAATTTTTACTTTTTTTCATTTTATTTTTTATTTAATTTTTAATTTTTTGGTCGAATCGTCAGCAACAACAAATTTATAAATCATCGAACTCGGAACAACCGTTATAACAAAACGGTTTTAATTACAATTTTTTTAATTATTTTTTAATCTCCATTATTTTAATTTTTTTTTTTTTTTTGTTTATTTTTATAAAGCCGTGACTGGGGGTGGAAAAATCGTCGGTAGTGAGGGGCAGAGGAAGAGAGAGAGAGAGAGATGGAGATATGGCCGAATAAAACATCTTGCAATTCTTAACATCCCCTCACCTTGTGTCTTCGAAAACACTTGCATTGTTTTTTTAAATAGCATCCGATTTATTCAAATATTTTGTATCACTTTTTTATTTATTTCAAACTCGAGTCCTTAAAAATTACTTAATTTACTTTGCCGTGAAACCAAAGAACCTTTTTTATTTTTTTAATTTTTTTAACGATGCAAAGCATTCCATCGTAACAGTGTGAAAAAACTCCAATTTATTGAGTGATTTTTATTTTGTATCACTTTTTTGTTTAGTTTTTGTTTGCATTTCAAATTCGAAATTTACTTTGCCGTAAAACCAAAGAACCTTTTTTTATTTTTTCTAATTTTTTTAATTTTTTTAATTTTTTTTTTTTTTTTTAAATAATCGCGACCGTGAATCAGAGTGCCGAAGAGAAAGCAAAACTTTTTCGTTTAAAAATACACACATATTTTATATATTTTTTCATTTTTTTTTTCGTTTTTAGTTAATGTTTTGCCGTTGCTAAACTTTCCATCGTAAAAGAGTGAAAAAACTCCAATTTATTGAGTGATTTTAAGATAGTTTTTGTTTATTTCTATTTTTTAGCTATTAATTTTTTATTCGTGTATATTGAACAAGAATATTCCATCGTTGTTGATCAAAAACTAAATTATCAATCGAATTAAAACACCAAAAACTTAGAAGTTTTTTTATTTTCAAATTTTTTATCGTTGAGATCTAGAATTTGAGTAATTTTTAATTGCTACCGTGTATCAAAATGCCGAAGATTTACCAATTTTTTTCGTTTTAAACACAGATTTCTTCATTCACTTACATGTTTTTTGTTTTTTTTTTTTCTGCTGCCATAACCAACTTTACCGTCTTAACAGTGCAACAAAACACCAAATTATTGAGTGACTCTTATAAAATATCTTTAATTATTTTTCTTCTTCTTTCGTATGTATGTTTTTTACCCCTGAATACTCAATTGTCGATGATCTAAAACCAAATACACAATCAAATTAAAGAAGCCAAAATTTGGGAATTTTTTAATTTTCTAACTTTTTAACGTCACAATCTAGAAAAGAAAGTGACCCCCTTAAAACGTCGTTTCATAGGAAGTGTTTTAATTGCAAATTTATAATGTTAATTATTAATAGAGCTTTGTTGAGTTTGAACAAGTGGTTGTGAAAACAAACAATCAACCAAAATAGTCACTGTATGTTCAACTTTTCAAACTAAACTTCCTTTTATTTTCTATTTCCTATCTTGACTTATGAAATTCAATCACCCGTATTTATTTTAAGAAAGTTTGTTTCATTTGAAAAAAAAAAAAAAAAAAAAAAAGTTTCATTGACATAAACATCAGACACAAAGGAATGTCCTTTTTCTAATTTAAGTTTTCATTTTATCGTTTCAGAAAAAGAAAATGTACAAGCAAGGTCCGGTACCACAGGAAGGAAGTTGGGCTTACTATGACCAGTGCAGTAGGACTCTAGGCACGGCCCCACCTCGAGTTCTGCTGTTCAGGGACGAGATACAAAGTCTAATGGATTTTTTTAACAGAGGGGTCACTTGCCAGCGCTTTGGGAGGCCTGCAAGTCCGAAAGAAGATCCATGGCTAACCGGGTATCCGTTAATGGATTTAAACGGGGATGTGTGGCCACCCCCCCGGAACGTGATCCAGTAAGCAAAAATTTACAAATAACTTAACCTTATAGTTTCTCCTTTTCAGCATAAAGTTTACAGCAAATTGAATTGAAACATGCAATTTATAGCCTTCATTTTTTCTCTTTAACGTTGCACCAAAAAGCTTTCTATTTATTAATTTTTCAGGGCTGATATTTTACACATGCATAAGAAAAAAATGGTTTTAAACTTTTTGAGTTGAACACATAAAAATTGAAATTCAGTGCTATTACCGATCAAATAAGCCCTTGTAAAACCGAATAGAAAACCGAGATGACAAAAAGAGTATAAAAAAAATTCCTATAATTTACTTTTTCGTATTAATTACTTATTTTATATCACCTATCATGCTGACAATCTGTTTTTTTTTTTAAATTTTACAGTGGGGCTAAACGTGAATGAACCAAAGATTTAGCAGTCTACATTTGGCGAATGGCGTTCGTGTGAACGACTCATTTAAAATAGTTCCTTTTGATTTTGTTTTTTATTTTTTTTATTTTTTTTTTTATTTTTTTTTTTTATTTATTTTTATTTTTCAATTTTTGTCCAAGTTTTTATTATTTTTTTGTTTTTTGTTTTTGTTTTTTTTTTGTCCTTTTATTCTTTTTTTTTTTATTTTTTTGACATAAAAAAGTTTTTTTCAATTCGAATACACACAACTTGTTGTTTTGTCCTTATTTCTTACTTTAAATCATTTAAATTTCAATCCTGTTAGTGCTAGAATCATAAAAGGGATTTGTATTCTTTTTGCATAATCAATTTATTTGAAGGCGAATTAACCGCAATTCCTGCACCAATTCAACTAATTGTGCCAACCTGTTACCGATAGGCACGCTCCTGTGAATAACGTACTATTTGGCGGAGACAAAGAAATCGACACAGGTTATGCAACACGCAATACATCCAATCCATGATGATTTGAACGGAATTCAGAGCATTGCGAATTGCATACCCAGGCCTGGTTTCTTTGTAACCGTTTATATGTTCTTACATAAGGGTATTTAAACATTTCAAGGCAGTAGAGAATTTATCCAGACTCGTCACTCTAACAAGAAAATAAAGTTTTGAAATCTCTGACTCTATCATTTGAAATTTTTTAAATTTTAATTGTTTCATTAAATTATAGAAGTGCAAAAAGAAATATTTATGTAAACAAAGAGGAGGCAGATAGAAGAGAAACATATAGTAAATAGTACAGTTAATTTTTAGAATAATTACATTAACTAGACTGCAATGAGAGCTAGAATTTTATCCGTTGCAATTTTAGGACTGAAAGATCTCGCGGCTATGTTTGTTTACATAAATAATTCTTTTTAAACATTATATAAAGTAAATACTTAGTTCCTCTTAAACCAGTCACAAGCATGGATCCTCAGTGGAAACACCCTTTCTCTGCAATTATTGCTGGTCCGAGTGGGAGTGGGAAATCTTATTTTGTTATAAATTTTATCAAAAACTTAAGTGATATTTGTGATACTCAATTTAAAGAAATTTTTTGGCACTACGCAATTTGGCAACCGAAGTTAGATGTGGGTGGCATACAGTTCATACAAGGTTTGCCTGAAACTGAATATTCTTCAGATCATCCAAAATTGATAATTATCGACGATTTAATGCGTGAGTCGGCCAATAGTACAGTGATTCTTGATTTGTTTTCAAAAGGGTGCCACCATCAGAACATCAGTTTATTTTACATTAGCCAGAATTTGTTTTTTAAGGGGCGTCATACTCGAGATCTGAGTTTAAACAGTCATTATTTAGTTTTGTTCAAAAATCCGAGAGACAAAGCTCAGATCAGACATCTGGCCCAACAGATGTGCCCACAAAACTTTAAATTTTTAATTGAAGCTTTTACTGATGCCACTTCAAAACCTCATGGTTATTTGTTGATTGATTTAAAACAAGTAACTCCTGAAAACTGTAGGTTCAGAACTAATATTTTTTCAGAGGATGGGGCTATAACCGTGTATGTGCCTCGCAAATAATCATAAATAAATGAATAAATACTGCTGTTTATAAAGATTGACATCATTTGAAAATGGTGCGTGCTATAGTGAACAACGCTGAGTTGCTCAGAACTCTTTCTAAATTAAAACCGAAACAAAGATTAGCTCTCTTGAAAACTGCCGATAAAGATCTAGTGAGGTGTTTGTGTGAGTGTGCATTGAACGTCATAAAAGGAAAAGTCCCTGTCAATTCGGGACATAGAAAAAAATTGTCTCCGTACAAAAAGTTGTTGCGCAAACTAGTGCTCAAAAAAGGTGGTTGGAAAATTAAAAAGAATATTTTGGTTCAAAAAGGCGGCAATTTAATCCCCCTAATTTTAGGTCCTATTTTGAGTACTGTTTTAAGTTCCGTTTTATCTTGACTGTACTTAGGTAGAATTAACCTAACCATACTTAACCTAACCTAACTTAACCTAACCTAACTCTCATTATGGAGCATGCTAGGAAAATGGTTTTGGTTCCATCCGAAACAGTTGAAAGGATGACTTCCACAGTGTCGCATGACCCACTTAATGAACTGCATAAAGAGCTGACAAAAATTCTTTCCTCTCGCACTTTGAGTGATTCTGAAAAATGGGCAAGTTATCAGCAAGTACTGTCTCGGTGTTTGCATCACGCGGAGAAACGGCGCAAGCCGTTAGTTTTCTCCATCGACGCAGTTGACGAGACAGTACTTGCTGATAACTTGCCCATTTTTCAGAATCACTCAAAGTGCGAGAGGAAAGAATTTTTGTCAGCTCTTTATGCAGTTCATTAAGTAGGTCATGCGACACTGTGGAAGTCATCCTTTCAACTGTTTCGGATGGAACCAAAACCATTTTCCTAGCATGCTCCATAATGAGAGTTAGGTTAGGTTAAGTTAGGTTAGGTTAAGTATGGTTAGGTTAATTCTACCTAAGTACAGTCAAATAAAAAAAGTCTACCTAAGTACATAAATAAAAAAAAAATAATAAAAAAAAAAATAAAAAAAATAAAAAACAAAATCAAAAGGAACTATTTTAAATGAGTCGTTCACACGAACGCCATTCGCCAAACGTAGACTGCTAAATCTTTGGTTCATTCACGTTTAGCCCCACTGTAAAATTTAAAAAAAAACAGATTGTCAGCATGATAGGTGATATAAAATAAGTAATTAATACGAAAAAGTAAATTATAGGAATTTTTTTTATACTCTTTTTGTCATCTCGGTTTTCTATTCGGTTTTACAAGGGCTTATTTGATCGGTAATAGCACTGAATTTCAATTTTTATGTGTTCAACTCAAAAAGTTTAAAACCATTTTTTTCTTATGCATGTGTAAAATATCAGCCCTGAAAAATTAATAAATAGAAAGCTTTTTGGTGCAACGTTAAAGAGAAAAAATGAAGGCTATAAATTGCATGTTTCAATTCAATTTGCTGTAAACTTTATGCTGAAAAGGAGAAACTATAAGGTTAAGTTATTTGTAAATTTTTGCTTACTGGATCACGTTCCGGGGGGTGGCCACACATCCCCGTTTAAATCCATTAACGGATACCCGGTTAGCCATGGATCTTCTTTCGGACTTGCAGGCCTCCCAAAGCGCTGGCAAGTGACCCCTCTGTTAAAAAAATCCATTAGACTTTGTATCTCGTCCCTGAACAGCAGAACTCGAGGTGGGGCCGTGCCTAGAGTCCTACTGCACTGGTCATAGTAAGCCCAACTTCCTTCCTGTGGTACCGGACCTTGCTTGTACATTTTCTTTTTCTGAAACGATAAATGAAAACTTAAATTAGAAAAAGGACATTCCTTTGTGTCTGATGTTTATGTCAATGAAACTTTTTTTTTTTTTTTTTTTTTTCAAATGAAACAAACTTTCTTAAAATAAATACGGGTGATTGAATTTCATAAGTCAAGATAGGAAATAGAAAATAAAAGGAAGTTTAGTTTGAAAAGTTGAACATACAGTGACTATTTTGGTTGATTGTTTGTTTTCACAACCACTTGTTCAAACTCAACAAAGCTCTATTAATAATTAACATTATAAATTTGCAATTAAAACACTTCCTATGAAACGACGTTTTAAGGGGGTCACTTTCTTTTCTAGATTGTGACGTTAAAAAGTTAGAAAATTAAAAAATTCCCAAATTTTGGCTTCTTTAATTTGATTGTGTATTTGGTTTTAGATCATCGACAATTGAGTATTCAGGGGTAAAAAACATACATACGAAAGAAGAAGAAAAATAATTAAAGATATTTTATAAGAGTCACTCAATAATTTGGTGTTTTGTTGCACTGTTAAGACGGTAAAGTTGGTTATGGCAGCAGAAAAAAAAAAAACAAAATTATTGAGTGACTCTTATAAAATATCTTTAATTATTTTTCTTCTTCTTTCGTATGTATGTTTTTTACCCCTGAATACTCAATTGTCGATGATCTAAAACCAAATACACAATCAAATTAAAGAAGCCAAAATTTGGGAATTTTTTAATTTTCTAACTTTTTAACGTCACAATCTAGAAAAGAAAGTGACCCCCTTAAAACGTCGTTTCATAGGAAGTGTTTTAATTGCAAATTTATAATGTTAATTATTAATAGAGCTTTGTTGAGTTTGAACAAGTGGTTGTGAAAACAAACAATCAACCAAAATAGTCACTGTATGTTCAACTTTTCAAACTAAACTTCCTTTTATTTTCTATTTCCTATCTTGACTTATGAAATTCAATCACCCGTATTTATTTTAAGAAAGTTTGTTTCATTTGAAAAAAAAAAAAAAAAAAAAAAAGTTTCATTGACATAAACATCAGACACAAAGGAATGTCCTTTTTCTAATTTAAGTTTTCATTTTATCGTTTCAGAAAAAGAAAATGTACAAGCAAGGTCCGGTACCACAGGAAGGAAGTTGGGCTTACTATGACCAGTGCAGTAGGACTCTAGGCACGGCCCCACCTCGAGTTCTGCTGTTCAGGGACGAGATACAAAGTCTAATGGATTTTTTTAACAGAGGGGTCACTTGCCAGCGCTTTGGGAGGCCTGCAAGTCCGAAAGAAGATCCATGGCTAACCGGGTATCCGTTAATGGATTTAAACGGGGATGTGTGGCCACCCCCCGGAACGTGATCCAGTAAGCAAAAATTTACAAATAACTTAACCTTATAGTTTCTCCTTTTCAGCATAAAGTTTACAGCAAATTGAATTGAAACATGCAATTTATAGCCTTCATTTTTTCTCTTTAACGTTGCACCAAAAAGCTTTCTATTTATTAATTTTTCAGGGCTGATATTTTACACATGCATAAGAAAAAATGGTTTTAAACTTTTTGAGTTGAACACATAAAAATTGAAATTCAGTGCTATTACCGATCAAATAAGCCCTTGTAAAACCGAATAGAAAACCGAGATGACAAAAAGAGTATAAAAAAAATTCCTATAATTTACTTTTTCGTATTAATTACTTATTTTATATCACCTATCATGCTGACAATCTGTTTTTTTTAAATTTTACAGTGGGGCTAAACGTGAATGAACCAAAGATTTAGCAGTCTACGTTTGGCGAATGGCGTTCGTGTGAACGACTCATTTAAAATAGTTCCTTTTGATTTTGTTTTTTATTTTTTTTATTTTTTTTTTTATTATTTTTTTTTTATTTATGTACTTAGGTAGACTTTTTTTATTTGACTGTACTTAGGTAGAATTAACCTAACCATACTTAACCTAACCTAACTTAACCTAACCTAACTCTCATTATGGAGCATGCTAGGAAAATGGTTTTGGTTCCATCCGAAACAGTTGAAAGGATGACTTCCACAGTGTCGCATGACCTACTTAATGAACTGCATAAAGAGCTGACAAAAATTCTTTCCTCTCGCACTTTGAGTGATTCTGAAAAATGGGCAAGTTATCAGCAAGTACTGTCTCGTCAACTGCGTCGATGGAGAAAACTAACGGCTTGCGCCGTTTCTCCGCGTGATGCAAACACCGAGACAGTACTTGCTGATAACTTGCCCATTTTTCAGAATCACTCAAAGTGCGAGAGGAAAGAATTTTTGTCAGCTCTTTATGCAGTTCATTAAGTGGGTCATGCGACACTGTGGAAGTCATCCTTTCAACTGTTTCGGATGGAACCAAAACCATTTTCCTAGCATGCTCCATAATGAGAGTTAGGTTAGGTTAAGTTAGGTTAGGTTAAGTATGGTTAGGTTAATTCTACCTAAGTACAGTCAAGATAAAACGGAACTTAAAACAGTACTCAAAATAGGACCTAAAATTAGGGGGATTAAATTGCCGCCTTTTTGAACCAAAATATTCTTTTTAATTTTCCAACCACCTTTTTTGAGCACTAGTTTGCGCAACAACTTTTTGTACGGAGACAATTTTTTTCTATGTCCCGAATTGACAGGGACTTTTCCTTTTATGACGTTCAATGCACACTCACACAAACACCTCACTAGATCTTTATCGGCAGTTTTCAAGAGAGCTAATCTTTGTTTCGGTTTTAATTTAGAAAGAGTTCTGAGCAACTCAGCGTTGTTCACTATAGCACGCACCATTTTCAAATGATGTCAATCTTTATAAACAGCAGTATTTATTCATTTATTTATGATTATTTGCGAGGCACATACACGGTTATAGCCCCATCCTCTGAAAAAATATTAGTTCTGAACCTACAGTTTTCAGGAGTTACTTGTTTTAAATCAATCAACAAATAACCATGAGGTTTTGAAGTGGCATCAGTAAAAGCTTCAATTAAAAATTTAAAGTTTTGTGGGCACATCTGTTGGGCCAGATGTCTGATCTGAGCTTTGTCTCTCGGATTTTTGAACAAAACTAAATAATGACTGTTTAAACTCAGATCTCGAGTATGACGCCCCTTAAAAAACAAATTCTGGCTAATGTAAAATAAACTGATGTTCTGATGGTGGCACCCTTTTGAAAACAAATCAAGAATCACTGTACTATTGGCCGACTCACGCATTAAATCGTCGATAATTATCAATTTTGGATGATCTGAAGAATATTCAGTTTCAGGCAAACCTTGTATGAACTGTATGCCACCCACATCTAACTTCGGTTGCCAAATTGCGTAGTGCCAAAAAATTTCTTTAAATTGAGTATCACAAATATCACTTAAGTTTTTGATAAAATTTATAACAAAATAAGATTTCCCACTCCCACTCGGACCAGCAATAATTGCAGAGAAAGGGTGTTTCCACTGAGGATCCATGCTTGTGACTGGTTTAAGAGGAACTAAGTATTTACTTTATATAATGTTTAAAAAGAATTATTTATGTAAACAAACATAGCCGCGAGATCTTTCAGTCCTAAAATTGCAACGGATAAAATTCTAGCTCTCATTGCAGTCTAGTTAATGTAATTATTCTAAAAATTAACTGTACTATTTACTATATGTTTCTCTTCTATCTGCCTCCTCTTTGTTTACATAAATATTTCTTTTTGCACTTCTATAATTTAATGAAACAATTAAAATTTAAAAAATTTCAAATGATAGAGTCAGAGATTTCAAAACTTTATTTTCTTGTTAGAGTGACGAGTCTGGATAAATTCTCTACTGCCTTGAAATGTTTAAATACCCTTATGTAAGAACATATAAACGGTTACAAAGAAACCAGGCCTGGGTATGCAATTCGCAATGCTCTGAATTCCGTTCAAATCATCATGGATTGGATGTATTGCGTGTTGCATAACCTGTGTCGATTTCTTTGTCTCCGCCAAATAGTACGTTATTCACAGGAGCGTGCCTATCGGTAACAGGTTGGCACAATTAGTTGAATTGGTGCAGGAATTGCGGTTAATTCGCCTTCAAATAAATTGATTATGCAAAAAGAATACAAATCCCTTTTATGATTCTAGCACTAACAGGATTGAAATTTAAATGATTTAAAGTAAGAAATAAGGACAAAACAACAAGTTGTGTGTATTCGAATTGAAAAAAACTTTTTTATGTCAAAAAAATAAAAAAAAAAAAGAATAAAAGGACAAAAAAAAAACAAAAACAAAAAACAAAAAAATAATAAAAACTTGGACAAAAATTGAAAAATAAAAATAAATAAAAAAAAAATAATAAAAAAAAAAATAAAAAAAATAAAAAACAAAATCAAAAGGAACTATTTTAAATGAGTCGTTCACACGAACGCCATTCGCCAAACGTAGACTGCTAAATCTTTGGTTCATTCACGTTTAGCCCCACTGTAAAATTTAAAAAAAAAACAGATTGTCAGCATGATAGGTGATATAAAATAAGTAATTAATACGAAAAAGTAAATTATAGGAATTTTTTTTATACTCTTTTTGTCATCTCGGTTTTCTATTCGGTTTTACAAGGGCTTATTTGATCGGTAATAGCACTGAATTTCAATTTTTATGTGTTCAACTCAAAAAGTTTAAAACCATTTTTTTCTTATGCATGTGTAAAATATCAGCCCTGAAAAATTAATAAATAGAAAGCTTTTTGGTGCAACGTTAAAGAGAAAAAATGAAGGCTATAAATTGCATGTTTCAATTCAATTTGCTGTAAACTTTATGCTGAAAAGGAGAAACTATAAGGTTAAGTTATTTGTAAATTTTTGCTTACTGGATCACGTTCCGGGGGGGTGGCCACACATCCCCGTTTAAATCCATTAACGGATACCCGGTTAGCCATGGATCTTCTTTCGGACTTGCAGGCCTCCCAAAGCGCTGGCAAGTGACCCCTCTGTTAAAAAAATCCATTAGACTTTGTATCTCGTCCCTGAACAGCAGAACTCGAGGTGGGGCCGTGCCTAGAGTCCTACTGCACTGGTCATAGTAAGCCCAACTTCCTTCCTGTGGTACCGGACCTTGCTTGTACATTTTCTTTTTCTGAAACGATAAAATGAAAACTTAAATTAGAAAAAGGACATTCCTTTGTGTCTGATGTTTATGTCAATGAAACTTTTTTTTTTTTTTTTTTTTTTTCAAATGAAACAAACTTTCTTAAAATAAATACGGGTGATTGAATTTCATAAGTCAAGATAGGAAATAGAAAATAAAAGGAAGTTTAGTTTGAAAAGTTGAACATACAGTGACTATTTTGGTTGATTGTTTGTTTTCACAACCACTTGTTCAAACTCAACAAAGCTCTATTAATAATTAACATTATAAATTTGCAATTAAAACACTTCCTATGAAACGACGTTTTAAGGGGGTCACTTTCTTTTCTAGATTGTGACGTTAAAAAGTTAGAAAATTAAAAAATTCCCAAATTTTGGCTTCTTTAATTTGATTGTGTATTTGGTTTTAGATCATCGACAATTGAGTATTCAGGGGTAAAAAACATACATACGAAAGAAGAAGAAAAATAATTAAAGATATTTTATAAGAGTCACTCAATAATTTGGTGTTTTGTTGCACTGTTAAGACGGTAAAGTTGGTTATGGCAGCAGAAAAAAAAAAAACAAAAAACATGTAAGTGAATGAAGAAATCTGTGTTTAAAACGAAAAAAATTGGTAAATCTTCGGCATTTTGATACACGGTAGCAATTAAAAATTACTCAAATTCTAGATCTCAACGATAAAAAATTTGAAAATAAAAAAACTTCTAAGTTTTTGGTGTTTTAATTCGATTGATAATTTAGTTTTTGATCAACAACGATGGAATATTCTTGTTCAATATACACGAATAAAAAATTAATAGCTAAAAAATAGAAATAAACAAAAACTATCTTAAAATCACTCAATAAATTGGAGTTTTTTCACTCTTTTACGATGGAAAGTTTAGCAACGGCAAAACATTAACTAAAAACGAAAAAAAAAATGAAAAAATATATAAAATATGTGTGTATTTTTAAACGAAAAAGTTTTGCTTTCTCTTCGGCACTCTGATTCACGGTCGCGATTATTTAAAAAAAAAAAAAAAATTAAAAAAATTAAAAAAATTAGAAAAAAAAAAAAGGTTCTTTGGTTTCACGGCAAAGTAAATTTCGAATTTGAAATGCAAACAAAAACTAAACAAAAAAGTGATACAAAATAAAAATCACTCAATAAATTGGAGTTTTTTCACACTGTTACGATGGAATGCTTTGCATCGTTAAAAAAATTAAAAAAATAAAAAAGGTTCTTTGGTTTCACGGCAAAGTAAATTAAGTAATTTTTAAGGACTCGAGTTTGAAATAAATAAAAAAGTGATACAAAATATTTGAATAAATCGGATGCTATTTAAAAAAACAATGCAAGTGTTTTCGAAGACACAAGGTGAGGGGATGTTAAGAATTGCAAGATGTTTTATTCGGCCATATCTCCATCTCTCTCTCTCTCTTCCTCTGCCCCTCACTACCGACGATTTTTCCACCCCCAGTCACGGCTTTATAAAAATAAACAAAAAAAAAAAAAAAATTAAAATAATGGAGATTAAAAAATAATTAAAAAAATTGTAATTAAAACCGTTTTGTTATAACGGTTGTTCCGAGTTCGATGATTTATAAATTTGTTGTTGCTGACGATTCGACCAAAAAATTAAAAATTAAATATAAAATAAAAAATAAAATGAAAAAAAGTAAAAATTTTAATAATATAAATAGTCAAAATCGAACTGTTCGAACAGTTCATCATCTCCCTGTAATAACGCCATGTCCTCAGCCCGCGTCCTTTTTTTCTCCGTTTCTTCGAGCCGATTGAGGACGGTTCTGAGCGACCCGTCTTTTACAACATCCCGTCTCTTACGTGCGTGATAACACAAGCGTGGACCAGGGCAATCCCCGTAATCTTGCATTTTCACGCCGTAAGGAGTCGGGCTATTATAGAAGATTTTGTGAACTTCCCCGTCACAATCGACTCGTTGAATCGGAAAAATTTCAATCAAACTGGTGGACGGTCCGTTTCTTACGGGAGATAAAACAGGGTCTATGATACTCTGTTCGAATAGCGTCTCCTCCGACGGGTCGGCTTCCGGTGTTTCATCATTAAAAAATGATAGCATTCCGCACTCGGGCGTGGATGTTAAACTCGGCTTAAAAAAACGCCGGTAAACCGGTTGGAAGAACCGGCGGTAGAGAGTTTTGAGGGAGAATCCCCGAGATTTCAGGGGTCTCCCTATAAATACTACACCAAGATGGGTTTTCAGGAGATGACGCTGGGGGGAAATCAACCCCTGAAATCTCTACAGAGGCTTCTGTCATTTCGAAAAAGATGGGGGAGGTACAGGGAGAAGTTTTGCTGGCCATGATAAGATTCTGCACAGATAAAAATTAAAATAATAGATAAAATTATAACAAAAAAAAAAACAAAAACAAAAAAAAAAACAAAAAAAAAACAAACAAAAACAAAAAAAAAAACAAACAAACAAAAAACAAAAAACAAAAAAAAAATAATAAAAAAATAGTAATAAAAAAAACGAAAAAAAAAGCGTACTAAATATCCTCCATTAATGTTTCAATTTTTATATCTTCCATTTTTGGTGCCTCAGGGCCTAGTAGCAATTTAACTGCTCTCAATTTGTTATCGTAGAAGGTATAGTCCCTACTAGATTCATACAGCTGAAAGTGCCACTCCAATTCATCGGGAAAAGACTCTACCGTAAAATACCGCCCCCCAGAATCGATGAATTTTCGTGGGCACGAAACAAGTTCTCTGACCAGAAATTTCATGATTTCGGACTCGCAGTTTGCACCCATTTCCTCTGTCAGATCTTTTACTATCTTAAAGAGGAAAAGAGCATAGTCTTCACCTGAGAGGTGAGTTTTTAACTGTAGAACCCCTTCCCGAATAAATTGGATGGACGAAACGGCCTCGGCGTAATACCAACTACGATAACAATGCCCTGAGAAAATTTGCGCGGCCCTAAATATTAATACAAAAAGTAACGTGGAAGGGGGTGATATAACTCTTAAAAGCTCTACAATATCATCGATAGTGAGAGTTTTACCACAGATAAGCATGAGAGTGGCCGGTATATTTGAGTATGTAGCCATTGTTTGTTTCTATTATTGGGGAAAAAAATTAATAAATTATTATTAACACTTCAACTTGAGAAAAAAAAAAAAAAAAGTAAAAAAGGTTACTTCAGAGAAATTGAAAAGAATTTCCCTCATTGAATACGCTATGATGAGAACTTTGCTATGATGGTAAATTAAAATTAAAGTCCTAAGCTTTGGCTTTTTTAATTCGATTGATTTTTGGTTTTTTAATCATCGACGGTTGAATAAATAAATAAATTCAAAAGACTTACATTAAAAAAAAAAAAAAAAAAAAAAAAAAAAAAAAAAGGTGGTAAAATATAATTCAATAAATCGAATATTATTAAAAAAAATCACTGCTGGTATTTTCGAAGACACAAGGGGGGAGGGGATGTTAAAGTATTGCAAGTTGTTTTATTCTTACCGTAAACACACACTTTTCACAAATTGTTGACACACACGTTTACACACGTTTACACACGTTTATCACACACGTTAATCAGGAGCTGATCTAGAGCTGATTACTTCTCTAATGGAGACTGAAAAGAGACTGCTTTTGAAAATTTGCTTCACTCCCCTGTGTAATCCCCGCTTCCAGATTTTTCCAGTTTCGCAGTGTTTACCTCTGCAAAATCAGCACAATTGGTACATACAGATACATATGTACTCTATGTTCACATGTGTACACAGAATCTCACGGTCCATTATCCCCCCTTTCCCCTCTCACTATCCCTGGCTGGTAAGAAAACCGTTAGATATTACGAATTTGACTTACCTTTGACTTTCTTCTTCTTTTTCTCCATTTTCCGCGTTTCCGAATTTTATTTCACCGTTACAATTTGTAAATGACACCTCTGCACTGCACTTCACGGGAGGAGGGGGGGGACGCGTGTTCGTACATGACAATGGGTTGGGAGGGGGGGGTTCATATTCGCGTACTGGACGATGATCAGGGGAGGGGGGAGGGGGGAGTCATATTCGGGTACTGGACGACGGCCTGGGGCGGCGCGGGTGGTCCGGATCAAATTTCTGCTGACCTAGTGGTAAAATGGTTGTAAACCGCCAGTATTACTACTGCGGCCCCTTACGCCTTACCCCGCCCTCTGGCCTTCGCGGCTTTCGGGCCTAGCTTTCTCTGTTGACCCTTCCCAATTTCTCCGTATAGTTAATTTACCCTTCGTGGCCGATTTCAATGACGATGTCACTTGGTGGAAACCTGTAGTATGTAAACTTAGACGAATTCAATTATACATATGGGGCTCTCGCACATTTTTGCTGTAAACAAATGAATAGTTACATCATTGGTAAACCAAAACGCGCGTAACGAATGGGACACGCGACTCCTAAAAACTGGAAAAAGCTGGTAAAATTGTTGAAAAAACAAGTCAAAAACAGGCTTAAATTGTGCCAAGTTCAACCGATGCCTCGAATCTGCATCGCCGACCAATCAGAAGCAAGCGTTCGTGAAAAGTGAGGTTGCGCTAGTTCAAGTCAAGTCCAAATTTTCGCCAACTTGATCGGGCCCCAGGTTAAGAGGAAGAATCAATGTTCACTCGCTCAAATCAAGCGGTTATAGTTAAATATTCCTACACCGCGGTGCTGGTTTTGCATACACGAAGAATTGAAGGCGCTTGAAGGCACAATATTTACAAACATTAACGATTTGGAGCCGCAATAATTATTGTGAGGAAAAAAAAGAAATCGAGCGAAGCAGCTCTAGCTATAGAAACAAATACACTTCAGCATGGTATGGAAAGGGTTAAATGCATAAAAAAGCAGCGTTGCCGAATCGATTAAAAAAAAAAAAATAGTAATATTATGCTCTAGAATCGTATGCCTCCTAATCCATTGCCATTTCCTCATCTCCTCGGAACATTTGAAACGAAAATGCGTATTTTTCGAAACTAGGTGGGGAAAAGAGGAAGGGGCTGGGAGGGACGGAAAGAGAGATGGGAGTTTAAAATCAACAAAAGTAATATTCTCCAAGCGAGGACTCGACAGGCTGAAACTCAGATTACACAATGCCAAAAAGACGGCGAGGCGCGCGCGCGCTTGTTTGTAACTTTATTCCATGTTAATCGGGGGGGTCGCTCAACCCTAAATTTGGCAACAACTCTCCCGTCAGACTCCGGAATCCCGCACGGACGTTCCGAAATTTAAAGTGCGTCTGATTGTTACTTGCACTGCCTGCAGAAAACTTTTCTGCTCCGAAACTTTTACGGAACTTTCGGGTAGCAATAATTGGGAGCGCCTCCCTCTGCCCCCCCCCCCCAGCTTCCGACCTTCCTATCATATCGCAACCTCCCTCCGCCATGATATGTAAGTACGTCCTATAGAGAATTTGCAAGGTGTTTATAAGAGGAATGCATTCGCTTACGTTGCCAGATTTCACAGGTTGAACTCCGCATGGTATATACGTGGATTCTACTGGCGCAACCAGGATCTCTTCCATCTCTCTAATTTCCCATTTGAATGTATAAGTAGGAAAAGGACAGAAATAGGGGGTTTCATCCCGTTGTCCATCCTCGTCTAACATACGTTTTTTAATGGAGGAGAGAGAGAGAGAGAGAGAGAGAGAGAGAGAGAGAGAGAGAGAGAGAGAGAGAGAGAGAGAGAGAGAGAGAGAGAGAGAGATGTGGAAACTCTCGGTGCGCCACTGGTGCGGATTCAAATATAAATATTAATTCATCACGGGAAATATACGGCCTAAAGAGTGAGGATCCCCGTATACATTCATTTTACAGAGACCCTGTACTCACATAGGGTGTCTATAATAGCGGTCAATGCCAGTGGCGTAGCATGCAATTTGGCAACGTTGCAGTTGGTCCATTTCAACCCATGAAAAAGATTGAACTACAGCAGAGTTGGGCTAAAAATTATTCGGAAATTATTCGGTGTGTCCGGCAACGCCGAGTCAATCGAATTATTCGACGAATAATTCTACAATTGACCTATACCTTCCGTGTGTTTCCCTTTCCTCAACTCAGGTAGCAAACCCAGTTTTTAGTGTTGCCGGAGTCATTTCATTATTTCTGATTATTCGGTTGCCCAACTCTGAACTACAGGGTGTTCGGTGAACAGTTGATGAACACCTCAGCATCCGATCTTTTACATGGGCTTAAATTGAAACAATACAATGCAGTCAAATTGCCCGCTACGCCACTGGTCATCAATGGCTCCATATACCCCACAGCAAGCCGGAAAAGTCGATATCCACATGTATGGATACGGTGCGTCAACGGGTTAGGTCAACACTAGTAAACACCAAGGCATGGTGTGAGTAATGATGGATACATCAGTTTGCCAACTCGCGGGATACAAGGACACGAATTCCTTCACAATTTTGAAATTTTCCCTTCAGCGGAAGCGAGGACCGTATGCGTATATGTGAGAATAACCGAGAGGTATGAAGGAGAATATTATGAGAGATGGGCACTAGGTTGGAGAAGATTGGGCGAGTTGTTATGAGATAAAAAAGGGCGAGGGACAACAAATTTGAAAAGAGGTAGATATTCAAGGAAAATACGAGGAATGTAGGAGGACAGGAAAAATGTTCCGGGGGGAGGGGGGGGGGGTCGGTTGGTTGGAGAGGAGATGAATTTATTTAAGCTCGAAAAAAAGTTGCGTTCTTGCAGGGAGTCAGAGTGGCGGGGGGGGGGGGGGGTGTTCCTTCAAGCTCCGTTGTGTTGATGCTTGGCATATAAGTTGCTTCATCTTTCCGCGGGTTCTTTTTGTTCTTCAGCTGGCAGCTTTAAAGTTCTTGTAAATTGACCTCCGCTAAATATATAAAGCTCTAACAATCTCGGCTCCGTCCGTGAGAGGGCGAGCTCGGGTTCCTTGTTTCCACGAATATTTAATACATATTTATAGCCCCGGGGGCTTCATTGGCCCCTCGGTTTGCCCCCATAAAATGTCTCGATTTACTTCCATTCCTTATTTTTCCCCCCACCCGTTCCACCCCCTTTTGCCGCCCCCCCCCCCTTTGAATTTTTTTAAAGGCCCAATTTGCAGACTTTCCGTAA
Organism: Trialeurodes vaporariorum; assembly: GCA_011764245.1. Lineage (NCBI taxonomy): Eukaryota > Metazoa > Arthropoda > Insecta > Hemiptera > Aleyrodidae > Trialeurodes > Trialeurodes vaporariorum. The sequence continues at coordinate 67,912,354 of VMOF01000388.1, forward strand.
TTGGCTTCACTAGTGAGCGGCTCCTGCCTTCAGCCAGATAGCTAGCCTTTCCCCAGAGCTGCCGTTTTGAGTAGAATCAATAGCATTTATTCATTTCATCGATGATTCCACAGGTTGAGGAAAGACTATACAGTTCAAGTCAACGTATGACTATACTTCACGAAAAAACTCTGTTCTGTAATCTTTCCTCAACCGGTGGAAACGATCGTTAATGTATTTAAATACCGCGCAAGTTTTTCAAACGACTCCATCACCGGTTGGAAAAAGATTACAGATGCGAGTATTTTCGTGCGTTACAGTCATGCAATGAACTGAACAGTTTAATCTTTTCTCAACCGGTGAAATCATCGGTGAATTGAAAAATGCCTTTAATTCTACGCAAAACGGCCGCTCTGCCTTGCGACCTCCGAAAAGCGTCTTCCACTCCTGCGTATTCATTTGCACAAATCGGTTGCTTTGGAAAATAGAGGGGGAGGGGAAGGTTTGGTTTCGGATTAAATATGTGTTCGCGTGTAAACAGTCCGGAGAAGTATTCTTTACTTTTAAACGGGGGAAAGCCAATGGGGGTCGAAAATAATCACTGATCCTCTACGTCTCATGTTTAAATAATGATTTTGCAGGATCATTAATGATAGAAGAATACTCGTGCTCCTTCATTAAAGGCTTTGGGTTTAGATGGACTGAACAGGACCCCTATGATGTTTCACGGAAGAATTGTTTTTTCGCAGAGGGAATTTTCTCGTTTCGTGGAATGCGATGCATTACACGCATGTGTACTTACTTTACTCGATTTCTAATTTTCCTGTTTTTTTTTCATAGACCGAGAGTCGGAGAAATTAAACGGACGAGGTTTCCCGTAGTGTAATGAGGGTGAAAAAGACTCCAATACTTCTGAGTCAAGAGTTAAATTTCAAAGGTCATTGAATTAAAATGTTTTGCAGTTCATTACATGGACGGAATTAAATCCTCAAAAAAAAAAAAAAAAAAAAAAAAAAAAAAAAAAAAAAAAAAAAAAAACAGATAAAAGTAACAAACTAAACTTGTAGGGAAAATGTGCAGAGACGCGTGATGGGTATTTTGCGAACCATCCGATGGACCAACTAAGAACCTTCAACGCACTCAAAAAGTCGTACAGTTTACAATGTACATGCCTTTTTTAGATCCATAAATTCCTTAAATGCATATTTATATCCCGCCCGCAATTTCTATGCCATCAAACAATTCAATAATAATAAAAATAAAAAAAAAAGATATAGCAAACATACCAGAAGCGCAAAGACACGTGAAACAAGAAAAGAGATGGAACTTTTACCAGAATTTCTAATGTTCGTACCATAGTTTTTGAAAATTTTGAAGAAAAATTCTGGTACTGCGACCATATTCTAATAGTAACACCAGAATTTTCAGGTAAAAGTACTACTCTCCGCGGCTCACAAATCGTCATGCTTATGTGCAGTGGCGGATCCAGAAAATTTTTCTGGGAGGGCCGGGGGGCGCCTGTGATATTTTGAAAATTGAAGCGTCAGTGGAAGCAATTTCGGGCTATTTTCTATTGAAAGCAGGCGAAATTTGAAGCTCCTCCCCCCCCCCCCGTGGATCCACCACTGCTTATGTGCTAATATTACTAGAATTTAAAGAATTATTTAAATTAATTTTGCTATGGCATGCACAATCTTTGATGTTTGTTGGATGGAAAAAATGAAGAATGAACCTCACGGAAAAAAATAGATTCTCCGGGGGACCAATACCCCCAAGAAATCGATACTTCTACACGCGTTTAAATAGGTGAGAAACGATAAATCGATTACTCACGGGTCGCCGCAAGGCGCAGCATCTCAGCGATGAAACTCATGAAACACATGAATCAAGATCAATAAATGTTTTGACTTGCACTTGCTGAACAGAGCTCGTAAACATCCCTTTTTGTTATCCTTAAAAAGGTGAGAATACACCTAACGCCCCCCCCAAACGAAAAGAGGGGTTGACAGAACGCGACAAAATGTTACCATAAAAACTGAAAGTGGAAAAAAAAAAAAAAACCAATCCGAGGCAAGAGGGGTTGAGGAATCGGGGACCCCCGCACCGCAGTGGACACGGAAGAAATGCCAACAATGTTAACAAGGTGTTCTCACTTTCTCACACAGGTAGCGATTTGAAAGACCTCACAAAGTCACACACAAACACCTTATCCTGGTCGAGCGTTTAGCCACAAAAGGAGACCGCAAAACACCTATACAGACACCCGACCAATAAAGGGTCGCTTTGCTGGATACTGAATTAGCGCACTCCGAGCAGCAGCCAACAGCCACATTTTCATTGATGAATGGATCGAGGAGAATTGGAAGGATGACCGAAGAGATCCCCGACACCTGTTCACCTATTCACCCTGGAGGAGTGTTTTACCTGTGCTGCGTTCCTGCGTGTTACCTGGGCAATGGGGCTGGTGGGGTCACTCTGTTTTCGGTATTTTCATTTTGTCGATTCGGAGGCATTGCGTATAGCGAGAGGTGTGAGCCGTGAGATAGCTGAGAGTATAAATATTTTTACGGAGGCTGTCATGCTTCAATGGCCAAGCCACAACAAACGCCGCGCGCCCGTATCGTTATGAATGAGGCTGTTGCGTTGTTGCGTGGAGTAGCGCAGCGCACCGCGGCGAAGCGAGGGTTGAGAAAAGGGAAGGGGGGAGGCGGGGGGGAAATTATGAGGAGGCTCTGGGAGCATCTTCCGATGTTGCCATATTTCTTTTGCTTACTCATTTTATATTTTACAGAATAGTCAGGGTGTCAAAAAAGTGAAGGATTTGAAAAGTAGGTTAGGGTGCAAAATGAAAACCAGGTTCTTTTAATTCGAGGGCTTTTGGAACTTGAAAAAAAAAATGTGGGGAGACTTCAGCCCCCTTCCCTCCCTTAAGACGTAGTCCACATTTCACTGAATAGCCAGGGTGTCAAAAAAAAAATAAGGATTTGAAAAATAGGTTAGGGTGCTAAATGAAAACCAGGTTCTTTTAATTAGAGGGACTTTTGGAACTTAAAAAAAAAAGGTGGGAGATTTTAGTCCCAACCCCCCTCCCTAAGTCCAATACACGCTACGCCCATGCATTTTACCTGCCGAGAGGGCGGGGTACAGTGGCGGGGGGGGGGGGGGGGGGGGAGTGGCGCTGGGGGGGGGGGGGGGTACAGTGGCGTAGCCAGGGGGGGTCCAGGAGGGTCTGAACCCCCCCTCCTTGACACCACCAATATTTGTCCTAAAAAAAAGGTAATTTCTTGCGTTTTCAGGCAAATTTTACCAAATTAGTATCTTTGGACCGGACCCCCTTTAAAAAAATGCCTCCCGGCAGGCCGGTAAGACGAAGTAGATTCCATGCTTGGTTAAATCATTTTTTCACAAATTTAAATATAGGTTATAATTTTTGTTGAATTTTTCTCTGAATTTTTCTTTTTTATTTAATCAGCTGCTCAAAATCCAAATATTATTGTGAAAAAGATTATATTACCAATAGAGAAATGTGTAATCTTTACAATGCAAGTGAGAAATAAAAGCTAGGTTATATAAGTTTTTCACAAATTTCAATAAATAGGTTATGTTATGATTTTATTTGAATTATTCAATTCTTTTTTTTTATCAGCTGTTCAACATTTAAATAAAAATGCCCATGAAAAAAGATTATAGTACCAAGATAGAAAAATGTCTAATCTTTGTAACGCTAATGAGGAATAAATTTGATAAGAGCAGCTGATAAAACAAGAAAATAAATAAATAACGTACCTAAGCAACAGTGTACGTGTAAAACAAAGAAAGAGCATTTATACCAGTACACCATCCTTGTCTTTCACTTGTAAAATCCCATAAGAAACTAAAAAGCTCGTAAAACACGTAAAACACAAGGAAAATTTAAGGAAAAGAGCATATGAACTAAAAACATCCTCCACGATATATACTAAAATTTACGATACAAAAAAACAATTTCTTCATATAAAAACACCGCCAAAAAACCCGAAAAACACATCACTATAACTCGCTTACAACGCAAAACACAAAAAAATGACTCGAGTAAAAAAGCTGCGTAACAAAACGGCTAACATAAATTTTCCCAAAAAAAAATACTCAAAACAAACACTCCTAAACATAAACCTCAAAAACACATTTTACGACTCAAACACGGCCCATAACGCGGAAACTAATTGTCGGATTTACACCATCTTCGAACTCATCCAAGAATTAAACCCAACGAATAATTGAGACAAATTTCAAAAATAAAAACCAAAAATTACGAACAGGATCGTGGGACATAAAAACGGTAAAACTGGCTGAAACATACATTAAAGATATATATATATATAATATATATATATATATATATATATATATATATATATATATATATATATATATATATATATAATATATATATATATATATATATATATATATATATATATATATATATATATATATATATATATATATATATATATATATATATATATATATATATATATACAATTTTCAACGAGTGGTATTTTCTCACTCAGGGGACCATGAAACGTGCTCATTTGATAAAATTTCCCGAAAAATCCAACATCGCACCCTCCGCAATAAGTAGATTCATGGAATCTACTTAAAAATTCCTGGCTACGCCACTGGGGGGGGGGGGTCTAACTAACTCCATAGAAATTGAGAATACCGCGCCTGCCCCTCCTCCTCGATGCATCCTTTAGAGTTTTTCGAGTTTTCCATGCGAATAGAGTGTATGTATATCATAGGTATATGAAAGGAGTTGCGGTAAGTTTTGCAAATTTTGGCGGTTCCCAAGTCAGAGTGATCCGTACCAAACTGTCACTGAGCATCAATGACAAGCGCCTCGCACCTGCCGTTTCATAAGACCTATTTTTGCACGAACGTTTTGAATAGGGGTAGATGTAAGGGTCTAAGAAATTGTGGCAACACTGCGGGTCCTAATACTTTTTACGGACCCGCCAGTCCCAAAATACTCGCATCCGTATAATCTTTTTTTAACCGGCGGAGTCGCCGATGACTTTCAAAAAAAAACTTTTGCGGATATTTTATAATTAACTAACGGCGTTTTCCAACGACTGAGAAAAGATTACAGATGCGAGTTTTTTCGTGCATTACAGTCACACACTGAACTGAACCGTGTAATCTTTTCTCAACCTATGGAATCATCGGTGAATTGAAAAATACCATTAATTATACGCAAAACGGCAGCTCTGCAATCGAGGGACACGAGCAGTGGTAGGAAGGGTTCGGGGACTCACGGCCCACGGGATGGCAGCGGCGTGGTGTGACGCGGGGGCGTTGGCGTCGGGACGCGGTAGTCCCTTCGGTTCCTTTCGTGAATTGAATGTCACAGTGACACAGTTCTGTCTTCGCATAAACAAAGAAGCTCAAGCAAGCTCGGCTCGAAAGCTCAACTCAACTCAACTCAACTCAACTCAACTCAACTCGACTCAGACTCAGACTCAGACTCGACTCAAAGGACATTCCCCTTTTCCTTTCTCCAGGACGCCAGAGTCGCGCCGCGCCGAGTCCTGCGACGGGATGACGCTTCGCCTCGCTTCGCACCGCTTCCCGGTGACAAATTACCCTAAACCCTCTCCCGCCCCCTCCCATCGCTCTATCTACCTCCCTTCCCCTTCACGACTCTCGGACCCACCACCTATGTTCCTTCTTTTCCACCGAGTTTTCTCTCCCGCCCCCCACTTACGTTGAGGTTCCTCCAGTCTGCATCGTGTCACTTGCCCGACTCGCCGACACATCCCGATTTGTCTCCATTGTTCTTCTGTGGTTTATTTTTATTTGTTTTTTCCCCTTTTTTAAAAGCGAAAATGCATCCGCAGGAAAACAACTTGTTAATTTCATTCTTCGGCCGCAAATGTATCAATGGAGTTGTTGCACACTTTTTCTGTAAGCGATTCCCTTATAAAAATGGTCCACACAGGTCCATAACCAATTCCCTATACAGTTGTGGCTATCTATGGATCGTATGGATACATATGGAGAATGGGCTATGGACCTGTGTAGTCAAGTATTCCTACACCGCCGCGGCGAGCTGATTTTTTTGCATACACGATGGATTGAAGGCGCTTTTAATCATTCCTCTCGCTCGCGCTCGAGTTTTCACTAAAATACAAGGAAAAAGGAAGACAATTGCAGCTCAACTATGACCTAAAAATTTTCAACGACGGTTCCGTATTTTCACCCTTGGACTGCCACTCTAGAAGAAATTGTACAGCTCGTTGCTTAGGGTGATTCTTGAGCGTTTAGTGCCGATTTCTGCCACCAAAGAGCTACCTTTCGATTAATGTCAAATTACAGGCCGAAAGTAATTTATATGTATTTAAAAAAAAAAAACTACATAATCATCTGAATAACGTCTTTACAAAATATCTCGTCCATAACTTCAAAAATAAGGCTGAAAGTACTAAAAAATGAAAAGTCGCATTTCGATAAAAGAATCGATTTGCGGTATTTCATTTTTTGGTATACTTTCAGTCTTATTTTTGAAGTTCTTGACGAGATGTTTAGCAGAGACGTTCTTCAGATGATTATGTAGTAACTGACACTCCGCTTTCTTAAATATAAAGTATACTTCCGGCCTGTAATGGGGCTATTGCACACTTTTGCTATAAGCGATTTAATAGTCGATTGAGGCGTAAAAAGCTCAAAAAATAACGATGGCGGCACTAAAAACTTCCAAAATCCACTCCTAAACTCAATAAACGCAGTTATTTGCGGGAGCGTAATGGTGGCCGAAGGCACTAACAATGGGAGATTCCTATCTTAATTTCGTCACTCTTTCTATGTTGACAAGGATGATTCACAGAGTAATTAGTCATCAGAGTGATGATCCACATCCGATGAATGGTGCCGCAACACCTAGTGACACCGGTGTCAAATGAAAGTAGTCTCTTATTGGTCACTTCTTGATGGAGTTTCAGAATTGTTAGATGGGAATCTCCCATTGTTAGTGCCTTCGGCCACCATTACGCTCGCGCAAATAACTGCGTTTATTGAGTTTAGGAGTGGATTTTGGAAGTTTTTAGTGCCGCCATCGTTATTTTTTGAAGTTTTTACGCCATAATCGACTATTAAATAGCTTATAGAAAAAGTGTGCAATAGCCCCATTTGACATTTATCGAACAATAGCGCTCTGGTGGCAGTTTTCGGCACTAAACGCTGAAGAAGAAGCACCTTAAAATCAAACGATTGTCACGCATCCATTTTCACTCTCGTAGCTTGGCAAAAGTAGAGTACCTATGTATAAGAGAGAGTATAGGTCTGTGAATCCTACGCTGATTGGCTGCGACATTTTAGGCAATTGAGAAGCTCTTAGGGCCCAATTTCAAGATGGCCGACCGGGTCAATCGTGTAACCGTTGAACGATTTCTAGCAGGAAACGATCATCAAACTCACCGTTCACCGACACCGTTCTCATTAATAATGTAACATAACCTCAAACAACACGACCGCCGTCATGTCATCTTGAAATTGAGCCCTAAGAGCTCCATGATCGCAGACCGCCACACTCTCTCTTATAAAGGTACTCTAGGCAACAGCGCCACGATTAGTACAATATATACATATTTCAAACGATAAATACCAGCCACAAGACCGGAACGATTCGGTCAGTTGAATGTGGGGCGCTTATCGGGAGATAAATTTTGAGAGAAGACTTGGACTGCGAGGAGAGGGAAGAAGTGGCTGGGAGACGTTTAAAAATAAGAGCACCTAAAAAGCTCACGGAGAGTGGGAGCGGGGCGAACGAAAAAAGGTTGAAGCAGCGGCGGCTAGTTTTAAAAAGTCAACCGGGCGTTCAATTTATTTAATGAATGGCTCTCGAGACCACGCCCATTAACACATACGTGTGCATACAGCTACATATATCAGCGGGTCGGTGTTTACTCGGCCAGTCTGAGTCGGACTTAAAGTCTGGAACTTTGGACTCCTCTGAAATGTGTACGGAGTTCGGCCGGAAAAACAACTACGCGCTATGTATTACGGGCTAAATACGGACCCGCAAAAAAGAAACGCTGTGGAACAAACAGTGGAGAAAAGACAAGAAGAGAGAGAGAGAGAGAGAGAGAGAGAGAGAGAGAGAGAGAGAGAGAGAGAGAGAGAGAGAGAGAGAGAGAGAGATAGAGAGAGAGAACCTGGCGAGGCTTTCCAGTCGCGGTTTCACAAGCAAGTACTGACACTTGAAAAATATATGAATAAACAAAATAATAAAATATATAAAAATATATGAATAAATGAACATTAATTTTATAATACGGTCGTTACTATTTGAAATAATCAACACTTTAACTCACCGGTGCTTCGACTATTTTGATTTTTTTTATGAGTATCCAAACGTTTCGGCAAACTTGGTTGCTATCCTCAGTGGAGTACAGATAAACAACACTAAAACTAAAACCCGAGTTGAAAAGACTAAAAAGGGAAAATAACACTAAAAAACTATAGACTGAAACCGAACGAAAAGAAAAAACGACATTATTAAAATCAATAAAAATTAATAAAAAATAAAAAAAAACTTAGAAAAAAAATAATAACATGCATTTATTAATTGTAAACAAATGCATGAAATTATCTTTGTTGAAAAAAAAAAAAAAAAAAATTAAGTTGCAGCTAGAGACTCTTTTCAGTGACCCGGACAAAAGTCAAAATCATCCACATGGAGAAAAACTTAAAGGGTAAAATTGCAACAAAATGCAATAAACCAGAAATACACTCCGCAGTCTGCGCTCTTGCAAGAACTGCATTTTACGAAATGCTAATTTGGCCAGAAAAATTGCTGATTCAGTGAGATTTTTTGATTCCGTTGCAAAACATTTTGCAAAAAAAGCATTATTGCGGGCTAAATTTGTAAGGTTTTGGGTATTTTCCTTTACAGTTTTCTAGGCAGGCATCGACATGCCCAGTAGGGATTTTTGCACAAAATGATTAAAAAAAAAAAAAATAATAATAATAATAATTTAAGATGGGATAAGTTTGTATTGGGGCCTTCCTGCCACCACAAACCAAACTCATTCCATTTAAATCACGTTATCCGTTTCGGAATGAGCGCACTAAAAACTTACTCACACTTCACTAGCCGACCGAGATCACGATTGCGGGGATCGCACCACAGAACTGATTTCTCGGGGTTGGCGTGGGTGAAAAGCCAGTCGCTGGTGTCAGCTCAGTTCCTCTACCCCTCACCAGATCGCGTTGGGCCACGCGCTAGCAGCGCAGACGTGGCCCAACAAGGTACAGCAACAGAGAGGCTAATACACAACATGTTATACGTCCTATCCCAAAGTCGGGCAGCATGGGCGATCTGATTCTGGTTTGTTTGCATCAGAGACAATCTCCTTCAGAGACCTCGCACAACCTACCTTCTCCGTGTGAAAGATGCGGTGCAACTTTTTTTTTCGGGGTTGCAACAGAACAACATCCAATGGACCCTACGTTGGCTGATGAGCAAAGATGTTGATGTCAGTAGCCAATCAGAGCAAAGCATTAGGCGAATTTTCGCGACTAATATATTCGATGATATTCGACAAAACCATTGCCAACCTCCGCATGACAACAGTGGATGACACGAAACTGGATCGTGTTTTTCGAACTTTTTCGGTGTATTCAGTCATCGATGGCATCAATTCGATTTTGAATTCAAGTCCGGAGGTGAATTCGAAATCGAATTGATGCCATTGATGCCATCGATGCCCCGAAAACACATCTAAAAACACAATTGAGTTTCCTCGAATAAGTAGTTAGGTTGGTATTGTTTATGATATTCGATCGCGAAAATTCGCCTATTAATGTTTTGGTCGTTGCTCATCAGGCAACGTAGGAACCGCTGGATGTTGTTCTCCATGTTATTTTGTTGAGTTCCCGAAAAAGTAAGGTGCCCCTGCACTAACGGCTAGTGCGAGAGGTCTCCGATATAGATTGTCTCTACGGTTTGCATCATATTTTTTAACCTTAAATTAAACATTTTAATTAATCCAATGGAAATCGGTTTTAAACGAAAGTGCAAGTGTTGTGAGTAGCTATCTGGACACAGAATTCTAATACAACTATCTAGGTGAGGAAAGGCTTATTTCTGTTAAGTGTCAGTTTCTTTATCGTGTAAATCCTTTAAGAAGAAAAAGTTATTTCGATTTGTGCGTCCAGCTCCAGATAGCCACTCTCAAACACTTTCACTTTCGTTTATAACCAATTTCAAACGTTTTTATCACATTTTTTCCAAAAAAAATTCAAATGTAAAAAAAAAATGAGGCGAACAAACCGAGCATGTGTGAATAACGTCCATAAGAGATTCCGATCATGCTGTCAGTTTTTTTAAGGTTTCTGGAAATCCTTCCAGAAGGAACAGTTGAACAGCAATATCAATTTTTGTGTCCAAATAGCCACTCCGAAAAACCATTGCACTTTCGTTTAAAACCAATTCCAAATGTATTGGTCACAGTTTTTTTTTTTTTCTTTTTTTTGTTTTGTTTTTTGTTTTTTTTTTGTTTTTTGTTTTTTTGTTTTGTTTTGTTTTAAATTTAAAGGTTAAAAAATATGAGGCAAACAAACCGAGCCTCCGTGAAAAACGTCCATAAGAGATAACCATCATGGCTGCTTCCGTTCTGCCTCAACATATGTATATCACAGCCAGAGGCGTACGCAGGAATTTGTCTATCTCTCTCTTGCCCAATTAGAACACGTGTGTTAGAAAAGGACAGAGACAGGGGCTAGAACGTGACTTCAGCCCCTATTTCTTTCCTTTTCCAGCACATACATTCAAACGGGAGAAGAGAAAGAAAGAACAATTTCTGCGTACGCTACTGATCAATCACAGCCTACAAATCCTCTCTATATCGCTACAGCTCGTTGAGGTAATGCGTGTGCGACAAGGAGGGGGGGGGCATTTGCGTATGGGAGGGAATGAGGGAGGGAGAGAGAGGGGCGGTGGGAAGATGAAAAAGGAGGTGAGTTGAAGAAGCTATCAAAGATTCATTAACGTAATTAAATTGTCTTTTGTTTTTGAGTGCTCTCGGCAATTTTCAACTCGCGCCCGCCGCGGTTTTCCCATGTCCTAGGAAACAGTGTTGCCAGATTGGGGTGCGAAAAAGCCGTATGTTTTTTACATTGATTTAAATAGGGGACGATATGGCTTTTTACCCTCGATCCGACAACACTGGTTCGGAAAGACTCACAAGTTTTGTTTCAGCGCGGTGCAAAGGCGTAAGGGGCGTGGGACAGAGCTGCCGTTTTTCATGCATAACTATACACGCATTTAACATAAAATTTTTGAATTTCCCGCCAGATTGCATGCATAACTATAGACTGTTTTAGTAGAGCGGTATATCGTATCGATTGCCGTCCGAGTGCCTCTGGTTCCAAACAAACTCTGATTCTATGCATTTTTCCCATAAGCGGATTTTTGAACGGAAATTGAGACTACTAAATCAAACAATTAATGCGACCTTTTTGCGATTCTAAATTCTACGTCCTCGAAAATGCTTAATTTTGACTGGCTCCACCGCTAAAACTGCCGGAATCAACAAGATATTACAGATTAAACGATGCGTTTGGAGGTTGGGATCCCCCAAATGTTATTGTTGTTGTTGTGGAATTTGCGGGATTTCGGGCGATTCTAACCTACAAATGCAACATTTAATCTGTAATATCTTATTGATTTCGGCAGTTTTAGTCAAGGAACCAGGCATAACTAAGCATTTTCGAGGACGTAGAATTCATAATCGCAAAAAGGTCGCATTAATTGTTTGATTTAATACCCTAAATTTCCGTTCAAAAGTTCGCTTATGGGGAAATTGCATTGAACCAGAGTTTGTTTGGAACCAGAGGCCCTCGAACGGCAATCGATGCGCTATATCGCTCTACTAAAACAGTCTGTACACGCATTTAACATAATTTTTTTGAATTTCCCGCCAGATTGCGTGCACAACTATACACGCATTTAATATAAAAGTTTTGAATTTCCCGCCAGATTGCATGCACAACTATACACGCATTCAACATAAAAGTTTTGAATTTCCCTCCGCAGATTGCATACATAACTATACACGCATTTAACATACAAGTTTTGAATTTCCCGCCAGATTTGGCAACTATGGGTGAAGCGCTCTCGATTCTCGAATCCCCGCGCTTATAGGCTATGAAACATTCTCACTTGAATCGACGCGACGACGCGAGGCGAAGGCGACGGCAACCCTAAACCTCAGGATTTAGTTATGAAAAGCGCTCATCTTTCAAAGCTCATCTTCAGGTTTAGCGTTGCCGAATTTGTTTTCGGCAAGTAAACGTCCCTCGGCATAGCAAACAGAGTTGGTATTGTATACCCAAGGAGCTAAATCCATACAGACGGGCTACGGCAAGGATTTTAACGAGCTCCCACCTCATGGAGAAAGTTTCACTTATCCTAAAACCTCTTTACTTAGAAAATAAATAAAAAACCATTTTCCTTGCGAAGTAGCAGAAAAAGACAAACTAAGAAACGGGGCACAATAAATTGAAACATGGGATTTTAAGGATGTAATTTCACGAATATAAAAATCAAGATTATGAACTGTAAATATACCAAGATAACTTGAAAAGTTGTAGAATCATTGAGTTGTCACAGAAAAGCAGAAAACCCGCTTTCTTAGAAAAAAGAATTAAGCAGAGCTGCTCAAAAGTTTTGATAGCTTAACTAATAAAAATATTTTGGTGGGTGAACCAAATATTTCGTTGGCTCAACTGACACTAGATCAGATGTCAAAATTAACCTGTAATTGTAATATTCAACGAACTTGACGCATAGTGAACTTTTTTTTTATTTTCTTTGTGCAAGTCTGTTGTCTTCGCCTCCCACTCCCACTTTTAATTCGAGGGGTTTGAACAACGAAACGGGCGGTATCTTCATCCCGTCTGAAATTTGAGTTCGAATCGCCGAGCTGATTTTCCTTCAGCGACGCGACGGTCTCACTATAACACCGAAGCGTCTAAATAAGCAAGACCAGAACACACTGGCGCAACCAGGATCTCTTCCATCTCTCTCATTTCCCAATTGAATGTATAAGTAGGAAAAGGACAGAAAGAGGGGGTTTTATCCCCTTGTCCATCCTTGTCGAACATACGTTTCTTAATGGAGAAAAGAGCGAGATAGTGATTCATTAGCGCAACCAGGATATTTTCCATCTCTCTCATTTCCCATTTGAATGTATGAGTAGGAAAAGGACAGAAAGAGGGGGTTTTATCCCCTTGTCCATCCTTGTCTAACATACGTTTCTTAATGGAGAAAAGACAGAGATGAAGAAACTCTCTTCGCGCTACTGCCAGAACAATGTCGCGTCGCATCGCATCGCACCAGACTCAGCGAACAATCAGAATTCCAATTGAATTCATAAAAATCTTGATCCTCGGACTATACACGGTCACACGGACGGAAAACATATAATTCAAGAGCTGTTTGAGAGCTGATTTACAGTCATGAACCCAAAATTCGAGCAGATACCTGCTGATTATCTTCATAAAAGTAGGTATACTCCGCCCTCTCCCAATACACATTACGTAAGTACACGGCCCCTTCCACTTCTTTGCGTCCGCAGTCTGACCGTCCAATTTACCTTCAAATATACACCCAATTAATTTCATTTATTTGTTTTTCTAACCTCACTTACATCCATTTCTGTACTCCTTGAATAAACATGGTAAACCGTTGTTGTCAGATTGTGATGACAACTATTTCCATTGGCGTCGCGTGCAATTTGGTAACACTGCATTCTATCCATTTAAACTCATGTAAAAGGTCGAAATGGCACGCGGCGCTGCTGACTATTTCGTTTAATCCCCATTCGTATAATCTCCTGGGACTAGAACTCTCCTAAATTTAAGGAGTGATGCATGAAAAAGAAACACACAAAAAACAACGAGTGATGGCAAAAAGAAGATTCAGAAAGGAGTTTTGCTTGTGATATTAATGGAAGTAGTTTCCAATTGGTTTCTTCACCTCTATTTTAACCTAAAATTAAAAATTGAGAGTTAAATTCAACCGTTATTTTTAAATGAAATTACTAGCGTTCAAAAGCGGCAAAATGGACATAAAAACCATTGTTGGTAGGAGGGGGGGGGGGCGGCTCGCAATGACAACAAGTGACGAGTTACATTTTTTAACACGATGGATGAGTAAAATTAACTTCTATATGAATTCTCTACCTGAATTCTCACCCGCCTTCTTATCCTGAACAGAGTGTAGGTCCAATAATTACAGCCGCTCGTGAACGACAGATTATTAATGTTTACTTTTTTTTAAAAATTATGTTTCCTTATGTCAGATTTAGTTTAATGTTTTACAAGACCTAAAGGTAACCTTGACGCAACGAACAATAGCAAAAACGCTCAAAGTGCAACACACTCTACTCGGTACCCAAATAGTATTGTGAACCTTAATGGCACGAAACATGGTGGCCAGCAGCGCTGCAGCGGGTAATCCAGAAATCCTACGAAGCTCCAAAGGTGAAATTTTGAGCTTCAAAGGAAGCAATTTAGGGCAATTTTCTGATTTAAAAAAATTAAATAAGAGATTTTGGGGGGAGGGGGGCGTACGCACAGGTATCGATTAATCACAATCGATCCTTAACCATGGGCTCATACGGAATAGGAGTAAAGAAATGGGTGCGAAGTGAGGAGGTGGCGAAGCGATGCAAATGGCGTGCCAATCAAATCACTCGGTCAAACATCGAACAATTTGCAACCGTCACGTGGTTAGGTCATGCACGCCGCATTTGGTCGACCGGCGCGGCGCGGCGACTCCCCCGATGCCGTGTAATGGAAGGGGGTTTGGAGGGGGCAGGGGGGGACGAGACCTGGGCAGGCAGCAATCGTTGGATTCGCCGCTTTATGGTGGATTGGTGGACGAGAGAGCCGGGCGGAGCCCCCAAGGGGACACGGGCCGGACCGCGTCCGTCGGTCCACTATATACACCATTCACCAGACTGGTGGCCGGTGCTCGGTACTCGCGACTACTCGATGTTTGGCTCTGAATCGGAATTAGCCATGAATTAAAATAATATGATGCTTATTACGATTGAAGTGCCCGATAAAGTCACTCAATTTCATCCGGAGATCGGCGTGTGAGAGAGTGAGAGAGTGAGAGCCCCCAATAGCGCCGCTCCACGCCATTAGCACCGCCGCGCCGAAGCGCACACTTATACTCACTTACACCTCGAACAAAACCAGTTAATAAGATCCTAATCTCTGCTTATGCTCGGCGCATTTGCAGAGAACTCGCCTCCGATTCCGTTGCGCTGTTTCAACATTTACTTGTCCCAAAATCACGACAACTCTCGTTTTATTTGCATCGGTTTCATTCCAGTTGCATTTTTACCTTTTTTATTTTTGATTTTCTCATTTCTATATCCCTTGCTTGTTGCGCTGCTTAACAATGTTAAAAATCGACCAAGAATGGTGAAAATTGGAGCAAACATAAATATGTATAAGGGTTTATTTTACTCTCATGAGTAGTGAAAATACGGTGTTCCGCAACGAAGTATAATAGCTATAGCCAGTGGCGTCGCGTGCAATTTGGCAACAATGTATTCTATCCATTTAAACTCATGTAAAAGATCGAATTCAGGGGGTGCACAGTGCACAAGGAAAATTCGATATATTTAATGAGTTTAAATGGAGCAGTTGCATTGTTGCCAGATGGCACGCGACGCCACTGGCTATAGCAATAGAGAGGCTCATACATGATATGAGTCCTGTAACAAACAACAAAGTGAGGCAGCCAGCGGCGGCTCGTGCAATGTGGCAACAATGGATTTCCTCCATTTAAAACTGTGTAAAATAATCGATTACTTGGTGAGGCGTAGCGCCTCACCTAGTATCGATCTTTTTGCATACGTTTAAATGGCAAAAGTGCACGGTTGCCAGATTGCACGAGCCGCCACTGGAGGCAGCTAGCGGGAACTGATTCTGGTTAATTTGCCTCATACTTTATAACCTCGAATCAAAAATTGTAAATAATCCAGTGGAAATTGATTTTAAACGAGAGTAGTGCAAGTGTTTCAAACAAATCCTATCTCAAAGTGAGGCAGCGGGAACTGATTCTGGTTAATTTGCCTCATATTTTTTAACCTGAAAGTAATTGATCCAATGGACATTGGTTTTAAACGAGAGTGCAAGAGAGTTTCAGAGTGGCTACCTGGGCAAAGAATTCTAATACATTTATCAAGGTGAGAAAATTTTGTTTGCTTCGGTTATAAGTCGATTTCTATATCGCGCAAATTCCTCAAAAAAAAAAACAAAAACAAAAACAAAAACAAAAACAAAAACAAAAAAACAAACAAATCATATCGATTTCTGTGTCCAGGAAGCCTTCCTCAAACACTTGCACTTTCACTTAAAACCAATTTCAAATGGATTTGTCTCAACTTTTTTTTTTTTTTTTTTTTTTTTTTTTTTTTAAATTAAATTTTAAGGTTAAAAAAATATGAGGCAAACTGAGCCTGTGTAAAAAATGTCCATTAGAGCTTTCCACCACGGCTGCCTCCGTATCACGTCCCACATATCCTCGCTATTGCTATAGCTCTTTGGCAGCGGCGAAGCGTGCAATCTATATATGGCACCGTTGCATTTGGCTCATTAAAACCCATGAAAAATATCGAAATACCAAGGAATCACCGATGACCAGCGGATTCGACCTTTTATATGGGTTCAAATGGACAAAATGCCATTTTTGGTTGCCAGATAGCACGCTTCGCCACTGCTCTTTGGTGCACCGGGAGTAACGAGAGAAAAACACCATCGAGGATTCCATTTCCATGAAATTCTCGGCAACTGCGAAAAGTCCTGTTACAAAATCGCCCTTATCCGGAGTTAAAATAATGAAAACATGGTTAATCTGGCAAACGTGTAAATTTATATACCGAGTAATGGGAACATAATTCGTGACATTGAAACCTGAGTCATGTTTATTATCTCATTTTCGGCTATCATCTATGATCCTTCGTTTAAAATTCCACGGATTCGATTGGACTCCGCAATCCCCTATATAGTGTGTCCTAGCTGACTCATGTGCAATGGGTTTTGGGTACTGACAAATGACGAATATAAACAACAATTGAAGTTCGTAACATCATCGTTAAGCTTTGATGACATGCAAATTTTAGAAATCTCCCATCATTCACGCGAGGATAAGAGAAGGATACGTCCAACTGCTTGGGACGTGGGTGAGCCGGTGAGCCCAGACTTAAAGTCGCAGCTTAAGAATGACGAAATTCTAATTCTAATTCTAAGAACAATCACATATTCCTTTTCCTTGATTTCTCCTTAAGGTGATTCCTGGCGAAACTTTTCCAGGTTTCAATCCTATGAGCTAGCGCAACTAGTATTTTTTTGGGGAAAATCGCGTTTTTGGCATTGTAAGTTGTGAACAAAGGAAAAACGCAAAATCGAAGAACGTCTACACCTACGTAATTTTTTTATAGATTATTTGAGCCCAAAACGAGCAAAATTGGTTGAGTAAATAAAAGCTGTAAAATATGGAATTCATTTCGCCATAAGCGTAGGGAGTGCTAGCGATACTATACGTCTATCTGCCTCACTCGCATACTTATTGAGGCTTACGAAAATTGTCGTATTTCATAATTTCCGGCTTTAATTTTGAGTATTGTGAGTTTTAGGTTATTTCCTGAAGTATCTATGCAAGTGTTGACATTCCTCAATTTTTCAAGTTTTGCTGAAACGCACCAATTTTAGCCAAAAACGGTCGACTTTTTGAGTAGCGCGACGTGGTGTCCCCGGTTCGAACTAATAGACCCAGGAATCATCTTAACGATTGCATGGGTCTCTTGGGGGCCTTCGCTCACAGAAAAAAAAAGTCTGTTGATTTGATAGCCTGGGGTGTTGAAGAAGTGTGTAGCATGTTAGTATGTTGGATTAACAGGCCTGAGCGGTTCAATTAGCACAGGTTTTTGTCAAATTAACTCCTCTGACGCTTAATTTTACAGCTCAGATATGTTGATCCAATGTACTAATCTGCTACACACTTTTTCACCATCCTACGCTGTAAAATCAACAATTTTTTTTCTGTAGATAAATATAACAAATTCGCTCAAACGTAAAGACCCGTGGAACATTAAAACCTTTCAAAATCACTCGTCAACTCAGGAGGTCATCATGCACCACGTCGTGTAAGCAAATTTAAATTAGCGCCTTTTGTAACAGGAGAAAGACATATTTTTCAATTCACTTTCATTTTCTTTACTTTCTATTTTTTCTATTTCCTTTGATTCCTTTTTTTCTTTTCCCCCCCGAATAAAGGGGGGGGGGTGGTTTGAACTTCTTCAGCCCCCTTCCATTGACCGTCATTGCGCAGTGTTTGTATCAGGACGGATCAAAATTCCCGCGCGTCCTGAAGCCTGAAGACGTTTCCTTCCCTCCTCGTTCCTCCCGTTCCTTTCAAGTTCTACTGCGAGAGTTGAGCAGGTGCGCTCTTCCGCGTAAAATCCTCATACAATCGCAACACTGATTTCTCGATAGGAGTACACCTCAAGGTTTTTAACCAAGCTTTCTCCAGAAGAATGATTCATAGAACATGACATGCGCTCGTCTGGAGGAATCTTAATGTGACAGTAAGACTGATCTCTTCGAAAGAGCGGACCTGGTGTTTTCGCAGGCCTTTCTCCGCGGAGACCGTTTCAATCCCAAGCCGCCTCCGGGAAAAGGGCCCATAAACAATGCGGGTGCGTGCTCTTGCCGAGAATTGTGCATGGTGAGCAAATAAAGCTTTTCAGCTGAAGATCACACCTGTTGTTTCGTGGGCCCTTCTTCAGGAGACGGCTTCGATTCTTCGAATTGTGTTTGTGCGCTCGACTAAGAGGCTAGAGCGAGCTATTTAATTAATTTATCGGCGTTGAATATGCAACAGTAGGCAGTGGCACGAGTCACGCGCGATCGCATGTCAACGACGCCCGATGGATCGAGGGGTGATTGAGAGGGGGTGGGAATTATGTCTGGTGGTGGAGGGTGCGGAGGGGTTATCCCACCCCCACCCAACTCCTTTCGCCGACCCAACCTATTTGCCTGCGCTAATAATGTGCCCGTCCTTTTTATTCTCTCTCTCTCTCTCTCTCTCTCTCTCTCTCTCTCTCTCTCTCTCTCTCTCCTCTCTCTCTCTCTCTCTCTCTCTTTCTCTTTCTCTCTCTTTTCTCTCTCTCTCTCCCCTCTCTCCCCTCTCTCTCTCTCTCTCCTCTCCTTCTCTTCTCTCCCCTCTCTCTCTCTCCCCTCTCTTTTCTCTCTCTCTCTCTCTCTCTCTCTCTCTCTCTCCTTCTATCTCTCTCTCTTTCTCTTCGATGATGGAAAAAAAGGGCGCCGCGACATCCCCTCCCCCATATCGACTGACTTGTGCTGCGGTATGATGGTATGGAACATGTGAGCACGCATTGACAGATAGAGACGCCGGTGTCGACGCACGGTGGAATAAGAGAGTCTGAAAGTTTCATTATTTGACTATAAATAAAAACCTGGAGCCAAGAGCCAAAATCACTAAAAATGTCATTGTGAGTCGAATCTTACCGGCACATCTTATTTTAGTTGTAAAAGAAATCAAGCGACGTAAAGTGATCAAGGTTTAACCCTTTCGATACTATGCTCGAGTATATTCGTTTCTGTAACCAGATCTGCTTCATACAATTTCAGTTTTTTAATCGCAATAATTGAAAAGTTCTCCGGAAAAAACCACATATAAAACAAAGATAATGCTCATTCTGTACGGTTAACATTTCAAAGTTTTATTGTGTGTGTTTCAGATTAGTTAAACGAATTGATCTTTCCTGACAATAATGGGTTTGTTGCAAACTTTTGCTACAGCGATTAAGAGTGTTTAATCTAATGTAAAATAGCTTGAAAAGTCCATTGGTGGCATAAGAAAGTAATAAAATGCAATAATAAACTCACAAGAGGCGTTTAATGAAATCCAATACGGCGGATAAATATTGAGAAATTTGTATGCATTCACCACGAACATCCAAGGATAGCCGACCTCACAATACATATAGATCACAACCAATCACAACGTAAACAAACACATAACCTCTACCTGCAGTGAGGTTGTCAAAGTTGGCCATCCTTGGATGTTCATGGTGCATGCATACAGATTGCTCGATATTTATCCGCCATATTGGATTTCATTAAACGCCTCTTGCGAGTTTATTATTATTGCATTTTATGACTTTCTGATGCCACCAAAGGACTTTTCAGGCGATTCTACATTAGATTAAACACTCTTAATCGTTGTAGCAAAAGTTTGAAACAGACTCATTGAAGCTTAAACTGTTCATCAGATGAAAAGCATAACCCGTTTAACTCACCAGAAACACACGCATAATAAAACTTTGAATAATACATGTTTGAGAACGAGCATACCCACAATGTTACCCGTGGTAATTCTAGAGAGTTCCTAATTTGCGATTCCAAATTACTAAGCGCCTTCAATAAAATGAGTAAGCAAAATCAGCGCTGCGAAGTAGGAACATTTAACTATATCTACTGGATTTTGAGTGCGAGTGAACATTGATTTGTCCTCACAACCTGGTCGTAAAATGGAGAAACGTTTCTTGAAGAAACAGAAACTTTCCTTATCCTGAAAATTCTATGTTCGACTCCACTGTGCGATGCGACGAGCGACGAGCAACGACGCTGTCATTCGGCTATTCGTGTTCCTGCGATGCACGCATTTTATTAAAGGGCTAAAAAAAAAAAAAAAAAAAAAAAAAAAAAAAAAAAAAAAAAAAATCCGACGCGCAACGGGTTCGACTGAACCCGTTTTGAATGCAGAGACATGTCCCCGTTATCGCCAGATTGTGCCCAGAAAACCTCAAAATACATTGAATAAATTGGGATTTTTAACTATTTATCAATTCGACCCGGCAACTATGTAATGTCGCCTGTCGCGACGTTCATTTGATAAAACGTGTGAGATATCTGCTTACGTCTTATACGTACGAGATCTAGATCACGCGGATGCGCTGCACCTTTGCCAAATTTGAGGTTAAGGACAGACTTTTTGAAGCCTGCCAAAGGATTCAACTCCCTTGAAAAGTTTCAAAAGTCCTGTTGATGCTCTAATGGTTCCATCCCGTCTGGCTGTATACAGAACGTCCTATGGTCGTTCAAAAAAGGTGAACTTATGGCCATAGTAATATCTAAGTCACACGAGACGTTTTATGGACGTTTCAACTGAAAACCCAAAAGAACGTTTAAGGGGTTGGCATTAATTGGTATAATTGGTGCACACCACCTCCCCGGCGTAAATGCTTTGTTTATTTCTGACGCCAATAGTGTGCAAAGTATAGCTGGATACAGGGGGGTTTTAAAAACACAGAATATTGGCCACGCACAGAGCTGCCAGCTGCCGTCCGTTCAGTGCATATTTAATGGCATTTTTTAATTCACCGATGATACCACCGGTTAAGAAAAAATCACACAGTTCAGTTCAGTGTATAACTGTAACAGTGGCGTACGCAGGATTTTTCTTGGGAGGGGCTCGCATTGATGAAAGTTTGACTGAAAATTATTCCCCCCTTCCCCTCCACCACCAACAATCGGAGGTCTCGGGGGGGGGGGAGCTTCAGCCCCCTTAGCCCCCCCCCCCCTCTGCATACGCCACTGAACTGTAATGTATACGAATATATATACTCATCAGCAATTTGTCCTCAACCGGTGGAGTCGTGGATGACTTCAAACAAACTTGCGGATATTTTGTTAAATTTAACGGCGATTGAGAAAAGATTACAGATGCTAGTATTTCCGTGGATTACAATCAACAACTCAACTACACTGTGTAATCTTTTCTCCACCGGTTTATTCATCGGTGAATAAAAAAAAATGCCACTAAATATACACGAACGGCAGCACCGGCAGGATAAGCAATAGCGGATCCGAGTTATTGTCCTTCTCTCTCTTCTCCCATTAGAATGCATGTGTTAGCAAAGGATAGAAGAGGGGGCGAAAATCACGTGACTGCCCCTATAATCTGTCCTTCTCTATCATACGCATTCTAAAGGGAGAAGAGAGAGAAGGATGGATTCCTGGATCCGCCAGAGGGTAAAAGCAAAATGAATGCAGTCGATTTAAGATGCAAGCTGAGTCGTCGCCGCTAACAATACATAGGAGGGAATCAAGGCCAGGGATGGTCTCATTTTGCTTTGTATAACGATCAGTGGACATAGCGAATATTATAGATAGAGATAAAAGTCAAAATAGCAACAGGAGATTTCACTTACGCTTAATATGTATGTGTACAGGCACGCAGAGCACTTCGCCAAAGCGAACCGAGCAAAATGCAATGGAGGCAGTATAGTGGAAGGGGGAAGGGGGAGGGGGAGAGGAGGGGGGAATGATGATCGGATATTCACCAATTACGTGCCCACTATTTTGATCACAAAAGCATCTCTAACCTGAAACAGAGCAAACAAATGAATTCGGTCATAAAACACAAACGAACAGTATAGAAAAATATTGGCTTTTAAAAGCAGCATTTAGACGCATAACCCCGCACGCTCGCTCCATTAAAATTCGCGAAAGGGGCGAATTGAATCGAATTCAACTGAATTGAATGTAGACGAAAATGAACGTTTTAGTTAATTTACTATTAATATCGTCAAGTTAATCGATCACTAGCTTTGTATTCGAAACAAACCTTTTAGCGCGACGTAGATATCGATCAAAATTGCAGAGCCAAAACGATTTTCTCACGATTTCTCAAAGGGATTCCCATAGTGCGTAATGGAGTCCTTCCACATGTTTTTTGTGCTGGCAAACATGTGTTTGTAGTTCTTCAGTATATTGTAACGGAAGAGTATCGGGAAGAAAAATGTATAATTTGTTGAAATCACAATAACGAAAGGAGCCGTAGATCACATGTCCAGGTCCGTGCTATAGCTACCCAGCGTTTCCGGAGAGGGGAGGCAATATTGCAATTTTGCCGCCCTCCAAGAAACTTTATGAAGTTGAATAACTTTTGTTTTTTGTTTATTTGGCTAGTTCACCCTAACTTTGCCACCCCCGGAGGATGCCACCCGGGGAAAGGATACCCCCCTCACCCCCGGGCAAAGGTCCTGCACAGGTCCACCCTCCCAACTCGCTCTGTCCTGACTACAGAAGGCTCATTATTTCTGATCGTTGGTCACTGATAATTAATTCATCAGTAACAATATGCCCGCTGACGAAGAATCCCGGAATTTATCCTTCTCTCCTCTTTGCCCATTTTGAATGCGTGCGTTAGAAAAGGACAATAGACGGTATAAGGACACGACTTTCGCCTGCTTTTTCTAACTCATGCGTTCAAATTGGCGGGGAGAGAGAGAGAGAGAGAGAGAGAGAGAGAGAGAGAGAGAGAGAGAGAGAGAGAGAGAGAGAGAGAGAGAGAGAGAGAGAGAGAGAGAGAGAGAGAGAAAAGGACTACAATATCTGGATCCGCCTCTGTTACAATCAGAAGAGAACGAATCCGTGCGCCGAGGCGCACGATCGCGTTACGCACGCCACAGACGCAAAAACAATCCCGGAGAGCGAAAGAGAGAGAGAAAAAAAAAATCAGCGGAGAAAAAATATGGAATCCTTTTTTTTTTTTCTTTGTCAACCGAAGCCCCCGAGGGTGTCAACCGATAAATTAAATTTGTTCAATTCAATTTGTCGCGAATAATTTTTACTCCCCCCCCCCGCCCCCCTACCCATCAGTTCTGGCGAACAGTCCCCGCACTTTCCGCCTCGATGCAAGCAGGAATAAAAACTGCAAACTCTGTGCTTTGTCATACACGGGTCACGGGTCAATTGGTGCAAGTGCGTTGCCAGATCACCGATGCATTTCCCTAGATGCTTATGATCAATTGTTCGATACATCGTTTTTTTCCAATCTGCAACTACGTTAACGAATCGATTGTTTGGAGGACCGATTATACTATCGACAAATCGATCCTTCCATATAGTTTTAAAAGGGCAACTTACTATGACCTTCAAAAGAAAATCATCTCATCGAAATTGTCTTGGAAATTTTGTTGTCAATATTTCCCAAACAGTTTTATATTTTTCAGGCAAACAGTCAAGTGCTGAATCAAAGAAACTCTATAAAATACCTGAAAACTGCAAAATTCTTAATAATTGGTCGAGAAATGGGAGAATGGACAATTCCACCGAGATACTTTCTTTTGAATGTCATGGTACTAGCGGGGACAAAGATACCTGGCCAGAGTATGCGACACGCAACACACCTAATACAGGCGTGGAATGGGATGCTGTGTATTGCGTATTGCATACCCTGGCTATGTATCTTTGTTTCCGCTAGTACATCGATAGTACTTAGTGAGATCGAGCCGTACACGGAGAACCGACAACACCGAACTGGCAGCGCAGAGGCCGAAGCTCATCCCTATGACCGACGAGACATCCCCAATCACAACTTTAATCGAACGTGTTAATCGGGTGTGGGGGGAGGGGAGGGGGTCACAGGTGATTGGCCGGTGGGGGAGGATGTATCAATGGTGGCCTACCTTTGATTCTACTTCGTTCTCTGCCCGCACCCGGCGCAACTCAAAGGGATCAAAATATAGCACTTTTCCGACAAGGAATGTTCCGGTTACAATCACCCGAGAGGACAATTCCAAGAAACTATTGTTTTCAAAGTGCTTACACATCACACTACCGAGAAATTTTTTTTGTCACTGGAATCAAATCATCTCTTTTTTTCCTATTTTCTTTCTACACGCACGCGACAAATTTTAATTGAAAAACTTTAATTTAATCAGCAGCGTAAAGAGAAAATATTTATCTATATATTTTCTCTACGCACACACATGAGCAGATATTTTATCATGTATGGTAGACAAGGGTATAGAAAAGGAGATGAAAACTCTCTCCTTCTATCCTTTTTCAACCTACTTATTCAAAAGGAAATAAAGAGGGATAGAAGGGTTTTTACAAAAGCGCCACACGGCTTTAATTCTGTATCATTCTGTTTCTATGTCCGAGTCAGTCTTTTATTGCATTCCCAATGCGAAGCGATGCCTTACATTTTTTGCCATACGTCACACTTTTATGCGCTCTAATTATTTTCTAAATCCCCCCCCTTCCCCCCAATCATCCTTTTCAATGAATACTTTCAATTATTTTTGTTTTATTCCAATAGAAACTGCTTTGGAAAAAAAAAATACAGCAGGCTGATTATGAACGGCCATATCGGAAGGCCATAGATTCGATGATCGAATGCGTGTTATCTTATGGGTAGTGTCATTCCGGAAGATTACATTCTGATAGAAACCCTTCCATCTCTGCGGAAATTGACCGATGGCTCCTAGAGCTATCGGCTAGTTTCCGCAGAGATGGAAGGGTTTCCGTCGGAATGACACCACCTTTTCTCTCTCTCTCTCTCTCTCCCTTTATTTCTCCACCTCCCTTTCCCTCCCCCCCCCTCACTCTCTAAATGTATTTTAAGGATGTGTATTGGAAGCAGAGCTGCCGTTTGCGTATAATCATGGGCATTTTTCAATTCACCAATGATTCCATCGGTTGAGAAAAGATTGCACAGTTCTGTTCAGTGTATGACTGTAATGCACGAAAATACTTTGCATCCGTAATATTTTCACAACCGGTGCGGTGGAGTCGTCAATGACTTTAAAAACTTGAGGTTATTTTAATAAATTAACGGTGGTTCTACCGATTAGGAAAATGTTACAGACCGGAGTATTTCCGTGCAGTACAGTCATGCGAACTGAACTGAACTGTGTAATCTTTTCTCATCCGGTGGAATCATCAATGAATTAAAAAAATGCCATTAATTATACGTATAAAACGGCAACTCTGATTGGAAGTCAAATTCAACGTCATCACTAAAACCGTCAACAGTATAGTTCGAACTTCCAAAATACACCCTTAACATTTGTGAAGGTACTCATGATTGTGACACCTAGAGTCCCTTGATGGAAATATTGTACAGGGAGTACCGACACGAGCTCAAGGAGTTGTGATTGGTCGTTGGTTTTAGGCTCTCACGGAGTCGAGCAGGAGTTGACGACATCGAAGGCTCCACACGAAAGGAGTCGATTCGTAGAGGAACGTATGGGAACGGACCGGAATGCCGGCAAATCCGCCAGTCCACCACTGGTCCACTGTCGAACTTAACCTTCGAATGCGTTCACGCGGTCGACAAAATCGACTCCTGTCAAAATGCATAAAGCGTCGTGTCGGTACTCCCTATACAATATTTCCATCAAGGGACTCTAGTGACACCCTGTACACTGTAAGATGCTGCAATCATCACTCGAAAAGAAAGAGAAAAGAAGAGAGAGAGAGAGAGAGAGGGATAGCTGGCAGAGAGAGAGGGGTAGCTGGTAGAGAGCGGGGAGGAGAAGGAAGTCATATTTCAGTCGGGAGCCGGTAAAATCAAATTTTATTACGCTCGCTTGTTTATCCTCCACAAATAGTGGGACTCAGACTTGAAAGAGAGCTTGAGCAGAGAAAAAGAGAGTAGTGTAGAAAAAGAGAGTAGTGTAGCGTCAACTTATCCCGACCCGACCCACCCTGATCCATCCTACGAAACCTATCCGATCCTCTCTGATCGCGTATCCGAGGATCCTGAGTATCCTTTATTCCTTATCCGTTGAGATTTATTAAAAACACTTCCAAACACACTCCGCGATTCGCGGTATCTCCTCTGCATACTGCACTTGTCCTCCGAAGTACTTACAACTTACATATCACCGGTGCGATCCGCTCCGGTTGCCAGATGCTCAGACAAAAAAAAAAAAAAAAAAAAAAAAAAAAAAAAAAAAAAAAAAAAAAAAAGGAAATCCGCCAACTTTACACGTAAATCAGTGACAAGTATGGAAGGATTTCTTCGTTCAAGTAACCAACTTGACAATGGGGCTCTTGTAAAATTTTGCTACAGGGGACTAAAGAATTGACGCTTGCATAAAAAACTGTAAAAATTAAGATGCGTACACAAAAAAATCACGAAATTCACTCTCAGAATCTAGCTTAATGGTGGAGAGACGCTTCTATCATGGAATATTCCTATTTAATGAGGCTCTTGCAAACTTTTGCTATGAGCAAATGAATAGTCCATTCTGCTGTAGAAACCAGCAAAGATCACAAAAATCACACTGAGAAAGTTTAAAATGTAGTAATAAACCTACATACATAACTACATCGATGGCAAGACCTTGGTTCGATGGTTCGACGCAGGTATCATGGGAGATTCCTGTCTACTATACCACTTTCTCTTTGGAAACACAGAGGTATGTCTCATTTTAGATAGGAATCTCCCATGATACCTGCGTCTCTCCACCATTAAGCCCGATTCTGAGAGTGAATTTCGTGATTTTTGTTGTGTACGCATCTTCATTTTTACAGGTTTTTATGCAAGCGTCAACTCTTCAATCCCCTGTAGCAAAAGTTCGAAAGAGCCCCATTAAACCAACTTGGCATTGGGGCTCTTGCAAACTTTTGCTACACGGGACTGAAGAATTGACGCTTGTATATAAAAACCTGTATAAATGAAGATGCGAACACAAAAAAAAAAATCACGAAATTCACTCTCAGAATCGGGCTTAATGATGGAGAGACGCAGGTATCATGGGAGATTCCTATCTAAAATGAGACATACCTCTGTGTTTCCAAAGAGAAAGTGGTATAGTAGACAGGAATCTCCCATGATACCTGCGTCGAACCGCCATTATGATCTTGCCATTATAGCAGTTTTATTTGTGAGTTTACTCTTGATTTTTAGACTTTTTAAGTGTGATTTCATTGAGTTTCGCTGGTTGCCAATGATACTGCGTTAAAACAGTATGCAGTAAGCGTGCTGTTCCTTAAAAATAACTCATTGCACTCTAGTTGTATACTTTATTCCGGCAGGAACATTTCCAATTCTTCCAATCGATTTATTTAGATACATATATAATGTATACACGTTTGAGCTGCTGTGAAGGAAAACATATCTGCAAAAAAAAAAAAAAAAAAAAAAAAAAAAAAAAAAAAGATAATATTAGTTGAAATTCTTATCCGCAAACGAAACGGAGCGGATTAAGGGAAGAAGGGGCAGGAAAATAAAAATAAAAATAAAATGGAAAATTCTTTGGTACAGCAAGAAACTGAGGCAGTAAAAAGCACCTATTACGGTCCCCGAAACCGTTCCATCCACGGTATAGTTTGAGAGCTCTTTTGATCAAGCAGATAGAACAGAGACTATACTATGATGCGAGGGGGAAGGTGAGAGCTCCTCACTTTTTATTGGCGGATCGCAGCTAACTGCGGAAAAGTGAGGTTAGACCATTAGAACTTGAGGTCACTCTCGCACGACGCACGCGACACGACTACGCGAAGAAACCCGAGAGTCCGAGACCGCGCGATAAGAGAGAGAGAGAGAGAGAGAGAGAGAGAGAGAGAGAGAGAGAGAGAGAGAGAGAGTGTGAGAGAGACAATCGTTTCGTTTCATTACTTCACTCCCTCCGTCGCGCGTAGCGAGGAGTCCCCCCCCCCCCGAGACCCCGTGCCCCACTTGTCACACGATTACCACAAAGCTAGGCATAGGGAGAGGAACGTTTGTAATGCGGGTTGCCTGTTGCTCATTGGAAAAATTTGCCTCACACTCGGATACTCTGGACAAAAGCGCCCATGATACATACTATCATTTAAATACGTACAAAAATGGTTCCCCCCTCCCCCAATAAAAAAAAAAAAAAAAAATCGGCCCAATAAATAATTTAAATACAGGAATGTGTTCCTCAAAAACATCTGAACGACCTCCCTCTTACAAAACTTTTGCATTTGGGTGCCCTTGAAACCCACCGTGGGCGGGTGAGCCAACCGGTTGCATGTTCGGTTGATGTTCCGTTCGTCAAACAACTGCCCAGCAGTCAGCTTGTGCAATTTGGCAACCATGCAAATTTTCCATTTAATCTTATGCAAAAGTATCGATATCTTGGGGGTGCAATTGCACCTCCTGAAGATCGATTGTTTTACATAGGTTTAAATGGAGAGAAGACGTTGTTGCCAGATTGCACGCGCCGCCACTGCTGCCCAGTTACTTGAGGATGGATGATCTCATCTGTTCACCACTTCACTTTCAGTCAATAAAACCAGTTTTTGTGAGGTTTCTTGGTCAAAATCATTTTTAAATTTTAGAAGGGTCCAGTTGGCAACCCTGCAGTTTGATCACATCCGCTTGAGCGTGTACGATTGTACAAGGGCCTTTAGAGTTTAGAGGATCAAATTTGATCGTTTTGGAGAGTTCGATCATTATGGTGGATTTAGCAAAATCCAACGTTGTCATATTGCACGCTACGCTCCTGTTTGTGAGGCGTATAGGTGTATGTATGGAACACCACGAGAGGCAGATGGTGGAGAAGGGGAGGGTTTGTGAGAGAAGGAACGAAAGGTCGAGAAAAGTTATTCAGATAAAAGCGCAGATCGAAAGAAGAGACGAGAAATAAGAGCGAGAATTTCCGGAAAATCGGTGGATGGTTTTGTCAGGGCTATATAGAATCTTCGAGGTTGCCAAATGCCGGTCAACGCAGTATGACAGCTTTTCAACGTTACATCCATAGTTTTTCTTCCTCGCTTAGCGACAGCAATCTGAAATTGCCGTCTTGCTATTGGATCGGTTGAGAACTTTCGCTGCAATAGATATAGAACCTTGGTTCTTAAAAGTAAAATTCGGCGAAAATAACGATGTGCACATTAAAAATGTTTGAAAACGACTCATTAACTAGGGAAACCACTTCAATTCCAAACTGCCCCCACTACACTGAAAAAAAAATCAGCTAAATTTAACTAATTTCAACTTAAAAGTATGGACACCACTTAAAAGTGTTAGTTTGAATATTTGAATTAGTATTTGAATTAGTAATTGGAACTCCGTGCCATGTTAATTAACACGGCACGGAGTTAATTTGACTAATTCAAATAGTCAAACTAACAGTTTTAGGTGTTGTCCATACTTTTAAGTTGAAATTATTTAAATTTAGCTGATTTTTTTTTTCAGTGTACACTAGACACTACTGGCACCGGCATTCTGTTACATAGACGGATCCATCGTGTATATGGAAACAACATTGCAACCACAAAATTATGGAATTTCCTTCTGAATAAATGAAATATTGGTTGCATTTGCTGTGTAGTCTATTCTGGCTTATCAAATATTGCGAAATATTGCAAGAATTACTATATGCATCTAAACGAAACATTCAAATGTTAGTCACTTACGTTGATGTTTACATACACGCGATGGTTCTGTCTATGAAGTTATGTCGGTCATAATAGTGTCTAGAGAAGCAAGGCTTGTTTGAAACAGAAGAGATTTCCTGAGCTAATGAGTGGATTTTGAAAGTTTTTAATAAAAGAGCATCGTTATTTTTGCCAAAGTTTACGTAATCATAATGTTTAAGAATCAATGTGTCATATTTTTGTAGCAAAAGTACACAACAGATCCATTAACTCTTTTATCCGTGAAACGACCTCTTTGTTAGTAAACAAACGTGCAAAAAACGCAGTCAATGGGAGCGCCCGTAGAGGCCGTAGAGCCTAAAACTCGTTGACCAAACAGAGGTTGACCACCCTCTTGTTTTACCTCTCTATTTCTTAAATCTCGTTTGCATCGTTATTTTTGCCGAATTTTACTTTAGAATCAATGTAATGGATTTCTGCAGCAAAAGACCCTTTGCTTGCGATGTATCGAAATATCCTCCATTAACCCTTTGAGATAGGCATTATGAAGAAGTAGTCACATCAATCTTGGATATACGTCATTGAACTATAGTTGAACTTTTCTCATCTAAATTGACGTGCATCCCTATTTTTTTCAAAATCCCATAAGACTCCATGTTAAATCCTGTACACTACGTGACGGAAATGGTTAAAGCCTATGAAGAAGACCCGTTCAGTTGAATCTCGAAAAAATCGATACTTTTTCATGGGTTCAAACGAGAGAAAATGTGGTTCGTTTCCAAGTCTTATGACGGGCGACAACCGGCAACCCTGAGCATCGCAACGCCCGAATCACGTCCGTTTGGCGCGGTGGCGTGGCGTCTACGAGACGCGACGCGACGTCGCGGTCGTGCGCGCGATTCCGCGATTGGTGCGAAGCGACCGATAAAATGAAATTCCCGACACGTACAAGTGTGTTCGTAATCAGCCATTGCAATTTCTTCTTTGATCCTTCAAAACCACGCGCAGCCCCCTACTTAGAGACGCAAACACTCTCTCGAGCACCGACAAACACTCACACAAACACACGCACACACACAAGTAAATATACAAACACGCACGCACACACCCATTTCTCGTGTTTAGGAAGAGTAAAAGAGGGTAGAAAATAAAATAAAAAATAAAAAGGGAGACACCGCGGATAGGAGGAGATTTAAGAATAGGTCAGGAGGGAGTCACATAATTCGAGTGAATAAACTAACGTTAATAACATTTACCTGCCCCCCCCCCCTCCCCCGTCCTCTCACCACCCGCCTAAACGCCAGATCCACCTCTATGTTTACTAAGTTCATTTTCATTCTCGGATTTCTTCACTTTCGATTTCCTGAAGAGTTTTCGCGATAAATTGTATGAGATGTGCGAGATTTAATTGAATGCCAAGATTTGGGGATAATTTTCGCGAGCATGCGGCAGTAGAATGATCCGTGTTTTTCCATGTGAAGGCCGTTGGCCGCACTATAGCTTGTCCCAGAAAAGATTGGATTTGACACTTGTATGGTTTTCATGAAAACATCAGCTTCTTACTGCTCCTGACCAATCAGGTAGCCCTATCTGATGATGGAGGCTGATGATTTCATTCAAAGCTACAGGTGTCAAGTCCAATCATTCCTGGGACAACCTATACCATACCGTCTTCACATACGTACACATACACATATTTATACACCCGATGAGCCAAAATACCGGTGGCACTGGCGCAACCAGGATCTCTTCCATCTCTCTCATTTCCCATTTGAATGTATAAGTAGGAAAAGGACAGAAAGAGGGGGTTTCATCCCCTTGTCCATCCTTGTCCAACATACGTTTCTTAAAGGAGAAAAGAGAGAGATGAAGAAACTTTCGTTGCGCTACTGACCGGATGGAATAAGTTGCGGTAGCAACCCTCGCCAAGTCAGAAAACGAAACCTGAAGAGCAATAACAGTAAACATTTCTTGTTCACGAAACAGCTACAAGGAAAAAAAAAGACTGGTAGAATTTACCATCTGCATAACTGATTTTGAAGCCTAGCTGCTATCAAGTATGGTAAATTTTACCATCGTATGGTAATTGCAACGTGTACCTTGCGGTAAATTAAGATAACCTGTTGGTGCATTTCATCACAAGGTACGTTGCATTCACCGCATATGATGGTACAATTTACCATACTTGATAGCAGACTTCAAAATCAGTTATGCAGTTGGTAAATTCTATCATTCTTTTTTTCTCGTGTAATTTGGGGCATTGGCAGCAAATGATGCACGCTAGATCGAAAATCGTACATAATACGAGATATATCGATGTCTCGTCCATTTAAATCAATGAAAAAGCATCGAATCCCAAAAAATCGATACTTTTGCAT
Organism: Trialeurodes vaporariorum; assembly: GCA_011764245.1. Taxonomy (NCBI): domain Eukaryota; kingdom Metazoa; phylum Arthropoda; class Insecta; order Hemiptera; family Aleyrodidae; genus Trialeurodes; species Trialeurodes vaporariorum. The sequence continues at coordinate 67,944,942 of VMOF01000388.1, forward strand.
AGGTTCAAATGGAAGATAATCGATAATCGATTATTCAAGAGCTTTTGACGGTAACCCCAAGACAAACAGATAAATATATAAATAAATAAATTAATAAATAAACAAATAAATGCTGACAGTATAAATGACTGAATGAGGTTTTATTAAAAGCCACTCTGCACGCGTCAAGCAATCAGGTGCCAGGCCGCTTGTGAAAAATGACGCTGGCGGGGCGAGAAACGCTCTAATTTGGTTAAAAAGCTATAACTCGGCTTAGATACACCCTCCTCCCCCACCCACCACACCCCCATAGCCTTGGGCATACAGCACATCGTTTCAAAATCCGTCAAATTCGTCACCGGCAAGATCTCGTACTCTACGCAGGAAACGCCGGGACTGAAAGAGGCCGACCCACGACCCTTTATTATCATAGCTGGCGGGCGAAAAACTTGCGCGCGCCTCAATCGAAAATTGTATACACAGGAGCCGGGATTCAGCCCAGATTTAAAATAAAATAAAAAAAGAGGGAGGGAGAGAGGAGAGAGAGAGAGAGAGAGAGAGAGAGAGAGAGAGAGAGAGAGAGAGAGAGAGAAGAAATCCGCAGGGCCGAGGGCAATATCACGGAACAAATTGAGAAAGTGCTTTGAAGAATGGAAAACGGATGGACTATAGGGCCGGATATGGAGGAGACATTGAGCACATCCAAACTACTGAGAAAAATAACTTGTGCGGGGTGGATGCTTTTCTAGGGGCGGGGGGTGGTTTGAGGGTGTGGGTGGAGGAGGGGGTGTCAACGGGAGGGGGGGGGGAGTGGCCTAGGGCGGTTTTATGGTAATCAAATAAACAGAAAATATCGAATGCGCGAGTGGGGAGAGAATATAAGCTAACGCACATAGAACGCACCTAAGCGTAAGTTGCCAAGTCGAATGCACTGCGGCAGCTGGTTAATAGAAGTAATGGAGCCATGCCATGGCGTGCAAAAAAATCCGGAGTGAAAATCTGGAGTGAATATCCGAAGTAAAAATTGGAGCGAAAATAAAAATGAGGGTGCTTTTAACTCTCTTGTGAGTAGTAGAGAGAGAGTCCCTATACAGTGAAAGTTATCGATGAGGGTGTGTGCGCCTCCTTGGTGGAGTAGCTAGGTATCATCATTTTTTAACTCCGAAGAAGTGCAAATTATGAGTATCGACCTCTTTCCTCCTTGTCGCATCATTTTTCACTCCAGGGAAATCTGATGACCTTTTTTTTTCCTTCTTTTTTTCCCCCATGCACTTGGTCCCTAAAAAATCTGAACATCGAGGTCCTGGATTACCCAGATATCCTTTTTCACATACAATCGAGGCTTATTTTGGAAAACTTGGCTAGTTTTGATTTGATGGAATTCATTTGCCAAGGATTATTCGTGAGCTTCCATGTCAGTACATCTGGTGTCCAACGTGCTCTAGTCACCCAGCTAATTCAATATTGACAATTGAGAAATTTACTACTAAATTTGGCAACATGGCTTCTCCTTTGGTCCCGATTTTGCTCCCTCCCCGTCCCCCGGTGCCTATCCCCGGGGGGGCACCCACGCGCAAACGACCCGACGCCACCGTTTCGTTTTCTCAACGGTCGAGGGAGGGTGCAAAATAGGGGGGGGGAGGGGGGAGTGAGAATAAAGGGGGAATCCCATCGCCATTTCCCGTCTTTGATACGCGAATAAAATGTCATTATACTTCCTCATCAAAAACTCCTTCGTATTCTTATGCCTCAAATCCCTGCGACACAGCGTCCAAACGATGAGCTGGAGGGATGAAATAAGTGTAGCTGTCATCGCTTCTCAATTTTTTTTTTTTTTTTTTTTTTTTTTGAGACGCAATAAAAATATGCCAGCCTTTTGCTGACGAGACTTAAAGCACGATAGATACATAAAACAGAATCCGTCCGGTAGCAGAGGCGAGGCCCCGGCCGGCGCGCGAAATAGTTTTGCCCATTCAAACCCATAAAGAAGATCGAAGCGTTGGGTATTTATGCATAGGCGGCGCGTATAAGGGGCTATTGGGGCTATAGCCCCCCCACTTTTTTGGGAACGAGGGGCTAAAAAAATTTTTGAACGAGAAAAAAAGAAGAAAAGGAAAAAAAGGAAAAAAGGGAAAAAGGAAAAAGAAAGAAAAAGAAAAAGAGAAAAAGAAGAATGAAAAAACGTTATCAATTTCTCATCGCCATCTGTCTGCTTCATTCAGAAGTTACTAAGGAAACGAGACTGTCACCTTTTGTTTATATTCTTCAAAAATTTTCCTAACCAAATTGTTTCAAGTGTCTAATTAGTTCAAATGTTCAGTATTTTTATTTATCTCCCCACCCGCCTGCGTCAAACTTTAATTTAAAAAGGGTGAAGAAAGAAAGAAAAAAGAAAAAAAAAAGCTGTCGATTTTAAGCCCCCCCACTTTTTGACCCCACGCGCCGCCCATGTATTTATGTGTACTGTGCATTGAGCTCCATAGTATATGGGTTTAAAATAAGGTTGCTGTTTCGAATTAGCTTGGGCTCTTGCAAACTTTCGCTATAAGCAAATGAATAGTCTGATCTGATCAGCGGCGGATCCTGCAGCCCTCACGAACGGGAGAGGCCAACTTGGTATTTTCGCCACTTAGTGACCCCCCTTTTCTTTCCTCGATCTTACTTTCCCCCTCCCCCCTCCATCTTTTCCCATTTTGTAGGCCAAATGGGGGGGGGGGGGAGATCGCCCCCTTCGTCACCCCCTGTATCCGCCGATGAATCTGATGTCAAAATCAGCGAAAGACACGAAAAGCAGACTAAAAAAGTCTAAAATTTAGTGATAAGCTCGGGAAACGGCGAGACGGCAATATCGTAATAGCGGAGCTTCGCAAGTATTTTGGGAGATGCCTGTCTAATTTGTCAATTGTAACTTTCTCTATGGAAACGCAGAAATATGTCTCATACATTAGAGAGGAATCTTCCATAATACCTGAGTCTATCCGCCATTAAGTCCGATTCGGAGAGTGAATTTTGTAATTTTTTAGCTCACTCATCGTCATCCTTACAGGTTTTAAGGCAAGAATCAACTCTTCAATCATCCGTACCAAAAGATTGCTGGAGCCCCATTCAGTTGACGTTTACCAGTTCTGACTTTTCGTGGTTATCTCAAAGGGGGGAACCCCCCCCCCCCCACAAAAAAAACAAATAAACCGCCTGGAGATAGTAAGTTTGCCTGGATGAGCAGCTGGGACAAAACGATAAATAAAACGATCCAAGTGAACGGTGCAAAAATTACAAAATACGATCCACACATTGACCTTATTAGTTCGAGGAAAAGGGTAATTTACTCAACGCGTGTAACAAGTCGGTGCCCTTTGAATGAAAATGTCCCCAAATGAGGTTTTTACGCACTCTGACTTCATCATGCCTTAATTTTGTACTCGGCGATTCTATTTCGCAATGTATCGCATAAGTGCGGATGAGTGAAAATATTGCACTTGAAGGCAAATATGGGGTTACATGCAGCAGCCAGCCCCCTCTCCCCCTTCGCTACTGCTCTCACCTCATAAAGTGGCGCTGCGTGAAAATGTCATACGTGCAATTTGCTCGTTGTGAGACGAGCACGCCACGGTATTCAGATACAATAATAATAATAAAATAAATAAAAAAAAAGGGGGAGAAATATTAATTAAAACGAAAGAAAAAAAGAAAAAAACCGGAGGACGAATGCTTATCAGCTCATTGCGAGGGACCTTTTCTGCTTGGAAAATGTCACAGCATGGAGAGATAGCATTTGCACGTTTATAATGTGTCCCTCTTCTCCGACGGCGTTTACATTTCAATTTAGCTCAGAGTGTTGTCGGATTGCCATAAAAAATAGCTGGACTTTTCACCGATTTCACGCGTGGAAAATGTGATTTTCTTTTCTCCGTCCGAAAAATCTTGTCTCCATGCACATGCTTAAGCTCTACCGTGTCAGTCTCAGAAATAATTCTACGAATCTACTGTCCCTCTTCTCCACTCACCACCCTTCCCTTACTGCACTCCTCAATATAGAGCGCAGTTAACCAATGCAAAGCGCTACAGACTGGAAAATTACGCGGTAGTTCGAGGAAATATGAAAATAGGGGTGATGCAGTATAATGACATTTTCTTTGTTAACGAAATTCACAGTCCAATATTCATAGGCTTCGAGGTTCTGAAAAGATGACCATCGCACTGTGGTCCGTGATCGTCGAAAAGTGGCCAAAAATCATGAAGAACGTCCTCTAACAATAAGTGGAATATCTCGCTAAGTGGAATTTTTTTTCAGCACCTTCAAACCTCCCACACTCTGACCGCTATTTCCTAAGTGAAACTTTCGTTAAGTGGAATTTTTTTCAGCTCCTTGAAACCTCCCACACTGTGACAGCTATTATGTAGGTGGAACTTCCGCTAAGTGGAATTTTTTTTCGGGGCAAAACCGAGGTTCCACACAACAAACTTTCACTGTACATTTCTGATCAATATTTCAATCATAAGCTTTCAAGACCAATATTAATTACAAATAACACTTCGAACAAGTAATTTAAACTTCGAAATGTCATTGGAAAGCTTTACATTAAGCTAGGCTTAATAGGTCGAAAACGATTATTTTAGATTAATTTTTTTTCGCTGATTCTTTTGCCACTTTTTTTTCGATTGCAGACCATGGTGCATCTCTGGGAAACTGAAAAGGTTGAGCTCTGCTACGATTGACATTTTATTCGAAAACAGTTTACTCGCAGCAACGAGGATGTTGCCAACTTTTGCTTAACAGATGAACGATTTAGCGGTTATGTATAAAATCTAGAGGGAAATCCACTCAGCTGATGTAAAAGACCAGCGAAGAGAACTTCTTTGATACAGTACGCGCAAGGTAGATTCATCATGAGTGGCTGGTTGCCACCAGGCCAAGTCCAAAACCCTTCAGCAAGATGGTGGCTTCCGAGGACACTCATCATTCACCAAACAGTTTGTTTCCATCAGTTTGTGTGTTATTTGATTTTTATCCGCCGATTCCAAGAATGCAGGTTACATCACAAGCATAAAAATATGGTGGATAAATACAGGGATGTTGTGAACTAGCTTGCTTCAGGAAGTGAGCCATGATTGGTCAATTTTCAAGGTTGATGTATAAGAGGACTCATTTGATGGATGAGCCATCAATTTTCGGCCCACGATCGCTGATTGGTGAGGCAACTCTGGTGGTGGTCGGCCTCCGTGGTCTGGTGGTCAGCGCAACTGGCCACTAACCCAGAGGTCCCGGGTTCGAATCCCGGCCGAGGTGACAAGATTTGACGGTCTCAGATCTAGTCATCTCGGAAGGACATGGATGTAACTAATACTCTAACTCTCTCTCTCTCTCTCTCTCTCTCTCTCTCTCTCTCTCTCTCTCTCTCTCTCTCTCTCATTTTTCCTTCTTCTTCTCTCTTCCATTTCGTCTGTTGGGCCCTAGTTGGCGAAAGAGGACACTTAAACTTCCGGAAAAAAAAAAAAAAAAACTCTGGTGGTGAACTGTCGGACGTTGCTAATCTGCAAGCTCTCCAGACTGTGTTGATCTATAGCGTGTCCCAGAAAAGATTAAACTTGACATTTCTACAAGCAGCTGGCGTTTTTAGTCAAACTGTACACAGTACAGTTGTCAAGTCCGAAGTTTCTTAGGGCAGCCTATACATTGAACCACACGCCCTCTCTGGGCCCATCCATTGTGGGTCCACCACTAAACTGACGTAACGCAAATTAATTAAAAAAAAAAACAAAATAATACTTTCGACTCAGTGCAAAAGAGTGCAGCTCAGCTCAGCTTCTAAAAAAAAAAACCAAAAAAAAAACAAACAAAAACCAAAAAAAACATGCATTTATTACGAGAAACCCTTGAATCGCATGCTAAATGACTGGTGAGAAAAGTTAGAGAGGTTGGGGGGGGGGGGGGGGGGGGGGGGGGAGGAATCTGACTAACGGACCACCTAATGACAGTCAACTCCTTTTGAAGGACTTAGTTGCGTAAATCAAGGATGCGGGAAATCGGAGAGAGAGAGAGAGAGAGAGAGAGAGAGAGAGAGAGAGAGAGAGAGAGAGAGAGAGAGAGAGGAGAGAGAGAGAGAGAGAGAGAGAGAGAGGGGGGGGAGGGAGAGAGAGAGAGAGGGAGAGAGAGAGAGAGGGAGAGAGAGAGAGAGAGAGAGAGAGAGAGAGAGAGAGAGAGAGAGAGAGAGAGAGAGAGAGAGAGACAGAGACAGAGAGAGACACTGCGGACTGCGACAAACAACAAAATGCTACGATCGGCAGGGCGAACGTTTGTTTTTCTTTCTGCATTATTTTCGCCGCTTGCTTGTTGCAACATCCAGAAACATCCCCGAACAGAGCAAAGGCATCAGAGGCAGATGCGAGCATCCCTATGAGCATTAGCGTGAGGGAGGAACCCGCGGAAACAGGAGACCTGGAGCAGTGGAAGCACTCGCGGCGAGTATAGTACAGGAGGAGCAGAACGCAGAGCAGAGGCAACCCGCTTATTTTACGGTCGCACTAATTTGCCTCCTGCTTCCACCACCGCACCACCGCCACCTACCTCCACGCTCATGAATACAGAGCCAAGCCAAGAAAAGTTCTGTTTAATTGTCTCTTTTATTCTGTTTATCTGGCGCTCTACCCCCTTCCCTAAACCTTTTACCCCCCCCCCCCCCTCCTTCCCCACACCACATCACACACCCCCAATCCACCCCCCTCTCCTGCTGCTTTAATCCCCCCTTCGGCTCTTCGTCCGTCGAGCTCATCACGGAATTAAACAACATTTAGCGACTGGGGGTGGGGGAGGGGGGAGGGGGAAAGGGGGGAGGGGGCAGACGGACCCGAACGTCGCGTCGCGAGTCGGTGCTAAAATGTTTTTAAGCTACAATTCCAGGCGGGGATGTTCTTCCGCGTGCGCCCCCCTCCCCTCTCCCCCCAGCTTTCCACCATCACCACTCTTCCCTCCCGCCCCTTCATTTCGTCCGGTTATGCAACCCGCGTGTTTCCTGGTTCCGAATTAAATCCTCCCATTATTCGGATATTAAGCCCCATATTTTAACACCTTTTGACCGCTTCCGACTCGCCTCGCTGAATGCTGGCTGCCCCCCGTCAAACAGTGAGCATTCAAAGACCGATTCAAAGGTCCAACGATCAGAGAATTAGGGCCGACTTTTGTGACACGTCCCTCGACTTTTTCCACGAGACATCCTCGAAATGAAAAGTGCCGTTTAAAATACATGAAGGAAGAAAAGAGGTTGAGGATTAAGACCAACTGGAGGCAGATTTGGGGAGAGTGCGAAAAACGTGGAACTGTGAAATATTGACTTTTGGAACAGACGGAATACACAGTTAAAAGCTTAAATGGGGCTCTTGCAAACTTTTGCTGTGTGCAAATGAATAATCCATTCTGACGTAAAAACCAGCGAAAATCACGTAAATCATACTGAGAAAGTTTAAAATCCAGTAATAAACCTACAAAGCCACTGTAATGGCAAGATCGTAATGGCGATTCGACGCAGGTATCATGGGAGATTCCCATCTAAAGTCACTTTCTCTTTGGAAACACAGAGGTATGTCTCAATTTAGATGTAGGAATCTCCCATGATACCTGCGTCTCTCCGCCATTAAGCCCGATTCTGAGAGTGAATTTCGTGATTTATTAGTGTACCCATCGTCATTTTGACAGGTGTTCATGCGAGAATCAACAACTCTTCAATTTCCTGTTGCAAAAGTTTGCAAGAGCCCCGTTGCCGGAAATGGAATAGATATGATTTAAGAACATGGCATATAACAATGGAAATTGAGATGTTAAGGAGATCTCAAGGCTAGTCAGGGCCTATCTTCGAGATTTCCTCTAAACCTAACATTTTCCATTGATTTTTTGCGTTGTTGCTTATTCCCCGAAATCTGTTATTTCAGCCTAATGTGAGTCATGCATCTGGTTTTAGGTGCGCATTGATCCGTGTGTTAATGAGCCGAGTTTCGCACAGGCAGAAGCAGCCGGAGCGGTGATCCGACGCAACTAACGGAACGCGACGCCCGGCGCCGCTCAGTGGGGCGAGTCAATGGGAGGGGTTGGACATGGAATATATGGCTAAAAAAAAAAATGCAAAATAAATTAAAAAAAAATAATTTAAATTTGAATGCTTTTTACAGTAAAAAACGAAATGTAAATGGTAGTTCTTGCAGAAAATACAATAAAACTAATGAAACCACTTTCAAACTTCTACGTTGCGTATTTACAAACATAAATACACATTCGAAGTTTCCACTCCGTGTCCGGCCCCTCACATAAACTCGTTCCACTGTGCGGCGACGCACCAAAAGCTCGGTCAAAGAAAGGCAAAAAGTCAGAGAGTTTTCTCATTTATAAACCTTCAAGACCAATTTCAATCGCAGAGAGTAATTTTAACAAGTAATTCCAACCTAGAAATGTCACTTGAAAGTTATGTTAAGCTTAAAAGGTCGATAACGTTGATTTTGGATGACTTTCTTCCCCACCGATTTTTTGCCACTTTTTTAGATCTCAGAGCACTGTGCGACGTCTGGAAAGTACAATAGGCGGCTGCGCTAATTATCTGCTCTCATCATATCGAACGATACTCTTTGGAATATCAATTTTTTCTTTTCCTTCTCCGCCTCCGTATATTCTCTCACGAGGAAGACGTTTTTCTGTAAATGGTAAATAAAAAAACCTAAGTAACTGCTAAGTACTTTGAGGTATATACATATATACAAGCCCAATTTAATCTTCCATTTCTTTCATTTTACTGGTGCGTTTCATTTTATCACTTTACTCACCCTAGTCGGCGTTGCCACGTGACAAAGCAAGAAGGAAAGACGATTATTTCTCTGCTGTGGAAAATGACGGCCTGTGGGGGGCTTGAGTCCCCCACTCCCCCTCCCTACACTTTTTGGAAGAATGGCTCGAAAAGTAAAGTAGGGGGAAAAAGAAAATAAAGACAAAATAGAACTTCATATTTTCCTTCTCCTGGTAATGGGGGAAAAAACAGATGGTTATTTTTCCTCTCGATTCCTCACCCTATTTTTCTCGTCTTGAAACTCTAAAAAAATTAAAAAAATAGAAAAAATAATAATAATAACAAAAAAAAAAAAAAAAAAAAAAAAAAAAAGGTTGTCACGTACTTTGCGAGCCCCATCATTTTTGGACACACGGACCGTCCACGCATAACTATAAGGAAATGCATTTAATTAATGCTTCGTCGCGAGAATGCAAAAACTCATCGATTTTTTCCCGATCAAATTAAAACGGGGTATTTAAAGTGGGGGAGGGGAGGATGGCCAGCTTTCTCGAATATAAAACGCACCTCGACCCTTCCTAATTTTTCCTTGGATATACGTCTTAGTCGCACATTGTCATTGGTTTAACACTTCCACCCTGAGGTTGTCCTTCATGGGAAGGTAAATGGACACTTACCCCTCACTAGGGTAAACATGTATTTTTTCAGTACCAGAGCCCCCTTCCCATCAAAATTGAACATGAAAAGGACACAAACGAGAGCTGAAATCACGTGACAGCTCCTATATCCATCCTTTTCTATCACATGCCTCCAAATAAGCAAAGAGAGATAAAGACAATATCCTGGCTACGGCTATATATACACGAATACACGTAAACCTTTCAATAGTTCCACTTTCTAAAAGTAATTTTTTATAATCCATCAAATGAAAAGCAATCATGATTTACAGAAAAAATCGAGAGGATATTTCAACATCTTAGATTGGTTTACAGAGTCTTCAAAAGAGAGCTCAGACATCTTTACGTTCCGAGTTCTGTTTAGAGAAAATGAGAAGTTTTTAAAAACTAACTTGTTTACTCTCATGGATTTCAAAGCGACTATGCTTGTGAAGATATTCTTTCGTTTTTACGATACTGTATAAAATGAGGCGAGTCTCGTTACCAATTAAAGGTAACTTTGATTAAAAAAAAAACCAGTGTTGCCAGATGGAGGGTAAAAATAAGCCGTATCGTCCCCATTTAAATCAATGTAAAACGTTTCACTCCAATCTGGCAACACTGAAACAAACCACGACGCACTGTGGTCTGAGATTGAAAAAAAATTGGCCTAAAATAAGTGAAAAAAGTAATCAAAAATCATCGTTTTCTACCTTTTAAGCTTAATTTATGACTTTTCGGTGACATTTACATACTTGACAAAGGTTAGAGGTGTTTTCTGTCATTAAAATTATCTTGGTGAAGGTTTCTCAGTGAAAACTTAATGAGAAATTTACTTTCTGATTTTTGGCCAATTTTTGACAATCTCAGACCATCGTGCGACCATTAGTTAATATTTTTTGTTCAAAAAGCAATTTTCATTCTATCATCGTATAATCGAGGGATCAAAATGTTGAAATTTTCAAGAATTTCGCATCAATTGAAATGTAGTACCCACGTATAAAGATGGGAATCATGCATTCAATAACAGAATTTTTAAGAAAAAATAGATTTTCTTGGGGGGGCGGGGGGTTGAATGAACCTGTCCACATAATCTACAACTACTTTTGTTAGTTATTGACAGCAGACTTTCTATAATATTGGACAACATTTGTGAATAGGTCCAAGATTAGAACAGGACCGAAAAACCTCTGGACAAAAAATTAACGGACTACATAAATGCGGACGAAACATAATTGGACAAAATTACACTATGGACATGAAACAATGTAGACAAACTGTCTCATAACCGATCAGTAACTTAAACAATGGGGCTCTTGCAAACTTTTGCTGAGATCAAATGAATAGTCCAATCTGATGTAAAAGCCAGCCAAAATCACGAAATTTGCCCTCAAAAAGTTTAAAATTCAGTAATAAACTCACATAACTGCTGTAGCGGTAAGTTCGTATTGGCTGTTCAACGCAGGTATCATTGCAGACTTCTATCTATTATGTCACTTACTAAACGGAAACACAGAGATACGTCTCAATTTAGATAGGAATCTCCCTTTATATACCTGCGTCTCTCCGCCACAAAGCCTGATTCTGAGAGTGAATTTCGTGATTTATTAGTGTATACTCATCGTCATTTTTACAGGTTTTTATGCAAGAATCAACTCTTCAATCCCCTGTAGCATAAGTTTGCATGAGTCCCATTTGCTGAAAGTATGGATTGTAAGAATAAAAATTAAATAAATTCAAAATAAATAATAATAATAAAAAAAATCAGCTAAGTAAAATACACTTACATTATGCGACCCTTTGCCAGACAGCCCGTATTTTGTTTGTTTTCAGTATATACTCAGTACGAGCTGTAATAAGCAGTAGCGCACCGAAAGTTTCTTCATCTCTCTCTTTTCTCCATTAAGAAACGTATGTTAGACAAAGATGGACAAGGGTATAAAACCTCCTCCTTCTGTCCTTTTCCTACTCATACATTCAAATGGAAAATGAGAGAGATGGAAGATATCCTGGTTGCGCCAGTGGTAATAAGGTAAGACCGAGCCGCGAGCGGTACTGCAGGGCTGGCTGGTTCCATAAGTTAACCTTGACGCTTCATGCCGCGAGGATGGATATCATAAACCACGTGACGTTCGGGAGATGAGCCGTGGAGTGAACGATCCGCATCGGTTTAAGAAGAAGAATAAAAAAAAAAAGAAGATGAGGAAAAAGAAGAAGAAGAAGAATGAGGAGAAGAAGAAGAAGAAGAAGAAGAAGAAGTAGTGGTAGTAGAGGAAGAAGAAATAGAATGAGTGGAGAAGGTAGAGATTATTAAAAGTCTTACGGAGGGAATTACAGGGCACTTGAAGTCACGTCTTATGCAACGAGCACAGCCAACCAAGCGGGAGAGCATGGTGATGTGTTGGGTGCTCCTCTTGATCAGAACCCGAACAAAGCTCAGTCGTAAGAAACGGAGAGATTTCCCAGTCAAAGGTAGATGGAGGTCAGGTATTGACAACACTCTGAGGAGATCGGCTCTGATTAGTTCGCCAAAAAGGCGACCGCGCTGCAATCAGAGACAAATAGAGACCCAGCACAAAACTTACGACAGGTGTCCACTTTCCTGGCTCAATTTTGGTCGGAGCTCATCGGAACAACAGCCAACTATTGCCTACTGTTGACTGATGAGCGTGTGTTTTGCATTCGAAAAGCAAAACTTGTTTCCGTTTCCGGGACGGCGAACCAACCACAGCCTTTTGTTGAGCTTCACCATTCAACATTAGGCAATGTTTATATCGTTTCAGCCGGTGACTCCCCACCAAAAACTGTAACCGCTAAATAAACTTGCTTCACTTTTCTAACACGGGAAGCTTACGGTGTGGTGGGTCTCAATTTGTCTCTGCGGCTGCAATGGGACTTTTGCAAACTTTTGCTGTGAGCAAATGAATAGTCTATTCTAAAGTGAAAACCAGCGAAAAAGTCGAAAATCACACTAAGAAAGTCTAAACGTCAGTAATAAACTCACATAAGTTTGTAAGAGCCCCATTGGGCAAACATGTTTTGCCTCCATTTATATATATGTAAAACAATCGATTGTTTAACATAAAATCAAATGGAGGAAAACCAGTGTTGCTATAACGGGTCTCTTGCAAACTTTTGCTACAAGTGATTGAAAAGTTGATTCTTGCGGAAAAACCTGTAAAAACGACGATGAATACTTACACTAAAAAAGCACGAAATTTACTCTCAGAATCGGGCTTAATGGCGAAGCTACGCAAGTATCATGGAAGATTCCTATCTAAAATCGTAATTTTTACAGGTTTTCATGCAAGAATCAACTCTTCAATCACACGTAGCAAAAATTTACCCCCATTCCCTATTTACTGCATTCTTCCTAAATCTTTCTCAAATAGGACCTCATCCTCTTTTCACCATCCATGTATTTCAAATGGCACCTTTCCTGTCGATAAAGTTTCAAGGAATAATGTACGAACGCGATAAACTTCGGCCCAAAGATTCTGGCTGATTCCTAATCATTCCACACGGGAAGAAATACTGGTACAACCTATACCGCATCTGCATAGCTGATTTTGGAGTCTGCTATATAGTATGGTAAAAATTTCACCAGATTACGGCAAGATGTACCAACATGTTACCTTACTCTACCACAGGGTACGTTGCATTTACACGGAAAAAAAAAACTACGGTGAAATTAACCATACGATAGCTGATTTTGGCACCTGCTAGATGTTATGGTAAACTTGACCAGAAGTATGGTACATTTACCGATACTTTGAGTAAACTCGACATGCAATCAGGTAACATCACCTAGTACCTAGTCAAAACATAGTATACTTTTGGTTAACATTGCCATAACATCTAGCAGGTGCCAAAATCAGCTATCGTATGGTTAATTTCACTAATCTTTTTTTTCCGTGTACCACATTTTTACTATATACTTGCAAGCAGACGCCAAAATCAGCTATGTAGATGGTAAATTCTATCAGTCTTTTTCCCCCCCGTGCATTCCACTGTGGGTCAAAGTCTTGAAGGACCCACGGTCAGTGGCTAAGCGTGAAATTTGGCACCAATGTATTTTTTTGCCATTTAAAATCACCAAAAAAGTCGAACGCTTTGGTCATCGGCGATGACCAGGCATTTCGACCTTTCTAATGTTTTTAAACGGGAGAAAAGGAACGTTGCCAGATCGGACGCCTCGCCACTGCCCACGGTGCGCATCGCGAGGCTAAAGGCTGATGCTTGAGAGCATGGCTAATTAAATAGCCTAGTTATTAAGATACACAGCTCGGAGAGCACGTAGCACGTATCTCGTGGCTCGTAGCCCATAGCCCATAGCAGCAGCATACCCCATAGCCCATAGCATCATAGCCTTTACTTTGCCTCAATCTCCAATCTTCAATCCTTTCCTTCTCCGTACTCCAAGAGAGCCTCACGAAGGAGACAAAGTGAGACTGCCGGAGGATACGAGAGGAACATCCCCGGATGAAAAACTAATAACCCTAGGGCCCGCCACCGCCACGGCCACGGACGTTCGCTGCTGCGGTCGCGTCTCGGTGCCTTGGGGAGGGGGGAGGGGGGAGGGAGTGGGTGGACCTGATCACGGTAAGCCACTGAGCGCGACAGGTGCCTGCCTGGTGCATGATGATTCTCTATCGCGCAGTTTCCCCCTGCTTCGACCCACTCCTCCGCCTTCGATAGCCGGCCGGTATACATATAAACAGGTATAGAGGTAAATGGGTAATGCTCTATCGGGTATCCCCGCAGCCCGAGAGTAGCCGAGCAGAGTCGTCGAGTCCCGAGTAAGTCTTGGCGAGTGATTACTGATTTTATCCCGACGAGCTGCAGTTTATATCGCGCCAGTTGATCAGTAATGATACTAGTGGAGCATGCACCATCGCCCGGCACAGTGTGCCCGTAAAGTCCTATACGCCACGTCCCTGCCGTAGATCACGGATATCGATATCTCACCGAGGAAACGGAGATGCGAGAGAGAGAGAGAGAGAGAGAGAAAGAAGGGAATCTATGATAGAGGATGTGCAAGGACGACCCCTCCTCTCTCTCTCTCCCTCTCTCTCTCTCTCTCTCTCTCTCTCTCTCTCTCTCTCTCTCTCTCTCTCTCTCTCTCTCTCTCTCTCTCTCTCTCTCACTCACTCACTCACTCACTCTCTCTCTCTCTCTCCCTCACTCTCTCTCTCTCTCTCTCGCTCTCTCGCTCTCTCGCTCTCTCGCTCTCTCTCCCTCTAACCCATTTTTTTTGGCAAGTAACATTTGAAGTAATATTTACATATCCCCTCGTTTTGAATGCATACAAAAGCGCACATAGCAGAAGCAATTCTTTCCTTTCCCTCTTTCCTCTCTATCACACTATCTCTCTCCCCCTCCCTTCACCCTTTCCTTCTCTATTTACTTAACTCTTCATTCTAATTTATTTTATTTATTTTTTATTTTTTTATTATTTATTTTTTTTCATTCATCTTTCTTAATAATATTTAATTAATTACCTATCCACTATTCATTCATTTACTTATTTAAATAATAGTATTTTTTAAATTTAAATATGTTTATTTTAATTGTGTATCTTAGTCACCATTCATGAGAGCCAAGAGGCAGAATGGAAGAGAAGACTGATCAGTCTTAATTCTGCCTCTTGGACGCAAGTACACATAAATTGTGAAATATTTTCAACTCAACTTCACGTGTATAATTTGTATTTTTTGATTTTTTCCTGTATTTATACTCACTCTTTTAAGTTCTCCTGTTCTGTATTTGCGTCTTAAATAAACTGCATTCTCTCTCTCTCTCTCTCTCTCTCTCTCTCTCTCTCTCTCTCTCTCTCTCTCTCTCTCTCTCCCTCCCTCCCTCTCTCCCTCCCTCCCTCCCTCCCTCCCTCCCCCTCTCTCTATCATAATGAGACTTATCTTGACTCTTCTTCTAAACCTGAATGCTGAGGGACCCGAAACCTTATTTTGCGAAAATTACACTCGCAAATGATTGAGGTCCAACCAAGAGTCAGATTCTTCCCTCGCGTGAATACTGCGGCAAAGGCGTATCCAGCAATCTGGCAACTGTGGACTATTCCCATTTGGAAGTATGAAAAACAATCGATCAGTAAAGGGGCCATGGCCTCCTAAAGAATCAATTGTTTTTCATACTTTTAAATGGGAAGAATGCATGCTTGTCATCATACTGGACCGCCCATGTACTGCGGTTCGTGGAAAAGCTCTATCTCGTCTCGTCCAATAGAGCAGAATCAGTCCCCATAAGTCATAAGCTGCAAGCTTCTGAAACTTCAGCCATAGTTTTTGTTGGGCACCCTATACTCTATAGGCGGAGCAGTGTTATAGGGTACTCCAAACTGAGTGTACCGAGATTTTCCAGATGCTTCATCCGCGATTACTACCCCGCGATGCGATAGAGCACAATGGGCAATGAACGATTGATTCCTCGATGCAATTATAAGGGGGACTTGCTTGATTCATGCCTGGTTCCATCGCGGCACTCACACTCACACTCACTCAGCAGGTTCACCGCCGACGCACACTGCATCAAAGCGTCTATTTCTCTGGACATGACCTTTAGAAACGTTTCAGCGTCGCTATGATCTTACAAAATAGTTGTGACCTCACTAATTTTAAGCTGCTCAAATTAATAATTCAACTAATTGTCAGTTATCTTGCACTTACAGAGTTCAAGTATCTTTATTTTTTCCCCCCTGAAATCATGTCTGAGAAAAGGCAGACTTTTTAGATTTTCTTTCTTGTGAAAAAATTCACTCCATCCGTCCTACCTTTGTGTTTTTTTGCGTCTTTGTTTGGTTGAAAACGAATGTAGAGAAATATAAAACAAAATAATCTTGAATATCAAAAATATCAGAAAAGTAACAACACTTCTGAGAAAAAATCAAATAAAATGTATGTAATATCACACCAAATGAAAGATAGAAACAATAAAGTAAAAAAGAATAAATAAACGAATAAAAAATGAAATGAAAACAAATCCGCCCTTGAGCTTCAGGATTGTGGTGGTGTTTTCCTTTCAAAATTAATAATTTAATTAAATTACATACATGAATTTTGCCTAGCTTTTCTTTGTTGAGAGAATGCTACTGTCATTTGTTTTAAAAAAAATTGAAAGTTGAATTGTCTTCATCATTTTTTATTTTGCCGTTTTTTTATTTAATTTATCGTGAATATTTCAGGACCACGTCCACGCACTGTGGTCTGAAATCCTCCAAAAGTGGCCAAAAATCAGAACATATGAATATCGAACTAATTAATCATTTACAAACTTTCAACGCCAATGTTAATCATAGAAAACACTTTAAGCAAGCAATTTCCACGTATAAATGTCAATTGAAAGTTTTAAATTAATTTTAAAAAGTCGAAAACGATAATTTTGGATGACATTTTTTTCTCTGAATTTTGGAAAAAAAATTTACCGATCTCAGACCAACGTGCCACGGTGCGACGGCCAACACGAGGCAGTCATGCCGTGAACACTGAACAGAGAGTGCGAGAGAAGTAGTGTTTTCTAGTATAGGTAACCGACCTGGCAAAACCGATCAAGACCGAGAGGGAACCGCATCATCGGTAAGGTAGTACCCCCCGGTGGGCACAGTGCACTGTGCAATACTCGCGCTGAAGCTCAAACTCGAGTGCACACTTCAATTCTCCAGCCGTTGAGATGCATTGCGTTGGTTGCACCGATGTCATCGACTGCAGTCTTTGCAGCTGCACAGCCGAGAGGAACTGGCGATGGGAGTACAGCACCCCCCCCCCCCCCCGGACAATCCTTTTTTCGGTTTTTCGTTGTCTCTCTCTCTCTCTCTCTCTCTCTCTCTCTCTCTCTCTCTCTCTCTCTCTCTCTCTCTCTCCCCTCTCTCTCTCCTCTTCTTCTCTTGATGAGCAATGCCTCCCTCCGCGATCCATACGGTGATCTGCAATTACGATCGTCTTAATTGACGCATTGGTTGGCTTTGCGTGTACCTACACGCCGCCACCGCACTAAGGTCACGGATCGAAAAAAAAGGCAATAAAAAAGCAGTGCGATAAAGTCGTCAAAAAACATCGTTTTCGACCTTTACAGCTTCATTGACGTTTTCCAGTAACATTTCTGGGTTTAAATTACTTATAATTAAAAACGGTATCTATGTGAAAAAAATTGGACTTGAAAGTGATTCGTATGTGAGAAATTAGATGAGAAATTTACTTCCTGATTTTTTGGCCACTTTTTGACGAACTTCAGACCTAAGTGCGCCGCTTGCTTGGGAACAGTTTTTACGATCGAAAATTCTTTCCAGCCACGCTGATCCCGCGCCGCCGCGGCCACCGACTGAAATCTGGCTAGAGTCGGTACCAATGGAGTATGGCGCCTCGCTTGTATGCAATTTCGTTGACTTTAATTCTTCGGCGGAATGCTATGGGACTTGGTGCGTGTGCAAGAAAATTAAAAGAGGGTTTCCTAGATCGAAATTGCTTCCCCTCCCCCTCCCCCTCCACCTCAGCCACACCTGCTCTCCTCCAGAAATCTTACAATTAGAGATATACCGCGAAATGGTACAACATGGCAATGTTTGTACGTAGTACACAGCAAAAAAATATTACCAGAAGCATGGCAGTGTGTGAACCTATGTACGGGATAGTACGATTACCAGAATTCTAGAGTTTGTACCTACATTAGTTCTTGAATTTTTTTGTAGGAAATTCTAGTTCTATGACCATATTCTGGTATCTTAACACCAGAATTTTCTGGTCAAAGTAATGGACTTTCTGTCGTTCACAAATCGTTGTGCATGACTAGAATCTGGCACTGGAAATATATGAGTATCGCTTTTTTTCAGAGTACGCTGGCACGGCTTTAAAAACTGTCTGGCGACACCGATGTTTGCGATGTACAAGTATATCCATCGATACAGTTAGTTCCTGCACTGAGCAAATGGGGCTATTGCACACTTTTGCTATAAGCGATTTAATAGTCGATTATGGCGTAAAAACCTCGAAAAATAACGATGGCGGCACTAAAAACTTCCAAAACCCACTCCTAAACTCAATAAACGCAGTTATTTGGGGGAGCGTAATGGTGGCCGAAGGCACTAACAATGGGAGATTCCCATCTAACAATTCTGAAACTCCATCAAGAAGTGACCAATAAGAGACTACTTTCATTTGACACCGGTGTCACTTGGTGTTGCGGTACCATTCATCGGATGTGGATCATCACTCTGATGACTAATTACTCTGTGAATCATCCTTCTCAGCATAGAAAGAGTGCCGAAATTAAGATAGGAATCTCCCATTGTTAGTGCCTTCGGCCACCATTACGCTCGCGCAAATAACTGCGTTTATTGAGTTTAGGAGTGGATTTTGGAAGTTTTTAGTGCCGCCATCGTTATTTTTTGAGGTTTTTACGCCATAATCGACTATTAAATCGCTTATAGCAAAAGTGTGCAATAGCCCCATTATTCCTGGATTCTTATAATTTTACCAGGCATATATGTAAAGTCAGAAAGCCCGAATTTCCTCAACATTTTCAAGAACTGGGGTATAGATACCAGAATTCTGTGGACAGTACAAGACCTTACCGGTTGAAAAATCGTTTTGACTCTGGTATTATTACTTGTAGAATTCAGGAAATATTTTTTCAATGTAAGCTCACAGTGCTTACTGCTAAGTGCATCGGACTGTTAACGAAGTCACACACACCCCTCCCTCCCCCCTTTCATTATCATTTCCTAATTTATTAAAAAATGCTTAGTTTCAATTCAACAAATCAAGGAACAAGCATTCGATAAGCAGAAGAAGAAAAATGAGACGAATCATTGATGATGAGATCCACCCAAACATCTGAACTATGAATCACGTTCAAAACCAAGGCTTATAGAGCTCGACCATTCCAAGGGCGGATACAGGAATTTGTTTGTCTCTCTCTCTTTCCAATTGAATACGTGTGCTAGAAAAGGACGGAGATAGGGGCTAAAGTCACGTGATCTTTCACGTATCCTTTTCTAACACACGAGTTCAAATGGTCGGAGAGAGAGAGAAGGGAAAACAAATTCCTGTAATCACCCATGGACCGCACGTCTAATTAAAGTGCCTTTGCCTTGTGCGCGCCTGTGACAATCCGCGAATTAGGAAAAGCCGGAGGAAAAAAAAAAAAAAAAATAAAGAAACAAAACGGCTTGGAACGCGGAGAAATCGCCGAAAAATTCCAATCATCCGTCATTAGTCACGCGGTGGAGTCGTTTTCGGCAAAACCGCGCTTGACAATCCTGATTCGAGAGCATCAGAAAAAGAAAAAAAAAAAGTTGTCCATTTTATATATATAAATATAAATAAAAAAAGAGAGAAAAAAGATGAATTTTAGACGGACGAGTCATGTGCGGAGGCGAGAGGAGAGGCGAGGGAAGGATAAAAAGTGACAGAAAAACGTAAATGAGGCGATAAATTCACGGTGTTGACTGTTGACGCAACCGCGAACGGTCAGAAACTCACAGGCGACTCCGATCAACAAGTCGACGCATTCGCAGAAATACTCGGGAATCACGCGAAGTCAAGTCAGTGCCCTGATCGAGTTTCCAGAAATGTGGATTTTTACATTACTCTCCCCCCCCCTCCCCACCAAGCAGACTAAAAGAGAAAAAAGGAACCAAGGTCACGATTTAATGGGCTCCAAAATCCAATACTATCGGAAAGACGATAACCACAGGAGGACACTCAGGACAGTTAAAAATCTACCGAAAACGTTGTTCTTAAGTAATATAGAGTTAATTCCGTTTTTGCAGAGGTTACACGCATGATTTTATCGAAATTAATACATACAAATCTCTGGACACGGACAGAGGCGTTTTTACATGATATAAATATACAGGGAAGCATTCTACGCGACTAAATATACGTAAAAGAGTGCGGCGATTCTTGTGTCTTAAGGAAGGGAGGCGACAGTCTTTGAGCTATATTAAATAAAATTGTATGATGTTCGGATGCTGCCTCCTTTGGGACCTATGGAAAAGAATTGAGCTAATTGAGGCTCAGATGAACACCCAAAGGGTCATTTCATGCGACATTCAGATGACACCCGTATAATGCTTTTCTCACCCAACAGCTCAAATAAAAACAAAGAAATTCAATAAAAATTATTCCACCAACGGAGTACATTTTTTCTTGGTCTCGAAAATTCAATTTTTCTTCTTATTCCAAGAGTCAATAGGAACTAATTTAATTCAATAAAATTATTCTCCTAACGAAGCACATTTTTTCATGGTCTCGAAAATTCATCCCCCCCCCTTCAATTGATGAGCCAGAGAAAGATTACTTTATAAGGCATTATGGGCGTCGAATTTTCCGTAAAATGTTCCCAAAGAGAGTAATTTTTCGTATAGTGACCCCAAAGAATCTTATGGTGTAGGTGTATCGAAAGCCTTTCTTTTGAATCATCAATTTTAATTGCTGAAATTGGTTTCAAGGAACGCGGAACCACATTCGTACTAAACTTGTTGAAACTCGATTTCGAAACTAAAGATTTGAGAGAAAGTTTTGAGATGCTTTTTAAAATTCGGTACTAGACGTCAATTTTCTTTTTTAATAGCCACAAATGTGTGAGGTCCCCGAGGAAAGAACATTTTTGAAGTTGGCTCATAAAATGACTCAAGACTGCTTTGGGGCACTATGGAGTATGAATACACATGGAGTTCTATTGCCACGGATTCACGAATGCCCGTAGATGCTCATGAAAACATGAAAAAGCGATATGCTCTAAAACAAAAAGCGTCTTTCAATAGTGAGAAAAGGATGAAAATCCCCCCCCCCTTACATCACCAGTATAAAAGGGAGACGAGGGTTAAGTAATTGAGGGGGGTCGTATAACTATAACTCTGGTTGGCTGTATGATTTAAAACATTATCATCATCGTCATTACCATTATCATCCAGAGCAGGTAAAGTATGCACCTCGATGGACATGATGGTCCTCACTTGTCGTGGGTACAGGGTGTTTCATCATCAGCAACACAGACCGTGCCAGCTGCTTTCGATCTCAGGAGCAGAAGAATTTGAGGAATGCAATTTCTCCCGAGCAGTGGCGGCTCGTGCAATGGGGCTATTGCACACTTTTGCTATAAGCGATTTAATAGTCGATCGTGGCGTAAAAACCTCAAAAAATAACGATGGCGGCATTAAAAACTTCCAAAATCCACTCCCAGACTCAATAAACACAGTTATTTGCGGGAGCGTAATGGTGGCCGAAGGCACTAACAATGGGAGATTCCCGTCTAACAATTCTGAAACTCCATCAAGAAGTGACCAATAAGAGACTACTTTCATTTGACACCGGTGTCACTTGGTGTTGCGGTACTATTCATCGGATGTGGATCATCACTCTGATGACTAATTATTACTCTGTGAATCATCCTTGTCAGTATAGAAAGAGTGACGAAATTAAGATAGGAATCTCCCATTGTTAGTGCCATCGGCCACCATTACGCTTGCGCAAATAACTGCGTTTATTGAGTTTAGGAGTGGATTTTGGAAGTTTTTAGTGCCGCCATTGTTATTTTTTGAGGTTTTTACGCCATAATCGACTATTAAATCGTTTATAGCAAAAGTGTGCAATAGCCCCATTTGGAGACAATTTTCTGCTCCATTTGACTCAATGTAAAACAATCGAATGCTGGTGAAGCGCTGCTTCACTATCGAATCGATTATTTTTCATTGAATCAAACGGAGAAAAAGCACTGCTGCCAAATAGTACGAGCCGCCACTGCTCCCGAGCCTCCGCAACTCCACCACAACATTTTGAAACGACTCAAGGTGTAATTCAGATACTTTACAAAAAAAATTCCTTGAAATGGCTTTTGCTTGAGAATTCATGAGATTTTCCCATTCAAAATACGTATAAAAATTATTACATAGTTCATTGCAGATTTGTGAAAAAAAAATCAAGGATTTCCAAAGACTTTTTAAGGACTTTTCGCAGGATCTCAAGGACTTCTGACAAGAAAAAACGAAGTTTTTTTTTACGCCAATTTTCCAGAGGCAGAAAAAACACAGGTCGATGATCACATAAGGATGCACTAATCAGAGGAGAACAGTATACAGAAAAATAAAATAGAGAACAAAGTTCCTGCTAAGTCCTGCATTCTTTCTCACGACTTTTCAATCAAAGCGACAAGACATTCTCCTCAGGCACACAGATAAAATTATCAGCAAAATGGCGAGCTAACGAGCTGAAGCCGGTCATTTTCAAAGATTTACAAGTACGTTTGACCAATTCATCAAAATTCAAGGATATTCAAGCATAAGAAAAACGAAAAAAAAAAAAAAAAAAAAAAAAAAAAAAAAAAAAAAAAAAAAAAAAAGCCTCCCGGCAGGCCGGTAAGACGAAGTAGATTCCATGCTTGGTTAAATCATTTTTTCACAAATTTAAATATAGGTTATAATTTTTGTTGAATTTTTCTCTGAATTTTTCTTTTTTACTTAATCAGCTGCTCAAAATCCAAATATTATTGTGAAAAAGATTATATTACCAATAGAGAAATGTGTAATCTTTACAATGCAAGTGAGAAATAAAAGCTAGGTTATATAAGTTTTCACAAATTTCAATAAATAGGTTATGTTATGATTTTATTTGAATTATTCAATTCTTTTTTTTTATCAGCTGTTCAACATTTAAATAAAAATGCCCATGAAAAAAGATTATAGTACCAAGATAGAAAAATGTCTAATCTTTGTAACGCTAATGAGGAATAAATCTGATAAAAGCAGATGATAAAACAAGAAAATAAATAAATAACGTACCTAAGCAACAGTGTACGTGTAAAACAAAGAAAGAGCATTTATACCAGTACACCATCCTTGTCTTTCACTTGTAAAATCCCATAAGAAACTAAATAGCTCGTAAAACACGTAAAACACAAGGAAAATTCAAGGAAAAGAGCATATGAACTAAAAACATCCTCCACGATATATACTAAAATTTACGATACAAAAAAACAATTTCTTCATATAAAAACACCGCCAAAAAACCCGAAAAACACATCACTATAACTCGCTTACAACGCAAAACACGAAAAAATGACCCGAGTAAAAAAGCTGCGTAACAAAACGACTAACATAAATTTTCCCAAAAAAAATACTCAAAACAAACACTCCTAAAAATAAACCTCAAAAACACATTTTACGACTCAAACACGGCCCATAACGCGAAAACTAACAGTCAGATTTACACCATCTTCGAACTCATCCAAGAATTAAACCCAACGAATAGTTGAGACAAATTTCAAGAACAAAAACCAAAAATTACGAACAGGATCGTGGGACATAAAAACGGTAAAACTGGCTGAAACATACATATAAAGATATATATATATATATATATATATATATACAATTTTCAACGAGTGGTATTTTCTCACTCAGGGGACCATGAAACGTGCTCATTTGATAAAATTTCCCGAAAAATCCAACATCGCACCCTCCGCAATAAGTAGATTCATGGAATCTACTTAAAAAAAAAATGAGGGATATTCATGGACTTTTCAAGACGCCACGAACCATAAAATAGCTAACATACCTTGGAGAATATAGCCTCTAAAGCGCACCATTTGTTGCTGCTTTACATGAGGTTCCACAATCCTAATACACAGTCTAAATGGGAAAATCTCAAGGAATTCTCAAGCCAATGCCATCTCAAGGCGGTTTATTTTATTGTTGAGTCTCTGAATTGCACCCTCATTCAATCTCGAATCAATTCATATCCTCCCCTCTTTCTCACCAACTTTTACAATTTACAAACTTTCGAGACCCATTTTAATCACAGAGAACACTTTTAACAAAGTAACTCAAGACAAGAAATAGCTTTGGAAAATTTTAAATTCAGCTTAAAAGTCCGGAAACGTTGATTTTGGATGACTATTTTCTACTGATTTTTAGCCACTTTTTTTCTTCGATCTCAACGTCCACATAGTGCACTGCGTTGTGGTCCAGTCGACATAGAAGCATGGAACAGCCTGTAGCCGTTCAAACTGGAAAGAACCGCCTTCCCCAATGCCTCACTCCGACTACACGCGCGTACGGCGAAAAAGGTATCCCACCGCGGTAATTTATTATTTTCCCTGCTTCTTCCATTCCGAAGTATCATTGATGCTCATGTTAATAAGAGGACCATATAAACATAAAATAATAAAATATTTTTTCTTTCCCTCTCCTCTCCGGTCGATTGCCCCATATTAGCCGACGCATTAAATGAATACATCTCTAAATGTGGGCCTTTTTTTCTTTTTTTTTTTCTTCTCTTTGCGGGTCTATTCTTTCCTCAACTATCCATACTTAACTCCGATGCTTCTCACTCTCTCTCTCTCTCTCTCTCTCTCTCTCTCTCTCTCTCTCTCTCTCTCTCTCTCTCTCTCTCTCTCTCTCTCTCTCTCTCTCTCTCTCTCTCTCTCTCTCTCTCTCTCTCTCTCTCTCTCTCTCTCTCTCTCTCTCTCTCTCTCTCTCTCTCTCTCTCTCTCTCTCTCTCTCTCTCTCTCTCTCTCTCTCTCTCTCTCTCTCTCCTCTCTCTCTCCTCTCTCTCTCTCTCTCTCTCCTCTCCCTCTCTCTCTCTCTCTCTCTCTCTCTCTCTCTCTCTCTCTCTCTCTCTCTCTCTCTCTCTCTCTCTCTCTCTCGCTCTCTCGCTCTCTCGCTCTCTCGCTCTCTCGCTCTCTCTCCCTCTCTCTTCATACAATTGCTATTTGAAGAGACTAAAAATCATATGCATGTTAAATAAACTATCTCCGAGGTTCTCTTTGTTTTGGACTCTTTGTTTATAATTGGGGGGTCGTAAAATTAACACCGGCTTCTTGTAAAAGATGAGAGGTTCCTTGCGCAACGCTGCCACATGGTGCACATAAAATTATACAAAATTTTTGCATTTAATTAATTTTTTTTTTTTAAATTTTCAATTGAAGAGATTTGCATCTCTTACGCTCATGGGCGGACACAGGAATGTGTCTTCCTCTCTCACCTTCCATTTGAATGTGTACGATAGAAAAGGACGGACAAAGGGACTTAAGTCACGTGATGGTCCCCTATGCTATCCTTTTCTAACACGTGTGTTCAAAAGGAAGGAGAGAGAAAGAGACAGGGGGTCAAATTCCTGTATACGCCCATGCTTGCGCCAAATCTGGCGCAGAGCTGTCGTTTTGCGTATAATTAATGACACTTTTCAATTCACCGATGATTCTAACGGTTGTGAAAAGATTACACACTTCAATTCAATGTATGACTGCGTTATGCACGAAAATACGTTGATCTGTAATCTTTTCTCAACCGGGAGAGTCGTCGATGACTTTAAACAAACTTGCGGATATTTTAAAAATTGAACGGCGATTGCACCGACTGAGAAAAGATTACAGATCAGAGTATTTTCGTGCGGTACAGTCATGCGCTGAACTGAGCTGTGTAATCTTTTTTCAACCGTTGGAATCATTAGTGAATAAAAAAAAAAAAAAAAAAATTAAACGCAAAAACGCAGCTCTGAAATCTGGCACCACTGCTTTCCTCCTTGTGCAATGTTCTTGTGAGGATCTTGTCTATTTCCCTCTCAGTTTCCCTTTGAATTTATGGGTTGAAGAAGGATAGAATGAGAGTGTTTTATTCCCTTATCTATCCTTGTCTAACATGTGTGCTGTAATGGATAAAGAGAAGAGATAGAGAATGTCTGATTACGCTGCTGCTATATGGACAATGGACATGGACAATGGAGATGGGAATGTTGGGATTTTTTCCGATTATATATTTCTCCCTCTAATATTGTAAAATTGTTGGTTTTCAGTTAAAAGCAATACAAGACAAGTATGGGCGAGGGGGCCTCGGGGTTGTAATGAAATCAAGCAGTGTGCGCAATAAAACAGTAAAGTGCATCGTATCAATGTCAGTTTCAGGATGAGTAAGGAACTGAGTTCACATGGAGAGACGGGATCAGAATTTCTTATACTTTTTGAGAAAATGCGGCATCGAGACTCGTCACTCGAGTCATCTAGTATTAACAATACGATATGACCGTCTTGCGGCGCACTATGGACTCATGCAGATCGTCAAAAAGTGGCCAAAAATCAGAGAGTGAATTTCTCTTCAATTCATTGTTTATGAACTTTCAAGGCCAATTTCAATCACAGAAAACACCTTTGGCAAGTCACTTAAACCAAGAAAGGTCACTGGAAAGTTTTGATTTTAGCTTAAAAATCGAAAACGTTGATTTTTGATGACTTTTTTGCACAGATTTCTGGCCACTTTCTTCCGGTCTCAGACCATAGTGCGGCGTAGGAACGATGAGCATGTATGTATATGTATAATATACCCCTCCACACACGGAAAAAAATCAGTGGTAAAATTAACCATAGCATAGTTGATTTTGGCACCTCCTACAAAGTATGGTAAATTTCACCTGATGTTTGGCATGATGAGGTACACTTTTGGTCAACGCATCCATCTGCGCGTTATATTAAACTGGTAGTGTGCTTCATCATACCAAACATCAGGTGAAATTTACCATACTTTGTAGGAGGTGCCAAAATCAACTATGCTATGGTTAATTTTACCAGTGATTTTTTTCCGTGCATAAGTATCACTCGTTGGCGGATCCAGCAATCTGGCAACATTGTATTCTTCCTATTTGTGGCAAGAGCAATAATCGATTAGTCACGGGGCTATGGCCCCTTCAACAGTAATGGGCAAAAATCTTTTTTTTGAATAACCATGAATAATTACCTAAAATTATTCGCATTATTCTCATGTTGTTCCTATATTAGTAAATCAAAATTTTAACACTACCGGTCATTCATCTTATGACGGATGAATATGCCATGCAGTAGCGTCAAAACTTCGATTCACTAATAGGAATACAATGAGAATGGGGCTCTTGCAAACTTTTGCTATCGGGGATTGAAGAGTTGATTCTTGCTTAAAAACCTGTAAAACTGACGATGACGGATAAGTACACTAAAAAATCACGAAATTCACTCTCAGAATCGGGCTTAATGGCGGAGAGACGCAGGTATCATGGGAGATTCCTATCTAAATTGAGACGAATCTCTGTGTTTCCGTATAGAGAAAGTGACATAATAGACAGGAATCTCCCATGGTACCTGCGTCGAAACGCCGTTACGAACTTGCAGTTAAAGCAGTTATGTGAGTTTATTACTGAATTTTAGACTTCCTTGGAGTGATTTTCGTGATTTCCGCTGGTCTTTACATCAGATTGGACTATTTATTTGCTTAAAGCAAAAGTTTGCAAGAGCCCCATAGTGCGAATAATTTCAGTTATTCAAAAAATGATTTTTCCCCAACACTGTTTCGGATGATACCTCCAAAAATATGAGTCAGTGAGGGGATAAGAGTTAGGTTAGGGTTAGGGTATAGGTATCGTCTTGAGTCGCTGAATTTATTAAGAACGGGAACGCACGAATTCATCGGGGGGGGGGGGGGAGTGATGTACAATGTACATAGAGCGAAAAAGGGAACGAGATGAAAGCAAACCAGGAGCATCCGGGACCCGATCTCTTATAACGACCGACATCCCAGCCCAGCCCAGCCCAGCAGCCGCACCGCAATTTTTCATTCATGATAACTCACAGCGTATATACTGTGACGCGACGTAGCGTAAGGACATGCGGATACGGGTCGACTCCGGGCAGACTAAAGGCTGCGGCCAGCCGAATGCGCCTCGAGAACATTAAAATATGCAGTCCAACGGGGGGGGGGGGAGAAGAAAAAAACTGGGTAACAGGGAAACGAACTAACTTCTTCTACAGGGGAAAAACTCGCGAGAGCTGTCTTCTAATAGGTCTCCTGAGAAACCAACTGTTGAAAGAAATATAGACTTTACCTCCACTACCGCCTTCTCCTCCCCCCCTCCCCGCCACTCCTCTAACTCACATTCGGGGAAAACGTCTTAGAAACGTTAGGCTGGGCGAGGGTGAGGATTGTGGAATGGGGGGGATTTAAGCCCCCTTTGGGCCCTTTGGGGCACTCGACGCCCAGCGCCAGCGCAGCGTGGCTCGCGTATACATATAGATGTAGTGACTAAATGAATTGCGCGGCTGAGACTTATAGACGGCATAGCAGCCGGCAGCCTCCTCCCCCCCCCCCCCCCAACTCCTTCCCCAACACTCCCACGGTCGGTGCGCTGCTAACCCGACGGTGGTCGCGATTCTTTCGCTCGCGGGGTGATTTAAATAATTGAGCAGGCGTGCATTTTTTTTTCACCCGACCGTGTGCGACTGTGCGCGTCAAGCGCACAATAGGACTGAAAGTTGAATTTATCTGAAACAAAAGCAACCAGCGGGCCGATCATTAACTTTATCGTTAAAACTGTCTACGAGTGATGCTATTGGTCGTAAAAAAAAAAGTTCTGGCTCTACCGAATACATGCTTCGGGAAGCTGAAGGAGGCATATCCGAAGCAAAGTTCTGTGACTAGCGGGCTTTCCGTCGGTAGTAGCGAGCCACATGCTCTGGTAGTCCCGAACCTCTTGCTTCGGCATTGCGATGTAGGCTGGCAGCACGTGCAATGACATACAATTAGCAGGACCTGTCGCCATCTTTTCTCTGTTAAGTATCAGAGTAGAATGGGTTCACTCTTGAAATCAATTCACTCTGAGAATTTGTCATCGGCGATCTCTGAAAGAACGCTACGTTACAATTTAGGAGCATATTCACAGAGTTTGCTCACTTAACTAAGCGCGTCGTAAAGGGTGTGCGCCTCGGAGCGCTACCCTTATATACGCAGCAATCAGGCCTCGTATTCTACAAGCACTGAGCACCGCAGTGGTAACGCACTGGACCCCGGAATGATACATCCCCGGTTCGATTCCTGGGTAGCGGCACGCTCTTTTTTCACTCTTCTTTATATACATTCCCGAAGCACGTGCTTATGTACTACCGAGCTTTGCTCCGCGAAGCTATCTGAATCAGCACGTGCTTCGGCTCTACCGGAGCAATAGGTGTACTACCGGAGCACAGTTCTTTCAGTGTTGGCTGTTGCTGTGGTAACCATCGTTAAGTTAAGAGTCTCGTTTTATAAAGGCTATTCAGGAGTAACCTTTTAAAAACGGACACTTTAACGATGGTTACCATAGCAACAGCTAAGTTTTACAATATTTGAGCAATAGAATCACTCGTACACAGTCTTAACGATCGGTTTAGTGATGAAGTAAAGGATCGGCCTGCAGGAACCGAACAGAGCTGGGTTAAGGTGATTATTCAGCGTTTAGTGCTGATTTCTGCCGACAGAGTGCTACCGTTCGATTTTTGTGAGTAATTTATTATTATTAATATATATACAGGGTGTTGATTAAAATATGTACCATCTCGAATTTCTCGCGAACGGCTTCGAATTTCATAAAACGCCGAAACACGTCTAAAATATTTTCGAGGGGGACATCTTTTTTGGGGGTCGCCGATTTTGTGGGCCCCCCTAAGGGGCCCCCAGGGGGGGCCCCACGACCCTAAATCCCATACTTCAAATGGGGACCCCCAATTTTTATTTAATATTTGGAAAGGAAATAAAATTCTAAGACTTTTGGTGCAAACCGGAAGTCGATATCGTTTTTTGTTTTCGATATATCGAAGGTCAAAGTTCGATATGGACCCATCTTCAAAAGTCCGTAACTCCCCTTTGAATGGTCCAAATTGAAAAAACTTTGGGTCTAAATTGCTCTACAGAGCAAGGTCTTTTCAAATAAAACCACGCATTTTCCAAAAAAATTATTTTAAGGGGGGTTTTGGGCCCCTAAATTTTTTTGAAAATTTGAACATTTAAAGAGGCTATAAAAAAGAAAGGACTTCAATTTTCAAAAAACGCTGAAACACGGGTCCCTTTATTTCAAAGGATACCCCTTTTCTTGGGGTCGGCGATTTTCAGACCCTACAGGGGAGGCGGGGGTGGGGGTCACATTCCTCAAAATTTGAAAATTTTAAATGATAACGACACAGACCCCTGCTTTGTGATATATCGTTAAAAAGACCGTTACAAGCCGAACATTTTGGTGCAAACCGCGGTTCGATATTTTTTTTCGTTCTCGATTAATCGAAGGTCAAAGTTTCATATCGACCAAATGTATGATATGAACGATTTGAAACTTTGACCTTCGATTAATCGAGAACGAAAAAAAATATCGAACCGCGGTTTGCACCAAAATGTTCGGCTTGTAACGGTCTTTTTAACGATATATCACAAAGCAGGGGTCTGTGTCGTTATCATTTAAAATTTTCAAATTTTGAGGAATGTGACCCCCACCCCCGCCTCCCCTGTAGGGTCTGAAAATCGCCGACCCCAAGAAAAGGGGTATCCTTTGAAATAAAGGGACCCGTGTTTCAGCGTTTTTTGAAAATTGAAGTCCTTTCTTTTTTATAGCCTCTTTAAATGTTCAAATTTTCAAAAAAATTTAGGGGCCCAAAACCCCCCTTAAAATAATTTTTTTGGAAAATGCGTGGTTTTATTTGAAAAGACCTTGCTCTGTAGAGCAATTTAGACCCAAAGTTTTTTCAATTTGGACCATTCAAAGGGGAGTTACGGACTTTTGAAGATGGGTCCATATCGAACTTTGACCTTCGATATATCGAAAACAAAAAACGATATCGACTTCCGGTTTGCACCAAAAGTCTTAGAATTTTATTTCCTTTCCAAATATTAAATAAAAATTGGGGGTCCCCATTTGAAGTATGGGATTTAGGGTCGTGGGGCCCCCCCTGGGGGCCCCTTAGGGGGGCCCACAAAATCGGCGACCCCCAAAAAAGATGTCCCCCTCGAAAATATTTTAGACGTGTTTCGGCGTTTTATGAAATTCGAAGCCGTTCGCGAGAAATTCGAGATGGTACATATTTTAATCAACACCCTGTATATATATATATATATATATATATATATATATATATATATATATATATATATATATATATATATATATATATATATATATATATATATATATATATATATTATACATATTAATTAAGTAATTTAAATATTTGAGAAATACAAAAAGTCAGTTACCACATAATCACCCGAAGAACGTCTCGGCGAAATATATCATCAATAACTTCAAAAATAAGGTTGAAAGCACCAACAAATGGAATATCGCGTATCGATTTCTTGCATCGAAATGCGAATATTTGTTTGGTACTTTCTAACTTTCAGCTTTATTTTTGAAGTTATTGACGAGACATTCTGCAGAAACGTTACGCAGATGAGTACCTAGTAAATTTTTTTTTCTTTCTTTTTTTCGTTTTTTTATTTGTGTGTGCATTGCACTCACTCAACCCTGCACCTATTCGCAAAAGAAGCGAATATTTGAGAGTATCCGTCTGTTAATTTAAATAACTTAACACAGTTGATAACGCAGTTACCAATGGAGCTGTTGCAAACTTTTGTTACAGGCTTATTAATAGTTAATAATGGGGTAATACCCAGTAAAACTAACGATAAGCGCACTAAAAAATCATGAAATCCACTCCCAAACTCACAAAATGCTTTTAAACGCGAGACCGCAATGGCGGCCGAGGCCGCGGTTTTCATTGGGATCCCCAATCTTCAATCAGCGCCATCTACACGAGGTGTTCTCGCAACACCACACAAGAAGAAGAAGAAGCATACGATTGCCATTTGATTGCCATAAGAAAACCACGGCCTCGGCCGCCATTACGGTCTCGCATATAAAAGCATTTTGTGAGTTTAGGAGTGGATTTCGTAATTTTTTAGTGCGCTAATCGTTAATTTTACAGGGTATTACCTCATAATCAACTATCATTAAGCCTGTAGCAAAAGTTTGCAACAGCTCCATTGCTTAATCTAATTTATGTTGAAAAGTAACATGTATTCAATAAATATACATTTTTTACACACTATATCCTTTCAGAAAGAGACCTGAAGACAATTCAAACATTTTCTGACGTTTTAATCTCCTGTTATATCTAAATAACTGACGCTCTGTTTTCTTAAATACCTACATGTAATACTCCACCATTTAAGAGCAAAATTGGCGGAGCTATCAGGGCTGCCGTTTTGCGTATAATCAATGCTATTTTTCAATTCACCGATGACTGCACCGGTTGAAAAAAGATTACACAGTTCAGTTTAGTGTCTGACTGTAATGCACGAAAATACTGTGATCTATAATCTTTCCTTAATCGATGGAAACTCCGTTGATTAATTAAAATATCCGCAAGTTTTTTAAAGTCATCGACGACTCCACCGGTTGAGAAAAGATTACAGATGCGAGTATTTTAGTTTATTACAGCCATGGACTGAACTGAACTGTGTAATCTTTTCTCAACCGGTGTAATCATCGGTGAATTGAAAAATAGCATTGATTATACGCAAAACGGCAGCCTTGGGAGCTATGCAGGTATCAAAGGAGATTCAAATATAATTAGTCACACTCATATCCCCCCCCCGTCCTCCCCCAAGCATCTCCTGAAAATGACGCCCGTGTCGCCACAAGCCGTGAGATAGGGAAACTTATTTTCTACGCTACCGTGTCTGTGGAAAAGTTCCCTTCGTCCAGGAAAGCAAAAGCGTTTTCCCAGAGTACGACGCTCGAAACAGTCGTCGTAGATCTGATCCCAGTTTTATGGCTCGGGATATCTCAATTATCCCGCTCCGTCGTATATTTTTTTCCTCTCCGCTCCTTTTATCGCGCTGAAAAACAGAGTAAGGGGACCGGGAATTGAACCAAGGAATTCATAAGCGCGTCTTGAAAATGTTTTAACTCAGTATTTTCCTCGATATTTATCTGGGGACGGGAGAATCGACGAGGGAGGCGCATTGGAATTTCAGCCTGTCATCAAATCGTCACCACTCAATATTTCCATGGAATTTATTTTAGGGGAGGATGGGACTGCCTTCCGCGAACCCTTCATAAACCTTGCATGAATGGAGCTCTTGCAAGGTTTTGCAAGGTTTCCCATAAGATCCAATGGAAGCAAGTTTGGAATCTAACGGCACCAATAGGCAACGCTGTGGTCCTGTCCTATATCCCAACATGGCGGACGAGTGTGATTTGTGTTGAAACTCATTTATTTCTGTAAATTCTGGAAAGAAATCTGAATGTTCCGGCCTCGCCTTTATTCTAATGACATTTCAGAATGAAAATTTCGCGGATCATGTCCTATATTTTTTTTTCCCGTGCAAATCCAGATGTAAACATCCTATATCCCAACATGGCGGACGCGAAATGAATTTGCTTCAAAATCCGACAGAGTTTCCGTTCTGATTGTATTATTCTGTGGTTTTGCTGTAGGCAAATGGAGTATTGATTCCAATGTAAAATGCTGCGGAAATAACGATGAGACCATATTAAAAAAGTCTAAAACTCACTCCTCGTAGAGCAAACTTAAGTTAAGTTTCGGGGTCCGAATCCGAGGTAGGTGCATACATGCAAGGGTGGTCACCCGAAATTTCAAGTTAAGTTTTCTCTGCGAGGAGTGAGTTTTAGACTTTTTTAATGGTCTCATCGTTATTTCCGTAGCATTTCACATTGGAATTGATACTCCATTTGCCTACAGCAAAACCGTGCAAGAGCTCCATTCTCTCAGTGTGGATAATTATTGATGAATGATCGATACAGTAGTTAGTTGCTGGATATAACCGACATGGATGGATACGGTAAGGATGGATGGTTGGATACGGACATGACCTTAGCCAGGGGGGAGGGGGGCTGATGGGGCAACAGAAAAAGAAAAAAAGGAAAGGAAAAAGAGGGGGAAAAGAACTGCAGCCACCCCCGAAAAAAATTTGAGAGTTGTAGCCACCCCCGAAAAAAAATCTTGGCTACGGTGAAGAGACTGAAACCGAGAGAGAGAGACATGAAATTAGACAAGAACGCGAAGATGAGACGAGCTTTTTATCGACACAGTCTCCCCTTTCACCCCCCCCTTTTCATCCCCCCTTTCACCCCCCCCTTTCACCCCCCCTTTCACCACCACCCCCCCCCTTTCACTGCTCAGCACTCTGCAAAGTTGGAAGCTGTTTATGATCCACCCGCACCGCACCGCATAGAGCCGAGGTCCCAAGTACACTTCACGACTTCCGGCGCGCAAACTTGAATCTCGAAACCCATTTTGCTTTTGCCTCTCGGATAGACATCGGTTTTTCCCACCTGTTGTCGTTCTAGCAGTGACGCGCATTATCACTGGCGCAAGGCGAGGCATGCGATTTGGCAACGTTCCCTTTTCCCACTTAAAAACATTACACTGTTAAAAAAAACGGGAGGCGGACGAAATAATCGAAGCGTTTTGCCCGCCTTAGAATTCGGCGGAGTGAGAATTAACGGAGTCAGAACAGAAGAGAGTAAAATTTGACGGAGTGGAAATGGACGGAGTGAGAATAGACAGAGTGCCTCTCATCCCGTGCGGAGTTTCTCTCACTTCGTTTATCCCCACTCCGTCAAATTTTACTCCTTCTGTTCTGACTCCGGTAATTTTCACTCCGCCGAATTCTAAGGTGAACAAAATGCTTCGATTATTTCGTCCTCACTCCGTTTTTTTTTTTTTTTTTTTTTTTAACAGTGTAGAGAGGTCAAATTGCATGGTCATCGCCGATGACAGCGAGCGTCCGACTTTTTTGGTGAATTTAAATAGAGAAAACACATTGTTGCCAAATTTCACGCCTCGCCTCTGCGCAATATGGTCTGACATCGTCAAAAAAAAAAAAAAAAAAAAAAAAAAAAAAAAAAAATCAGAAAGTCAATTTCTCATCAATTGGCACTAACAGATCCAAGAAATTGTCATTCTCTTTATTTTTTCCACATTAGAACGGATGTGTTAGAAAAGGACAGAGGAGGTGGCTGAAATCACATGACTGCCCCTAATCTATCCTTTTCTAACACACACTTTCTAATGAGAGGAGAGAGAGAGAAGGGCAGAGTCCTGGATCCGCCTTTGATCAATCAGTCATGTTATAAACATTCAAGTCTAATTCTAATCACAGACATCACTTTCAATAAGTCATTTAAACCTAGAATTACCACTGGAAAGTTAAAAATTAAGCTTGAAAGGTCGGAAACGATGATTTTTGATGACACTTCACTGATTTTTGGCAGCACTCCTTTTCAAGCTCAGACCCATCGTGTGGTGGTTCTTGAATTGCGATGTATCGATTGTCATCTACTTTTAATTCTGATCACTTGCGGTCTGATCGGCTGCTGACATATAAAGTGACCTTTGGTCAACAATCAACGAAGGAGCTGTTGGACGTTGTTTTGTTACGACCCCAAAAATTCCTGACCTTCCATTGGGGTCCAAAAATTTTGCCCCACTCAGGACATTTTTCTGCGAGCGCCCATGGAGCTGGTTGAAAGTAGGGGAAATACAAATTTATTGGAAACGCCTCTACATCGATGACCTTTACATCCATCACTCATCACAGAGTTATATTCGAGTTTTTACAGCCAGGGCAGTATACGGAATAGACCGAAACGAATATATAAGAAAACATTTATAAATATGAAATAGCAGCTCTTGGCCTCTTCATCACTCCTTCGACACGGTCTCAAGAAAATACGAGTTTCAAGAAACGAGGATGAACAACTTAAATAACTAATTTTAATCATGTGCAACTACCGTCATAAATTAATAAGAGCATATACCCTTTAGCTGAGTGAATAAAGTGGGGGATTAAACGTTACAGAGCACTAACAATATTTACACCTTTAAAGGTGGGGAACTCGGTGGGGAAAGGGAGGGGGAGAGGGGAGGGGGTGATAGTGCAGTGCATCGTCATGTAAAGCACTGGATCGGCAAATAAGTATAAATAACCTTTTCCTACCCTCCTCGAAGCTCCTTTACAAGGAAAAAGGTAAGTAATCATTTTATAAAAGGTCGGGTGTACTCTAACCGAGATATATTACGTCTTCGCCCCTTCGCGCGTACAACATTATCGCATAGCGCTAAACTATTTATATAAGCATCGTTTAAGACTCGGCGCTAAACGACGGGGATAAGGAAAGCGGGCTTTGGGGGGTGGGGGGGAGGCAGAGATAGGGTCTATGTCGCGAAGGAACATAATTTGTCAAAGTGCGTTTTTTTTTTTTTTTTTTTTTTTTTTTTCCCCCCTTCCCTCCCCCATTAAATCCTTCAGGCTGCACTTGTTACTTCATTTCGGCGAATCATTACGTATAAAATTGTGGCGCGTCGGTAAAACGGGACCCGTAAACGTAAAGTGTACTCTTCCAAAGAAAACTTGATCGGGGGAAATTTTTGCGAAACTTTTGGGAAAAGAGCAGACTTGATGATGTCTCGATGAGTTCGTTGTCGCAGTAAGTACACAACACATGTTCATAGTTTTGTTTCAGAGGTGGTGTCACTAAGACAGTAAGGCGTAATCCAGGAAGACAGTTTCTCTCTCTCTCTCTCTCTGTCTCCCCTCTCTCTCTATTCTTTCCCCTCCACCTCACCCCTCTCACTCTTTATCGATTAATGTGCTTGTGTTGTTGAATGAGGATGGAAAGCACGCACTCAAATCACGTATTTTTTTTGCCCCTCCTCCACAAAAAAACAAACGCTATGCTAGCGTTGACAAAAAATTTTGGTAGAAAAATTACATACACAAAGATTTTTTTTTTTTTTTTTGGATTTAAAAAGAAATATTTTTGAATTATATGACAAAAAGACGTATTTTAAAATTGAAACTACGTTATGTTAAATTTAAAAAAAAAAAAAAAAAAACTTTTCAATAGATCAAAATACCGAATTTTTCATTTAAAAACAATTATTTTTACTTTAAAAACAATAATCAATTTTAGTTTAAAAATGAATTCAATTTTTTTTTTTTTTTTTTTTTAATTCAAAACATTTTTTTTTTCTGTGTAGCAAGATGATGCTTGGGTAGAGCTAACCAAAGGTTTTGTATGCCCACCGTAAGAATTTTTTTTTGGTTTGAATCAAAGATATGGTTGGCTCAACTAAAATATTTAGCTGGGTCACTTTTCTATCAAAGGTTTTGTCAGCTCTACCTGTTTCTCTTTTTTCTGCGATCCATCCTTTCTCTTTCGCATTCTTGTCTACCTACGGACAAAATGAAAGAAAGACAAGTTCCTAAAAGCACAAAGCTAGGTTATGTT
Organism: Trialeurodes vaporariorum; assembly: GCA_011764245.1. NCBI lineage: Eukaryota > Metazoa > Arthropoda > Insecta > Hemiptera > Aleyrodidae > Trialeurodes > Trialeurodes vaporariorum. Next base: position 67,982,427 of record VMOF01000388.1, read on the forward strand.
AGGTTAGGAGAAACTCAGGGCAAAGCTTGCAACAGGTGTCCAATATTCCAGCGCAGCATTTTGTCCATTTAAATGCACGAAAAAGGTCGAGTTATTGGAGGAGCACAGTGCACTCCCTCTAATCGATATTCTGCATGGATTTAAATGGAGGAAAAACAGCGTTGCCAAATTACACGCGACGCTACTTCTTTTATAACACGGTAGGCATAGCATGTAGTTGAGCTATACGACTGAACCACTAACATAAGATTGATACATTTAATACAAAAATACTGTGATATGGAGCAATTTATTATCCGCCTCTGGCCTTTCGTTTCACAGTACATGATCGAAAACACGTTTGAAAGTTACGGAATTGGCAAATTAAATGAGATTACTTATACAATGAAATTTAAAGGGGGCAAAGACTGTTAAGTACGCATTAGTCGCAAATTCTATTTTAAATTATTACTTCGACTCAAAGGGTTATCGTCTCGTTTGGAAAGCAGAGTGTGACGTTTTTGAACGGCATTGTATGACGTTACACAAATCCGGCCGTTACAATCAACGATAATGCGATCTACTTACCACATGTTGCTTGTAAATATTCTCCCGTCCCATATGGAGCGGCGTCTACACTCCTCACCCTCCTCGCCCCCCCCCTCCACACCCCACAAGTTTCCTGCGGGCATGACTTTTAAAATGTTCCGACCATGTTCTGTGCAAAGCTTAATGTGTTCGGACTGTGTGCGTAATTTGAGATGTTTGCAATCGTTTGTTTTTATGATGGTTCGTTTTTGTGTCGGCGTGAATTCGCTTTTGGAGGAGACAAATAAATATACCGACAGGGAAAAGAGGGGAGGGGTGAGAGAGGGAGAGGGGGAGGGGGAGGGGGAAGAAGGGAGGGGTTAGTGTTGCAATGCTCTCTGCTCCTGCCGTAAAAAACACTGAGCTGGCGAACATTATAGTGCGAGGCAATGTTGCCAGATTTCCCTGTAAATTACCAAATTTTGCATTAAGTTAAATGGGGGAAAAATCGCATGGTTATCCGAAAAATTGCAACACTGGTCCGAGGCCAACTGGGCATCCAACTTAGCAACCGTGAGTGAACAAATATATAACTTCGCAAACTGACTCCAAAATACGATGTTGTCAAACTTAACAATGAACGATGTTTTTTTTTTTTTTTTTTTTTTTTTTTTTTTTTTTTTTTTTAAATGGATATTAAAACCTATTTTGAAACAGTTATCAATGAAGAGAATCTTAGTGGAATCGCGATGGTTTACAGAATTATAAGAGTGTAAAACGAACAACAGCAGCTAGGAAAATGAAAATTTGCACAATGAAAAATCTGTCTACAAATCTGGAGTAAAAATCGCAGCGGAGTAACTTTCACTATCATGCGCGGTAATAATAAAGTCGAAGAGGGTGCGCAACGCCTCCTCGGTGGAGTATCATCATTTTTTAACTCCGTAGAACAGCGCTTCCCAACCGGTGGTCCGTGGTCCAAGTTTTGGTGGTCCGCGAAGACCTTTCCGAATTGTTCCCATTTTTTTCGCCCAAAAGTGGAAACATTGAATTTGTGACCAACATTTTTTTATGTTGCAAAAAAAAAAAATAAAGTTATCAATTGAATGAGTCATAACCTAAATGTTTATAAGTTTATAAAATTCCTCTTTCGAGGTTTTCGTTTTTTGGTTTTTTAAATTCAAAATTAATTTCAAAATTGCAAGTTTTCAATTATTGTTTTTGTTCAATAATTATCTCATCGGTTCCCAACCGGTGACTGCATTTAAAATAGCAGGGCAGGTTAGTTTTTATTTCCTCCTTCCATTGTTAAAGAAAAAAAAGAAAAAAAGGTAATCGATTATTCATTTTTTCAAGTTGGTGGTCCGCGGCCTCCACCGATCGTCCGATTGGTGGTCCGCGACCAAAAATGGTTGGGAACCGCTGCCGTAGAAGATCAAAGTATGACTATCTCTCTCCTCCTTTTCGCACAATTTTCTACTCCTTAAATATCTTACTCTGAAATTTGAAAACTAAGTACATAACCGGGAGAAGTCATGGCTTCTATGTTACTGGAAAGGCAGTGAACATTTCCACAGTATACGTATCTAAACAAAACTTAACGTTGGAGAATCGGCAAATGACTTCCTGGTGGTCGGAAGGTTGAACTAACATCTTCCATTTGATTTGCATTGGATGCAACAGTGGCGCACTCTGGTAGTCGGAAGGTTACAACTCAATTTTCCCATCTGATTACATTGTGAAACGACAATCGCCAGCTCTTCCCTATAGAGTTTCGCTGCTCTGTAGATGGAGTATACTGTGATAGAGTGTACCGAGAGTTAAGGGAGGAAAATTCTATCAAGGTGGGTGCGCACGCCTCATTGGTGGAGTATCATTAATTTTTTAACTCCGGAGAAATGCAAATTATGACTATATCTACTCCTTTTCGCACCATATTACCTACTCTGCGAAAATATCATACACTGAAAACTAAGTACATTGAAAGTTCGTTGTGTGGAACGTTCTCTAAGTGAAATATCTCGCCAAGTGGACTTTTTTTCTTCAGCACCATGAAACCTTCCATGCTCAGACCGCAATTCTGGCTCTAAGTGGAATTTTCGCAGAGTGGAATTTTTGTTAGGGCAAGACCGAAGTGCTACACAACGAACTTTCACTGTACGTAACCGGGAGAAATCATGGCTTTTACGTAACCGGCGAGCCGGAGTGAACATTTCGAACAACGTTCGCTTGACATTTTGTCCAAATGGGGCTCTTGCAAACTTTTGCTGTGAGCAAATGAATAGTCCATTCTGATGTAAAAACCAGCAAAAATAACGAAAATCACACTGAGAAAGTTTAAAATTCAGTAATAAACCTATACAAAACTACATAAATGGCAAGATCGTAATGGCGGTTCGAAGCAGGCATCATGGGAGATTCCTATTTAATATGCTACTTTTTCATTGGAAACACAGAGATAAGACTCAATTTAGATAGGAATCTCCCATGATGCCTGCTTCGAACCGCCATTAAGCTCGATTCTGAGGGTAAATTTCGTGATTTTTTAGTGTACTCATCGTCATTTTTACAGGTTTTTAAGCAAGAATCAACTCTTCAATCCCGTGTAGCAAAAGTTCGCAAGAGCCCGATTTAGAGCATCAGTGTAAATAAAAGCCGTCAGCGATTCGGCAACGTATGAGAGCAGCAGGAGGCGGCTAATATCCGCGCTGTGGCGATCAATCGAAGCTTGTTTCGAGTAAAGTCACGTGCGTCTGAAGTTTGAATTAGTATAACTTTGTTTATGATTGTGTATACTGTAGTCAGTGCTCAGTACTCATTGCTCCGGCTTGGCTGTGTATGCATAGTATACGATACGATACAATCCTGCTCAGTCGCTTATCCCCTCCCCTCCCCTACCCCCTCCCCTACCCCCTCCCTTCCTACCGCGCCCCGTCACCCCCCTCCCTTCCCGTCATCTGAAGCCGAGTAGCCATCAGCATCAACGCGACAGCGTGGTGATGGGGTCGGTAGAGGAGAAGGGGGGGTGGTTATGGAGGGGGGAGGGGTGGGGTGTTACAGGGATGGTGGAAGGGATGGGTGAAGAGGGGGAGGGGGGGGGACGGAGTAGGCTGTAGTGGCGAGTTCGCGGGGGAGGCGGTAAGGCCGATCATTATATGCGTCTCAAAATAAATTATTAATTTAATTAAACCCTCCCTCCCGGAAATTAATTTAATGAAACCCTTCCTCCCTCCCTCCCTCCCGGCCGAACCGGGATCGTCTCACTATACTTTGAAAAGAACTGATTTCTCTGCGTTTCAGACCGAAACTGATGAAACTTGGAAGGTTTTGTCCATTTTTTATTCAATTTCCGTAAGCATATATTCACCCCTCCACAGTTGTACAGCTGAACAATTTTTTTTTTTCGAATATTCATTCTTTTCAGGGAATCAGGTTATTATAGCTCGCTCTACCAAAAAAAAAAAAAAGGTTCCGTTCCCGACCGTACTGTCAGCGAATTTTATAATCTCAGTCGACGCCTTAGATTTTAGCTCAGATAGGCAACCAGCGATGCTTGAATTCATTTTACACCCCCATACCATCCCATGCCGTCACTCGTCTATACCATGTCGGCACCCCTTGATTAATACGCTACTCTCTCAGAGATCACCGGCCGCAATGGCGGATCCAGGAATTTGTCTATCTCTCTCTCTCTCCTCGCCCATTTTAACACGTGGATTAGAAAAGGACAGGTTAAGGGCGGTCATGTGACTATATCCTTTTCTATCACGTGCGTTCACTTCTTTCCTTTTAGGCTGTAAAATAATGTTCTCAACTGGAGAAAATCGAATGAAAAAAGAAAAAGAAAAAAATGGCACACTACTTTTCCATCTCTCTTCCGTATATTACAAGTTACGAAGGCAATTCAAAAAGTTGCATCGATAGCTCGAACGGTGCGAGGGGAGCCATTAAAGTTAAGCTCGATAAGCGAGAGGAATGGAAGGCAAACGTTGTTTATAACGAACTCGAAGGAACCAGCGTACGAACGTCGAACAAGCCAATTTCATTGGCTATCGAATTCAATCGAGGAACGCAAAAGCTCGGGCCATTTTTCCTCGGCGAGCGCTCGGATTTACAGGAAAAAGGATTGGCTTTATTTCGAAGCTGATAGAAGAGAGAAAAGGGCGATTGGAGGAGGGGCGAGGGGGAGAGAGAGAGAGAGAGAGAGAGAGAGAGAGAGAACGAGAGAGAGAGAGAACGAGATAGGAAGGGAAAGAGAGAGAGGGAGCGCGAAAAAATGGATATTTTGTCAATTCGATGCTGGACCATTCTGATTCTTGGTTCTGACCAAGATGAATCATGTAGCTTTACGCCAAGTACGAGGAAGTCAAAAAATGTTTGGAAAAAAGAGAGTGTGTTGGGGGGGGGGAGTTGTGCTCTGAGAAAATGACACGAATGTTACCCTTTTCTTACTCTCGGTCTTGAAAACATACCGATTCGGGGCGCTAAAGGAAAGCGGAGGAATCTTAAGGGGGGGGGGAGAGAGAGAGAAACGGACGGCGCACAATGGCAGAACGAATAATAAAACTGTCCCCGAAAAAAGAACCCCCGTTATTTCAGGAAGGGAATTTCGCTCAGAAGATGAGAATTTTTGATCGCCAGAAATCTCTTTTAAAAAATTGTGAATTGCTTTTGAAATATTGTCTTCATTGAATTATGAAATTGTTTTGAAATTTTTGAAATAATTGTTTGTTCAGAAATTGTTTTTGATGAAATCGCGAAAAATCTGCACCGAAAACTGCTCGTCATTTCGAAACTAAATTCTGGCGGTGTAAAAAGATATTTCAGACACCGAATAAGTGTTGCTTTTCCGACTGCAGAATTTCCGTTCAAGAATAACGTAAGTTCTTTCCGGAACGATTTAAACATCCACACTCTTCTTTTCATCAAAACTATTTTCCTCACAATCAGCGCAAAATAAAAATGGCTACAACACTATGGCTCCATGCGGTCAACCCATATGTTAACTACAGGAATATTTCAAAAATAGTTAAAATCACACAAAAGTAGATTAAAATGAAACGTTCACCTCATTTGACCGACTGTCGGGGGAAGAAATTGCATTGCAGTGAAAAGCATCAATACTGACCTGGAACACAAAATCATACACAAGAAATTAGTACCGTGGTAAAAAAAAGAACTTGTCGATTAGTTTATAAAACGAAAAGTTAGATAAATCACTTGAAAATAGCGTTACGAACAAAAGAAATTAGCGTTATGATTATATTTACGAAAATGTACTCATACACAATAACGTCGTTTAAGCAAGATTCAAATATGACTGTCATTTAAAGTGTCATATGGGGGAGGTGGGAGGCCCACATAATTTCTCTGTTAGACTGTAGTAAATAAACATGCCTATACGTCAATTTTACCCAGTATTGAGAAAGATGCACTCAACCTGCATTTTGACTCGTTATGTAACAGCCATCTTGGAGTTTTGTTGTAACGCATTTATTTAAGTTCGCAGTAAATTTTGATGCCCCCCCCCCCCCCCGTGAAGCTACATTATAGAACTGACCCTCTTTATTGAACGACGAATATCAAAGAAAAGAAAAGAAAGAAAGAAAAAAAAAAACACTTTGGTAGCGCTGACAAACTTTTAGGAGAAAAATAATAGTTGAGCTAACCAACTTTTTGATTCACCCGGCAAAATCTCTTAAGTCTCTTACTTAAGTCTTTTTCTAGGTCATTTGTGTTAGAAGGGTCTTGTCAGCGCTATCATAGCGCTTTTTTCTGTGATCAGGTGAAAAGATATCATTGGGGGTAAAACAAAGTAGCGACTCAAATATTCATTTTCGTCTTAGCTAATTTTAGATTCTGACGCAAGATAAGAACGATTAGCCGATATGTTCCAAATCAACCGACAAAAACACAGAAAAACAGAGGAAAACACTTTAGCAGCGCTGAAAAGGCCTTTGGTAGAAAAATGACCCAGCAAAAGACTTTAGTTGAGCCGACCATACCTTTGGTTCATCCAGCAAAATCTTTTTATAGTTAGGCTTACAAAACCCTCGGTTAGCTCTACTAAAATCTTTTGCTGCATCATTTTTCTACCAGAGGTTTTGTCAGTGCTACTAAAGTGGGTTTTTTTGTCTGTTTTTGCTGCTCAGTAGTACTACTTCAGTGGTTTTTTTTTTCCTGTTTTTGCTACTCAGTTCCGAAGAACATTCTCTTCGATCAACTGTGTGTCGAAGCGCAGAACGTGCTCTTCGCTGCGAAAAAACACATTTCCAAACGAAATAAATCTCCGCAGGTCTTTTCAAAGCTTCCCTTAACAAGTTTTATTCTTTTTGTCGTTGCTGAGGAACGTAAAATCCAGCTGGATATTGAACCCATTGAGAAGAAGCCGGGAGGTCCATAATTTCATAGTTTTTTATTTTTTCTTTCGTCTCCATTTTTCCCCCTTTTTATTTTCATTAATGCAGCGACAAAAGCGGCGGATCGTTCAAGGAACCAACATCCTACAGATGCGTAAAAACATCCAACACTTTCCGTTTGGTCACATATTCAATTGCACACACACTTTTACTTTGTAGATAATTGTGTCTAGAAATGTCTCTAGTTTATGATCCTGGTTCATTTATTTATTTATTTTTCATTTTTCGGTGTATTTTTTCATTTTTAAAAATGCTCATCACATTGGTAACCTGTGCTGTGTTTTTTACTCCAAGTTGGCAGCTATGATTAGTGATTTTCCCTCCATAAAAAAATTATCGGTTAGGTTTCAGGGTAAACAATAACAACCCAAGCAGAAGTCTGGAAAGTTTCAACTCTCTGCGGTAAGTACTTTTCTTTTTATACTAATATCAAATAAGTCACCTACAGATGTAGCATCCGTTACAAAAAAGAGGGTTTTTTCCTCTCTCAGTACTCAGGAAATGTATATTTTAGTTTGACATTTTTATTTCATGACATTTACATGCTTCTGTATGCCCCAGTATTTTTTTCAAATTTTTAACTGAAATAATTAAATGAAAAATTGAGCTGCAAATAGTGTAGCATCCGTTACGTAACGGATGCTACACACCCTTCTATTAAAAGATTCAACCTTTTGAACCAAAAATTACTACTCAATACTTACAGGATTAAATGTAGAGTGGGTAACTTGTATTCTAGGAACAATTTTTAAACTCAGGGAGGTGAATTTGAAGTTTTCTTCGGTATTCATCAGTTACAATTTTTCTTGATCAACATTTAGAGCTGAGCGACTCATTTTAAGTTTACACTTTCAAAATTGTGCAGCTGAGGCTTGTTTTGTTCCTAGAATACAAGTTGCCCACTCTACATTTAGTCCTGTAAGTATTGAGTGGTAATTTTTTCTTCAAAAGGTTGAATCTTTAAATAGAGGGGTATGTAGCATCCGTTACGTAACGGATGCTACAAAATTTGTAGTTCAATTTTTTATTTAATTATTTCAGAAAAAAATTTGAAAAAAAATACTGGGGCATACAGAAGCACGTGAATGTATTGAAATAAAAAAATTAAACTAAAATATACATTTCCTGAGTACTGAGAGAGAAAAAACCCTTTATTTTGTAACGGATGCTACAGCCTCAGGTGACTTATTTAATGTTAGAAAGAATAAAAAGAAATAAAGCACTTACCGCAGAGTATTTCAACTTTCCTGACTTCTTTGTGGGTTGTTATTGTTTACACTGAAACCTAATCTATAATTTTTTATGGAGGGAATATAACTAATCAAAGCTGCTATAAAAGTTGGATTAAGTATCAAAAATGTCATTTTTTTAGTTTAATTTTGATTCTTATCAAAAATTACTCTTGGAGAAGGGAAAACAACATCCTCTGTAGAATATACTTCATTCAAACGGTTTGGAGTACACTTTGAATTCCCAAAATATCAGCTTTGGCCATCATAAGAAAAAAAGGGTCTAGTAAGCATTTTATCCCTTAATATTCCAATTATTCATTTATTCTCCCTCTCATTCATTAAAAACTAATCTTAAAACATATAATTTACTTAAAAAATCAATAAAAAACCTTATTTATACCCACTTGTGCATAATGATTTCGCACGCGTAGCATCCGTTACAAATGGCTGTAGCATCCGTTACATGGACTTTACTTTTTTCAAGGCTTAATTTTGATGAACATGAAAATGTCTGCCCAGAATATTGTGACACATACCCTTGGCAATCACTCAGATTTTTTTCAGATTTTTTGATTAGTTCAATTCACAGAGTATTGACTTCGATTATCATGCGGCAAAACTGAGGCTCAAATGGCGTAGCATCCGTTACGCTCATTGTATCAACAATAACTTGGTGAAATATGGTTGAAACTTTAAAAACCTGCATATGAAAATGTTCTACAAAGTGAATGGCATCTCTTTGCACAACTTTTATCAAGCCCAAAAATAATAAAACTACAAAAAAATGCATTTATGTGCGTGTGACTGTAGCATCCGTTACCGTGGAATGGCCCTTTAACCTATAAACCTTTAACCTTTGACCTTCTTCCTCCCTAGATATTTGTAACGTGGACTCTCAAGGTCACTCCGTACGGGTCTCCTTTGATGGACATGATGGAAGAGACAAATTATACATGGCAGAGCCCAGTGGCGCACCGAGAACTTCAGTTTGGTTTCACTGCAAATTTTCCATTTTCTGAGGCCTTAGGGGGGGGGGGGGGGTTGAAAGCAATTTTGGCCGAAGATGACCTTTCGCAGGGCAAAATCTTGATGCCTAGGGGGGGTTTTGACCCTAAAACCACCCCTTCGGTGCGCCACTGGCGGAGCCACCTACCTTAAATCCTCATTGTGCAATCAACGACTAAAGAAACACTCTTCAGCAGAATTTTCATGAAGACTTTTTGAAGTCATAAATGAACAATCGATTTTAGGTTATCTTTCAACATGTTCGTTACAACGAGCTAAAACTTTAGAGTGGCAGCGGATTGGTCCACCTTGTGCCACACAGGGTAGAAGGAATCCCGGGAAAAAGCGGAATTTGGACGGCAGATTCCAAGGTTTGAGGTTAAATTTTGTAGGTCGTTTCCAGCCGCGGCGATGCCCGAGTTTTTTTACGAAACGACCGGAAACGACCTACAAAATTTAACCTCAAAGTTGATTTTTACGGCAAGATGGATGGCGGCGCCCTAGGTGACAACAGTGAACCAGCGGAACGTTCCTTGATTTGCCACTCTAAAGTTGTAGCTCGTTGGTTCATTATGATGAAACAAACATCAATGCACTTACACTGAGATAATTCTTTTTTTAATCCAAGGTGTATTTCGTTTGTGTTAAAGAAACTGCACTGTGAAAGATTACACAGAAAAAAACAGAGAAAAAAAGGGGGGAAATTTTGATTAGTTAGGATCTGGCGCTGCTATCGTTATTTTTGCAGGTTTTTACATCCTAATCGGTCCATCAATCACCTCAGACAATGGCGTACGCAGGAATTAGTCTCTCTTGCTCTTTTCCCGTTTGAGGGTATGTATTAGAAAAGGAAATGGATAGGAGCTAAAGTCACAGAATAATACAATCAGAACGGAAACTCCCATAAGAGCCAATGGAATCAAGTTTGGAATTTAACGGCACCAATAGGCAACGCTGTGGTCCTATATCCCAACATGGCGGACATGTGTAATTTGTGTTGAAACTCATTTATTTCTGTAAATTCTGGAAGGAAATCTTAAGTTTCCGGCCTCACTTTTATTCTATAGGCATTTTAGAATGAAAATTTTGCGGATCATGTCCTGTATTTTCTTTTTCGAATTCGAATCCAGATGTAAACATCCTATATGCCAACATGGCGGACGCGAAATGAATTTGCTTCAAAATCCGACAGTTTCCGTTCTGATTGTATTATTCTGTGCTAAAGTCACGTTCTAGCAGCGTTGCCAGGTCGAGGGTAAAAATAAGCAGTATCGTCCCCATTTAAATCAATCCAAATAAGCGTACGTTTTTTTCACCCCAATCTGGCAACACTGCGTTCTAGCCCCTGTTTCTGTCCTTTTCCTACACACGAGTTCAAATGGAGAAAGAGAGAAAAAGACTAATTCCTGTGCACGCTGCTGACCTCAGACCAAAGTTTGCAACATCCCCATCACTGAGGCACTATATTTGAAAGCACATATTGAGTTAGCAATGTGGACTCCAGAAGTTGTTAGTGTCACCATCACTTTTTTTTTCTCACTATGGCTGTAACACACGTCACACTTCACGGGGAAACTTCATTAAATCTGCAGCAAAAAGCTTGAATAACAAGCAACAAGCCCTATTGAACCAACGCGTGTTTATATCAACTAATTTTAATAATAGCCCGAATCCTACGCTCAAACTAACAGTAAAAGGTTTACCTTTTTCATCTCTATTTTTTATTCTTTTTTTCGGAGGGGCGGCTCCACCTCAAATAGTCAAAGTGTTTTTTTTTTTTTTTTTCTTTCTTTTTTTTTTTTTTTTCTTTTTCGCAAAACACTCCAAATAACAAACAGGAAAGGCTCTCAAACATTACAATAGACGAATGAGTCCGATCCGATGCCATTTTCATCAGACGACTCCAATGAATCAATTTCGCGATTGAGAGAACGTTTCGATACCGATTCATGATATTTTTAAAACTGGTCCGTTGTTTGCACAATACGGTAGAATTTTTGCAGCGAATATAGTGATTGTTTGAACAAAGAGGCATTTATCGAGAAATTTTATGAGACTCTCCGGAATATTCTGCAGCAAAAAAGTTTTAGGTCGAGTTTAAATCTACGGGCCAGTTTGCGCAGTCAATAGATTACACTTTCGCTGATTAATTTTCATCTAAAACGGGGCTCTTGCAAACTTTTGCTCTAAGCAAATGAATAGTTTTGAATGTAAAAACCAGTTGAAATCTTGAAAATCACACTAAACAAGTCTAAAATTCAGTAAATGTCAAAGCTAGGCAGGGATCATGGGAGATTCCTGTCTAATTTGTCACTTTCTCTGCGGAAACACAGAGATAAGTCTCAATTTAGATAGGAATCTCCCACGATACCTGCGTAGCTCCGCCATTCAGCCTGATTCTGATGATTTTGTAAGTTCTGAGTGCACTCATCTTCATATTAACAGGTTTGTGTGCAAGAATCAACTCTTCAATCACCTGCAGCAAATTTTTACAAAAGCCCCATCCTCAGTTTTGGTCAACATGAGTAATTGTTGACAGCAATATGACAGCGTTACTAACGGCCCATTCACAGAAATGAATCAATACATGTAAGTATAATAAGTAAAAAAAAAAAAAAAAAATATGATAGTAAAAGAAAGATTACTTAATAGCTTGCAAAACTCTTTTCGCTGTACTAAGAACCCTTTATTCACGGTACATAACAACGCGGTGTTAGATAAGGTAATGATACAACGATACAAGCAAAGACGGACAGCGAGACAGTCGATGCAAGTACTTTGCAGATAAATCATCACGGCGGAGTAAGGTTAGGTCGACTTGGACTTGGTTTCTCTTATGCTATAGTGTACGTTACGTTGCATGCGTTGGATGTTGGATAATCTTTCGGTGTTCGGTGAAGCACCCGACAACATTAATCTGACCAGTTGAGTTTTTCCTCCCAGCTTCTTTTGAGAATGCCCAGTGGGGGGTTACTGCTTGCGGGATGGACGCAGAAAGAGAAGGAGAGGTGGAAGGGAAGGATGGGCTATTGTTATTAGCCTTTTATCAATCATAACTCTTCACCGGATCATCTTTCTCACCAAGCTCACCGAGCTCACCAAGTCACCACCCACCCGGCGTCCATCCATCGCACAGAACATTCACCATTCAACGTACATACACACAGCTCTCACTGCTCACCGGGCGTCGTCTAAAGGTTAACTGAATCGTTTCAACAACTCGTCATAAATCTATGAGTAAGCGGAAAAGTCTACGGTCGAAAGTATAATACGGGCGCCTTCAATTTTTCTTCGGCTCCATTTGTATGATATTTTTCACTTTCGAATGTAAGTATGTTGGACGCGTACAAACGGAGCTGGAGTGCCTGTCTTGCGAGTAGAGTTCGAGAGTTTGTTTCAGCATTGAATTTGAAACAATTGGATACGAGGCGAGTTGATCGAAAATAGACTAAATTAAAATACAATGGAGAAATTTAGATTTCAGGAAGATCCTGTCTCCCATTTATTTATAAAGTATCACTAGGAGGGAATTAGAGGGAAAATCACAGATCAGAATTATCTAGTACAATGACTTTCAAAAGAAAGTATTCTGATAGAAATTTTCACTCTTCCATTTCTCGACCAGTTTTTAACATAATTGCAGTTTTCAGGTATTTCAGCATCTATAAGAGCATTGCCGCCATTGCCACTTGAAAGTATGCCTTAAAAAATCTAAAACTCTTTAGAAAATAATGGACAAAATAATCAAGGACCGTTTCAATGAGAGGACTTTCTTTTTGAAAGTCATAGTACATTCATAATTGCAATAGATATCGGTGCAGAGCGAACCAATGGGGCTCTATCAAACTTTTGCTGCAGAGGATTGAAGAGTTGATTCTTCCATAAAAACCTGTAAGAATGACGATGAGTACACGAAAAAATTCCGAAATTCACTCTCAGAATCGGGCTTAATGGCGGAGAGGCGCAGGTATCATGGGAGATTCCTATCTAAATTGAGACATATGTCTGTATTTCTGAAGAGAAAATGACATATTAGACATGAATCTCCCATGTCATTACGATGTTGCCGTTATAGCAGTTATGAGAGTTTATTACTGCGTTTATTTTAGACTTTCTTAGTGTGCATGATTTCCGCTGGTCTATACATCAGATTGGGCTTTTTATTTGCTTATTGCAAAAGTTTGAAAGAGCACCATTGATTCATGAGTGTCGACGTATTATGAGGCATGACATATACCTTTGCTAAATTCGTATAAGTCTGTGCATGGCGGCCAGTGGCGGCTCGTGCAATGTGGCAACAATGGACTCCCTCCATTTAAACCTATGTAAAATAATCGATTCTTTGGTGAGGCGCTGTGCCTCACCTAGAATCGATCTTTTAGCACAGATTTAAATGGCAAAATAGCTCTGTTGCCAGATTGCACGAGCCGCTACTGATGGCGGCTTGTGCCATTCGGCAGCAACATTTTTCCTCCATTTAATTTTACACACAAAAATCGATTGTTGGTGGAGGGCTGCTTCACTATCAAATCGATTGTTTTACCTACAATCAAATGGAGGAAAAACACCGTTGCCACATTGCACGAGCCGCCACTGCGGCAAGATATGAGCGGAATAAACTTTTTTTTCACATGAAATGAGAACAACCAGCGGGCCGATCCTTGAAATTCACGACTTTTGGGAAGACTGGATAAGAATGGAAAACGGTGATTGGTGGAGACGAGTCACGTGGTTGCCCAGTCTAATCAAAATACGGAATGGATTAGATAAGTTATCGGGTAAGTACTCCAAGACTGCCCGATAAATTATCTAATCCATTCCGTATTTTGATTAGACTGGGCAACCACGTGACTCGTCTCCACCATTCACCGTTTTCCATTCTTATCCAGTCTACCCAAAAGTCGTGAATTTCAAGGATCGGCTGGAACCTTAAATAATAAAGTCTAAACTAGACGGAAATAGACTGAGATATTATTTTTAATTTAAAAAATGAAACAAAATAAGACGAAAAATAGTTCAAACGGCATTATTATAGAATAAATTAAATCAAAAACTCACTAGCGCGGATAAAATTTTGAAAAAGTTTGAAAAAAAAATTTATTCGCGCCCAAAAAAAAAAAAATTATTGGCGCAAGTGAGTTTTTGATTTAATTTATTCTGAATTTAGTGCTTGTGTCGTTCTCCTTTTTATTAATTTAAGGCACTGATATAAGCTCAATCCATGCCGATAGAGCTATGTGTTTTTCTAGATGGTTAAACTGAGCCTTCAAATACTCGATACTTTAGGTAGCTTCAAATGCGAGCAAAACACTGCGTCACACTGTCTCAGTCTATAAATAAAATATAATCAAATGAAGAGAGCGGTTTTGAGCGCGCAGTTGAATAATCGGGAAGTTGGAGAAACCCTAGCTTGGGAGTTTGATTCATTCTGAACTCGACGATTCTTTAAAAGGTGGAAAATGAAATCCGAAAACGCGCGACTCCGGGGGTTGCGGTGGGGTGAGGGGGGGACTTTCAAAGTTCGTATTTGTATGCCGTTGCCCTCGCTCAGTCGCAAAGTGGGATCGAATGGCATGCAACTTTGAACTTATTTTCGGGTTGAGACATATAATTCATTATTGTTCACCAACTCTGCGGATTCTATAAACGTCAAATGAACTTCGAACAACTTGACAAGTATTCTTGCGTCGAGCTGGAATATAAAATTAGTTTTCGGTGCAGGAATAAGATTTTTTGAAACTCACTTCTTCAAACGACGCCACGATTTAATCGAAATGTATAACCCTTTTTTACACCCAGGTTGAGAAGACGGATACCTGATTTTGGCACCTGCTATAGATGTTATGGTAATGTTAACCAGAAGTATATACTATGTTTTGACTAGGTACTAGGTGATGTTACCTGATTGCATGTCGAATTTACTCAAAGTATTGGTAAATGTACCATACTTCTGGTCAAGTTTACCATAACATCTAGCAGGTGCCAAAATCAGGTATCCGTATGGTTATTTTCACTAATCTTTTTTTCCGTATACATCGCGGTGCTGAATTTGCATATACCCTTGCGTGAGGGCGCTCGAGGAATCTTAGTAAAATTTTAATAATTTGGAGCCGCAATACGGGCAAACTTTTGCAACCGGGGACTGAAGAGTTGATCATGTATAAAAACCTGTAAAAATGACGACGATCATAATCGCAAAAAGGTCGCATTAATTGTTTGATTTAATGGCCTAAATTTCCGTTAAAAAATGCGCTTATGGGGAAAAGCATTGAATCGGAGTTTCTTTGGAATCAGGGGTCCTTGGACTGCAATCGATACGATATATCGCTCTACTAAAACAGTCTATAGTTTGCAAGAGCCTTTAACCCTTTACTGCGCAGTCCCCCCCGTTCGAAAACATGATTTTTCAATTGATTTTGACTCAAAATCGAAAGGGAAAAATAGTGAAAAAACTCCTAGCATTAATTCTTGCGCCCAAGAGATCTTCAAAGTACTAAATTTAACATGGACCCTGTAAAGGAGAAAATCAAGGTCAAACGGTTAAATATGTGTTCTAATGCTCAGATGGCGCCCAACGTGGGGACTTGCTTTTTTAGACTTCAGTGAAAAATCGAAACTTCTCCTTGATACGTGCATTGTGCCGGAGGGATGAAGACATGGAAAAAAAATGATATTTTAACTTTAAGAGTTCAAATGTATAAAATATCGATGAACGTTGAGTTTAGAATCACTGCGCGTTGTTCGACATTCGACTGGCTTTTTCCTTGGAGACTACACCGACATCGACTTCACCGTTGGATGACTCCCACGTCCCACTCCACCCCGACCAACATCCTACAACCCCCACCGTACATCAATATAAACATACAAATATATACATGTATATATTTGGCGTATCCTATATTTGTGTATAATGTATCAGCCTAAGTGCTTGTGCTTTAACTACTTTTTAAGGCTCACTGAATTTTTACCGTGATTTGTTATCATTTTCTTTTGTTGCATCCCGCAGTTCATTCGCGGTGTTCTGCGCTCCCGTTTCACGTTTCACGCTTCCCGAATCCAGAACCGATCCGATAGCGACCGCCCCACTATGGTCTTAGATCGACTAAAAAGGGCCCAAAAATCAAAGCGTAAATTTCTCATCACTTTATCATATACATACGGATAAATAAAACATGGATAATACCCTATACAAACACTTTCTCACATCAAATTTAATCTGGGGGAGACCCCCAGACTCCCCTTCAATATTCTGGGGGAGACCCCCAGACCCCCTTTAATATTCTGGGGTAGACCCCCAAACCCCCCTTCAATATAAATAATTTGAACCTGTGAGTGTCGCTGTAAAGTTTTAATTTAAGCTTGAAAGGTCGAAAACGATGATTTTTAATTACTATTTTTTACCAACGAGCTGTACATTTATCTAGAGTGGCGGTTTAATAGCTAACCTGCGTTGCGTGACCACCATGGGGGATTTTGAGGTTAGGTTTAAGCGAGTAATTTGCATATTTGATTCCGTGTATTTTGGTGCGGCGCGACGCACAATGGATCATCAAAGCATGTTTCCGATCCAATGTGCCGCACCAAAATACACGGAAATAAATGGACAAATTACTCGCTAAAACGTAACCTCAAAATCCCCCATGGTGGTTACCGCAGGTTACCTATTAGACCGTCACTCTAGATAAATGTATGTAGCAGCTACAAAGAGCTACATTGTGGCTCGGTTTTTGGCCATTTATTTTCGACTTCAGACCACAGTGCGCGTGACACAACATAACAGTGCCGCCGTTCGTGTACATTTAATGGCAGTATTCAATTCACCGATGATTCCACCGGTTGAGAAAAGATTAAATAGTTCAGATTGGTACATGATTTCAATGCTCGAAAATACACTGATTCGTCATATTTTTTCCTCAATCAGTGGAGTCACCGTTTAATTGTTCAAATATCAGCAAGTTTTTTAAAGTCATCAACAAATCCACTTGAGAAAAGATTATAAGTGCGAGTATTTTCGTGCATTAAAGTCATATCCTGAACTGTGTAATCTTTTCTCAACCGGTGGAATCATTGGATAATTAAAATTGCCTTTAAATATACACGGAACAGCAGCAGCAGCTCTACAACACAAGCAGCTCCATACGTAATGCAGAAAACAAGCGAAACTCATATACTGACTCATCATAAATTCGATATCGCTCGCATTTTCGTCGACGAGAATGTTTGCTCAAAGACGTTTGTTCTATTCTCCAATAAATCGGCTTGGATGAATTTGAATTTCAAGTGATCCCTTCTTCATAAGCGATTAATACGGAATGCATGTGTGTCCGTAAATGTATGTAAAAATTATTGCTTTTCTCAATGCTCAGAAAAAAAGAGAGAAAAAAACAAATTTGGGATATGTTGCGCTGACTAAACCTTTGGTAGAAAAATGACCCAGCAATGTTTTAAACACCTAACGAAAGAGATTTCACCCACAAAATCTATCTCTTTCGTCAGACGTGCAAAACCGTTGGTTTCATGAACCAGAAGTTAGGTTTTTTTGTTACAAAAAGTTTCTTTTTTCTGCGCCATTTATCCACCAAAGGTTTAGTCAGCGCCATACCAAAAGCGTTCCTTTCGCGTGCCTCGAAAAACGTTTTTGGTCAATTTCCATGCTTGTCTTTTGCAAATCAAAAATCTGGCTGCGGTTCACCCCGAATTCAGACCAATTATAATATTGGTGCAATTGAACGTTCTGCATGATGATTCAGAAGAATTTCAAAAAAGAATCGTTGGATTATAAATTATAATAAGAACTCTCGTTATTTAAACTCTTCACTGCACAGTGATACACCGGTGTTACATAATGTAAAAAGCCCTCTATCAGACATTGTAATGTATATTTTGACTTAAGTCACATCATAAGAAAACATAAAAACGGGCTCAAATTTTTTTCAAAAGACTCAGCACTAATTATAAGGCATTTAATAACGGAAATCATTGGGGGGGGGGGGGAATTTGCCCCGATCCAATTAAACCCCAATTCCATTATTTTTACCAAGCTTTTGGCATTTGATTTTTGAAAAATCTGAGCAGAATAATTTTTTTTTTTTTTTTTTTTTTTTTTTGAAAATTTTGAAGAAAAAAAAGTTGTTTTCTTATCCCACCATTTCTTACGGTGTTATAGAGCACATGGGGGGGGGGGGAATAAAAAGAAAAAAAGAAACGAGTGAAGAATGAAAAAATGAGAATTTTTATCTAAAAACTGTCCATTGATTACTTTTTTGCTATTTTTTCGATAAATTTCACCACCTAGTGAATTGAAAAATCCATTTTTGGTTGGGGGGGGGGGGAAATCTCATGCACTGAAGGGTTAAATATATTTCTATCTACCTCATATTTAATAGTATATTCCGTAACTCCAATAAGACATTTTTCTCCGCGAAATAACGCAGGGATCAGAACGAAAACAAAACATTGTTTTTAACAATGTAAAAGAAGTAATCCTCCAAGTGAGTCTCGGTTGTAAGTGTTCGACCACGAACGCAAGGCGCAAGGGATGGAAAAATTTAACGCGAGAGCTTTTCCGGTCGGAAAACTTGCAAAATTCTCTTAAGGGAGGTAACGGTGCGAGCTTTTTTTATTCGCTCCTACTCGATTCGCCGACTTCATCTCTGATCGTATTTGATGTGAGTGCTTGTTTTTGTTTCTTCAAATTCATTTGCTTTTATTCAGTTCTACGAAGTTGGATGGCAGAAAGGATGAAGAGTTTTTTGTTTGTTTGGCTCTGAAATTTAATGATGCGAAAGAACGTTTTTTCTCTTTCGTTCCCTCAACTGGAAAACGCTCAATGCTCCGGCAAATTTTTATAATAATTAAATGTTTACGAGCCAGATTGAGTGAAGATCGATATTGAAAGGATGAGCTGCAGCATTCACATGATGAATAAATAAATACATTCAGTGGTGGATACTGGATCTATAGGGGGCGTGCGCTGATGGGGGACGTGGGTTTTGAAATTTCTAGGTGCAGTTCAACAGTTTTTTTTTTGTTTTGTTTTTTGTTTTATGCCAATTTTTTTTGTTTACTGTTTTCTGAGTGGATGGGTGGGGGGGGGGGGGTAGTGTTGTTGATATCTGTGAGACTTCACGCTCCACATTCTTGATGAACAACAAAATTTTGCAAAAATCCACCTCCGCGATTTTTGGAAGAGAACCTATGGTACACAAGATGCGACGCGTACTCTTAACAAAAAACCAACACGGTTGGGACAAAGTCAGTGGCGGCTTGTGAAATGCGATCTATCGATCTCCACTCCATTTAAAACTATAGAAAAGTATCGATTTCTCGGTGGTTCAATTGCACTCCCTGACGATCGATACTTTTCTATAGTTTTAAATGGAGTAGACATCGATATATCGCATTTCACGAGCTGCCATCCATAGCTGTAGCCAGGACTTTGTCTTCCTCTCTCTTTCTCCATTTGACTGCATGTGTTAGAAAAGAACAGAAACAGGGGCTGTCACGTGAATTCAGCCCCTATATAGCTGTTTCCGTTCTTTTTTAACACATGCAGTCAAGTGGGGAAAGAGTTGAAACCAAATTCCTAGCTACACTACACAGCTATCCCTACTTCTATATGCCCTTTTTCCGGTAAGCAACTCCGTTTTAAAAGTCTTTTCCATTATTTCCAGGTCACGGTGTATTTGCCTCCTTCCCATCCCTTTCTCATTGCATTTTTTTTTCATCGTAGATTCTGAGGGGGGGGGGCGCCTAAGATTTCCTTTTCAAATGTCTTAAAAATGTATCAAGTTATCTTAAATAGGCAGTGCTTCATTTGACAACGTTGGAAAGTCTCTCCGTACAAGCCTTTGACGATGGAGATCCCGCAAACGGCATAAGCCAACAAAACACAGACTGAAAGGGAATACAAACTTCAATATCTCTCTCTATGGCTCTCCTCTCTTTCCTCTGCACTATCTAATCATCATCTCTCTCTCTTTCTCTCTCCCTCTCTCTCTTTCTCTCTCTCTCTCTCTTTCTCTCTCTCTTTTTCTCTTCCTCTTTTTCTCTCTTTCTTTCTGTCTCTGTTTCTCTCTCTGCGATACCCAAACTCTGAGGCTACTTTGCTCCTCTTTTCGTTACTCCTTCAAACTGCATCTAGAATCTCCTTCGAGCTCAAACAATTTCCCTTTGTCCCATTGTTGGCATTGTTTCTATATTTGGAAGAAGTCTAGTTCTTGTCCCGTCCGTTCGTCCGACCTACATGTATAATTGCCCCCCGCCCCCCCTCAGCTTATGGATGAGGCTCTTCCATGATCTTTTTCATCAAATCCGATTCAGTTTCAATTCAATTCTGCTTTCTTGCTTCCGCAGAAAAGCATGATAAACTTGACCACGCGTAGGGTTGAATTATAGTTGACAAAGTCATTATAAGCAGTGGTGGCTTCAGGGCCGTAGTGACGGAGGTAAATGGGGTGCAAAGTACTCGGGCCCCCATCTCCAAGCAGAGAAGGCCCGGAAGGGGCCCCCAAAATGCTAGGTATTTTGAGGGTTTTTTTTTTTGTCCGAAGGAAAGAATGCCGATTGGTCATGGTCATCTGAAATAAGGATAAAAAAAATGATAGAATGAAAAGAAACACTGAAAGAGAGCGATGGTACAACAACCTCTTCGGGGTCCCCCCCCTTACTACTTGGGGACCACCACCACCACTGTGTTTTTGTTCTAAAATACATGTTATTTTACCTGAAAACTCAATAATATTTGGGAGCGAAACGGCTTCAAATTGCGTTCTAAAGGGGGGAAATTGTCGACATTTTCTGGGGGAGGACCAGACGGGCATAGGGGCCCCGTATTTTAGGTTTGTACCCGGGCCGCCCCGAGCAACCTCGCTACGGCCCTGGGTGGCTCTTGCGATTTGGCAACGTTGTATTGTTTCCATTTAAACCCGGAGAAAAGATCGAATGGTTGGGTGTTTCGTGAGCACCTTGGCATTCGACCTTTTACATGGCTTTAAACAGACAATATACAACGTTGCCAAATTGCACGCTACGCCGCGCCACTGCTGTCGATTTGCAGGTTGTTCGTCTCTTCGGGGTACATGGAGCCCTTCGTATCATCGCTTCATTGGCCTTCCCTACTTTTACTTGTCTCGGATCTTTAGAGCTACCCCTTTAATTAATTATTCATCCGCATCATCATATGCCCCCTCTTTCAATCGCAGCGAAGAAAAGTGACTGCGTTTCAAGGAGCTACAAGTGAAGGGGCTTTTTCTTCACGGTGACTCTTCCCCCCCCCCCCATTCAATTTCAGTCGTAGGTTGCCATTTAAAGTACAAAAACAAAAATGAAAATTCAGTAGAGAGATAGAAAATAAAAAGGATTTTGTTCCTCCGATGTTCTTTACCGACTATTTTCGCACATAAAATCCTATAAACTATGTCGACATTTTTTTTTTTTTTTTTTTTTTTTTTTTTTTTTTTTTTTAAAGTTTTACGAGTGATCCCCCCCCCCCCCCAAAGAAATGAAGCGTTTAGTTTTTAAACCAGAAATATCCATTGCGATGTTTACACAGTAATTACACAGCCAGCTTTTAAATTTTTATAACCGACACTAATTCACCTAATTTCACGAACTTTTTACACTAAAAAATTGCTGGCTCATAGCTCTTTATACTAAGAGAATGTTGTGTAAAATTGCTATCAGTAGGTTCCTCGCAGACCAAATAGAACATAATTGCACGATCGGGAGAAAGTTACAATGGATTTGCTTACAGGTTGATTATGAACGATCGTATCGTAAAGCTAGAGTCGATGATCGAGTACGCGTGTTATCTTATAGATGGTGTCAACCCGATAGAAATCCTCCCATTTCTGCGGAAATTCGCCGATTTCCCGACCAATCAGAGAATTTCCGCAGAGATGGGAGGGTTTATATCGAAATGAAATCTATCGCAATGACACCACCCATAAGAATAACAGGTACTCGAGTATTGGATTACGACTGTTCATATAATAAATTAGCCTGCTATAGTTTTGGATTGAACGCTTCAATGTAAACATTGATTGCTGCGTCCCCTGTCCACACATTCCCTGCAGACCTCTGGACACGTTATCCATTTCTATCTATGACCAGTTCTACCAGAGTTCACTTGGAATAATAAATCCAACGTTTAAAATAAAGAGTCAAACGAACCTAGTGCACATTAGAACGGTCACGATACCTGTAGACTTGTAGAGCTCCATCTTATGTACTGTACTATCAGTCAATTAAAGAATGGGACTAAAATATGTGGTCCCTTATGCGCCAAGCGGCCGATGACATATATTTTAGTACCATTCTTTAATTGACTGATAGTACTTACACATGCCTCCGCGGTGTCTTTAAACTTATTTACCATAGATAAAACCCTAGAGTGGTTTAAAGCCCACTGCCCTAAACCCAAACCTAGATGTGACAACCCTGCTCGTCCCTCATATTGACCCCCCCCCCCCACCACCTCCCCCTTGGCTTTCGGTTGACGCGACTCAAGTTGTGTCCCCGTTCGATTTCGTTTTAGATAAGTGTCGACGCGTCGCTTGAGGCATAGCACGCCTCAACAGACAGACGCGCGATCGCCAGTTCATCGCGAAAGGGGGGGGGACCCTCATAATAACCCTTTCAGTCACGAATTCTGTTTGAGAATTTTTAACCGCTTTCAGACCAACACTGAAGTCCCAACGTGTAGAAAGTTAAGCCTTTTTTACGAAGAGATTACGAAGACAAATCAGTGTTCTCTCGCAAAAATTAAGTAAGTAGTTAAATATTCCTAAATGGGGGTTCTGATTTTGCATACACAATTGATTGCGAAGGCGCTCGGGGGAAACATTATTTTTTAAATAATGCTAATATTTGGAGTCACGATTATTGTGAATAAAAAACTGGCATTGTGTGAGACAGATCTAGTCACAGTAACGAATACACTCGGGCGTGTTGTAGAAAAAGGTTAAGACAAGAGGGTAGTCGAATTCTGCTTGATAGCGGGTTTTAGGCTCTACAGGCGCGGGTGTAATCCACACATGGAAAATGTTGGCCGAAAGGGTTAACACGCATGCTGGGTGGAAAGTGGGCGAATCTCACACCGCACCGTAATAGACCTGTTTAGTGATGACGTCACGATCAAAATTGGTTCCAAACAAATGCTTTATCTCGCTCACTCTCGGGGATTTACCCATAAGAAATCAGATCCAAATTTTCGAACGCAAATTCATGCTAGTTCACCACCAGTTTTCTCAAATTTTATTGCACCATTAGATTCCACGTACCTTAAAGTATCTTTTCACTATAACACAATTCCTAAAAGATCACAAACGAATTTACAATTACAGTTATACCGAAAGATGTTCTATGTTTCGTCCTTGTCACGGTCTCTTATGGAAGTATCACCGCCATGACACTCAATCATCCTAACTTCTCTTCGTGTCGATGCTTGTTCGAGGTATAACACGTGGTGTGATGGTGCCGATGAGCCTATATCCTAGAATTTTGTGCCCATAAGAAAATGTGAGTGTGACAAGGAATTAATGCGCGATGTTTCAAAAAATTTGCTGTAGCGTGCTCATATTTTCAGGTACTTGGAATCTAATGGTGTAATAAAATCTGAGTGAACTTGTTGTTTACTAGCACAAATTTTTATTTGAAAATTTGGATCGTGTTTCTTATATGGGAAATCCCAAGAGAGCGAGTGAGATGGAGCGTTTGTTTGGAACCAAATTTTTTCGTGACGTCACACTAAACAGGTCTATCCACACATGGAAAATGTTGGCCGAAAGGGTTAACACGCATGCTGGGTGGAAAGTGGGCGAATCTCACACACCGCACTGTAATCCGACAACGCTCGAAGGAGGATGGGACGAAGAAAGAAAAGAAGAAGAAAAAAAAAAACAACAACAACTGCAATGAGTCGCTTGAACTCTTGCCATTCTTGTGTCGCTTCAGTTTATTTTTTCAGGGACGATGCACGATGCATGCGGCGGTTGATGGGAGATGGGACTGATGCATGATGGGTGAATGGCGAGGGCGAGAGGTGAAGATTGCTCATAGAGTGAGGAAGTCATTTACAGCGGCAGCACGATAGGGATCGGGGACCCCGGACACAGGGATAAAGGGATGAGTGGTGAACGAAAAGGGGAAAATGAGGGGGGATAAGGGGAGGGGGATGGTAAATATTTGCTTTGCGTAATGGGGCTATTGCACACTTTTGCTATAAGCGATTTAATAGTCGATTATGGCGTAAAAACCTCAACAAATAACAATGCCGGCACTGAAAACTTCCAAAATCCACTCCTAAACTCAATAAACGCGGTTATTTGTGCGAGCGTAATGGTGGCCGAAGGCACTAACAATGGGAGATTCCTATCTTAATTTCGTCACTCTTTCTATGCTGACAAGGATGATTCACAGAGTAATTAGTCATCAGAGTGATGATCCACATCCGATGAATGGTACCGCAACACCAAGTGACACCGGTTTCAAATGAAAGTAGTCTCTTATTGGTCACTTCTTGATGGAGTTTCAGAATTGTTAGATGGGAATCTCCCATTGTTAGTGCCTTCGGCCACCATTACGCTCCCGCAAATAACTGCGTTTATTGAGTTTAGGAGTGGATTTTGGAAGTTTTTAGTGCCGCCATCGTTATTTTTTGAGGTTTTTACGCCATAATAGACTATTAAATCGCTTATAGCAAAAGTGTGCAATAGCCCCATTATCTGGTGTGTTGACAGGCATTGCATTGCAATCGCGTGCTTTGCGTTCGGCGCGAGGAGAGAGCTGCTCTTCTGTATAGTCTCTATACGTATACACTTCCAGCGACGACTTTTCATTCAGAATGTTATTTATTTATGCAACACTCTTTATAGTTCTTCGACGAAGAAAAGAAAGTCCGGAGGGGAGGGGGAAACCCCTCGAACTTAATTTAAAAAAAAAAAAAAAAAAAAAAAAAACTGACAGTCAGATAAAAAATGTTAGTAGACTCCTTAAATTTTGGTAGAGGTAGGCAACTTGCAATAAGTCAATAGTTAGTCAATACTTCATTGTGCAGATTCTTTCACACAAACGAAATAACACCTTGGATTAAAACAATAATTCTCTCAGAGTACCATCCCTTACATTGGTTCACATATCACCATACTTCTGATAATCTTTTTTTTTCTCTCTCTCTCCAGTGTACGAGAAATTCGACAATTTTCCAAGTGAACACGTTTTGCGAACCCTGCTTCCTGTAATGGGAACCACCGTATCACTTCAACAACAGCGAAAGTGCTGTATAAAATATATATGCTATATGGAAGCTCGAGCGAAGATATAAAAGTAATCTACCTTACCCTCTCCGGAGCGTTCCTCCTCTCTAAAGCGTCCCTTTTTTTCCAAGTCCTGGATCAGAATCACGCAACTCTTCTCCGATATCATGATTTCATGATATAATCGAGTAAAATAGATCGCCACGGCCGAGTTCTGCCGCGACCTGTAACTGTACCGCGCTTAATGGTTAGCGTGCATCCGTTTTTTTTTTTTTTTTTTTTTTTTTAGAAGGAGTGAAATGATAAACTCGCTGCCGAGCCACTTAATCAAAGGAAAAAAAAAAAAAAAAAAAAAAAAAAAAAAAAAAAGAGAATGACAGGGTGTTCCATAAGCCACGTTTGGCAAATTAAAATGGAGACTATTCGATTATTCGGTTGCGATGGGTACATCGAAAACTTTTGCTACTGCAATATGGAGAGATGATTCCTCTGTAAAATCACTTGAAGCACTGGCGCAACAAGGACTCTTCCATATCTATCATTTCCCATTTGAATGTATGAGTAGGAAAAGGACAGAAAGAGGGGGTTTTCTTAATGAAGAAAAGAGAGAGATGAAGAAACTCTCGTTGCGCTATACTGACTCGAAGATAACGTTGAGAGTATCAGAAAATTCCAAAATCCACTCTCAATAAATTCGACTATAACAAAGATGGAGGTCTAGTCGAGAGATCAGTCTTGGTTGATGACTAACAAACCTTAACTCTGATCGTGCGAGATTGAATAACGATGACATGAATCGTCTGAGTGGGACTCCAAAATAATCGGTTATTTTGGAACACCCTGTTGAAGAATGAAGACTTAGGAGAGGCGGACCCAAAGGAGAATAACATAAGATATAATATTCGCACGAAGTCTATCCCAGAATTTGATGTGCTTTTTTTTATACATGGAGAGAAAGAAAGAGAGAGTGAGAGGGAGAGGAAGGCAGAGAGAGAGAGAGAGAGAGGGGGAGAGAGGGGGAGAGAGAGAGAGAGAGAGAGAGAGAGAGAGAGAGAGAGAGAGAGATGGACAAAGTTATGAGAAAGAGATGGATAAATCGGATTTCCTTCGAGATCCTTGTTCCCGTTGTTCCCTTCCGTCCGCTTTCGCCTTACGGTCCAGTGCCCTAGAGTCCCAGTTTTATGCTTTTATTGAAAACTCTCCTCTTTCAAACGAGTTGATCTCGCGTCTTTCGAGGCATCCTTCCAACGAACGGAAAAGCAAAAAACAAAAAAAAAAAAAGGCTTAAGTGCGATGTGAAAGACAGGACATTAGACACATACCTACATTCAGAAAATAATTTTGAAAAGTCGCTTACTATACTTTCCATTGGTATGTTTCTATCTACCTTTGATACGTCATTGATACGTTTTTTTCTGTACCATCCCATTTTTCCTATCATGCATGGTTACTCCGATGATCGGATACAGGAATTTGTGAGTCTCTCTCTCTCTCCTCTCGTTTGAGTGCGTGTGTTAGAAAATAGCGAAGATAGGGGCTAAAGTCACCTGCTATCCTTTTCTAACAAATGTGTTTAAATGAGGAAAGAGAGATACAGACAAATGATTTGTAACTGCCTATACGGCTCCAATCAGAAGCGGATTCAGAAATCTGTCTCTCTCCCCCTCTCTCCTTGCCCATTTGAAAATAAAAATTCTCTATCTGTAGAGAAAGACTCGGACGCAAGCCTCAAATTATTGATAGGATAATCGGAGAAAAATTTCTGATTGAAATTACGTAACGTAGGAAGAAATTGGGGTAAAAAGAAATTCCCTTTAAAATAATAAGAATTCTTATTGATTCAACTAGAATTATCATTGGTCCAATTGAACGTTCTGATGATTCAGAAGAATCGCAAGAAAGAATCGTTGGATTAATAAGAATTCTGGTTGAATCAATAAGAATTTTTATTATTTTAAAGAGAATTTTTATTATTTTAAAGGGAATTTCTTTTTACCCCAATTTCTTCCTACGTTCCATAATTTCAATCAGAAATTTTTCTCCGTGTAGGAATCTCCCACGATACCTGCGTATAGGTAGCTCCGCCACCTACATACGCTTTAAACCAGTGGCGGATTAAGAAAATTTTTCTGGGGGGGCACGGCCTGTGAAATTTTGAAATTTGAAGCGTTGGTGGAAACAATTTCGGGCTATTTTCTATAGAAAAAAGGCAACATTTGAGGCTTCTGGGGGGTGGGGGGGCACGTGCCCCCGTGCCCCCCCTGGATCCGCCACTGCTTTAAACTTTAAAGTCATTTTGTTTGTAAGTCTGTGAGTGCATTTCGTAATTCCGCTGCGCATGCTAGAGTCAACTATTCGATCCCTCACAGCAAAATTTAGTAAGAGCCCCATTATTCCGAAGATAAACTAGCATCCTAGAAAGGAGGGGTCGGTGGGAGGGAGGGAGGGAGGGAGGGGGAGTTTAAATGTTTTCACGCTGCATTTCGTCCCGGCTTCGTTTTTCATTCAATCGCGTACACTTCCGACGACGAAACTGTTTTCCGTCGCATTTCATTGGACGCGACATAACATGGACTATGTGAAGATGAGTGGTTGGGGGATGGGGGGGGAGGGTGATGGCGAGGGGGTGTCGAGGATGGCGACAGGGGGGGGGGTGTCGCAATCGAGAGGAATCACTGTTTGATTGAGTGATATCCGCCTTTGTACGAGAGATTGTTTACCCGCTACGCAATGCAGTCAAGTCCTCCACCTCTCCGTCCTTCGAGGTGTCGAAGCGTATGTCGGAGAGACATCAATCGATTTCGGATTGATAAGAGGTCGAGAAGTTCGATGGAGGAGCAAGTATATTATACACACACCCTGAAGGACTATGAGACAAATTCATTTCCGCCTCAGATGCGTTTCGACGGATGCGCCAAACCCCTCCCCACAAAGCGTGGGGGACGAAGACCCCCCCTCATTCCTTCCCCTCCCCTTTCTTTTTCGTCCCTATGCTTCAGTTCTTCAACCATCCTTGCACCAATACTCTACCTCGGTTCGATCTATCGCACAGAGCATAAAAAATAAGACATTTATTGGACATCATTTCATGATCGAAAAATTCAACGTTATGAACAATAACACACTGACACTGAACTCGGTTTAATACAAGGCGCAAAATCGCAAATAATTCCTGGCGCAAGGCGGTTCACAAAATCCTTGTTTTTAAGCGTGTAAACTGTATTAATCTACCTTGCGCACAGTGTCACCGAAGTTTTCTTCGCTCGTAGATACGTATTTTTAACATCAGTTATGTGGATGTTTCACTAGATTTTATACAGTTACATACACGCTACACTGTGAGAAGTGTTCACTCCGATTCCGGCAAAAAAGCCATGATTTCTCCTGGTTTATAGTTTTGAAAGTAAGATATTTGCGGAGTAGAAAATGGTGCGAAAAGGAGAAAAGAGATAGTCATAATAATTGTCACCTCTCCCCCAGGCTGATTCTACTCTTTCGGACGAGACGAGAAGAGATAGCGAATCGACCAATACCATTGTTGTTGGTTTAAATGGCATCACGTGACAGATTTCGAGTCATTTGATGGACGCAGGAGTCATTTTACCTGAAACGAACGACTCAAATGACTTCGAATTTGTCACGTGACGCCGTTTAAACCAATGGAAATGATCGATTCCCGCTATCTCGTCTCGTCTCGTCTCGTCCAAAAGAGCAGAATCAGCTCCTTGGAGTTGACAACTGATGATACTCCACCGATCAGGAGGCGTAAACACCCTCCTCGATAGTATTTCCCTTCCTTTACTCCCGGTACAGTCTATTTTTACTCAGAATGAGAGTAAAATAAACCCTCACAGTTTAATGTTCGCTCCGATTTTCACCCCGAATTTTCTAGTCGATTCTTATCAGTGCACTGGAAAAACCCAAAAGCTTATCTTGTCCAGAATAACCCGTGTTTCGATCCACAGCGCATCGGTCTGTGCTAACTGGTAATGTTGTGAGGGCGACGGGCTCGATTTATTGGGTTGGGGGGGGGGGGGTGCGATGTCACGACAATGATCTGAAGAGCTCTACGCTGCACCGATGACCCGCGACGCTCGTCAAAAGCGAGTGCGGGTCCACGAGCCATGGCGCCCAAGGCATGGGGCTTTAAAAACTACAGCGCAGGAGGCGAGAGGTGAGAGACCGCCGAGAGAGGATGCTCTCCGATCCTCTTGACTGAAGAGGACCGAGTACACCGAGTCACCGTTCTCGCTCCCACTCCCGCTCTGTAAGAGAAGAAGCAGCGAAACATTGCGCCTGCAACTACAGCGATGCACCCGGCTCGTCCGCTACTTGAACCGGAACTCGGTTGTTTGACCTTGGACTTAAGAGGTTCGGCGGATCTCTCCCCCTCACTCTTGACACTAAATTTTGAATCAGGGTCGCAGTGATAACTCGAGACGGCTCGTTCGATTTGGCAACAGGTTTATATTCCCCATGATTCTGTTGCGGCCTTACGCTGCAACGATACGGAGCCTTGATTCTTGCGTAAAATAACGATGCGCACATTAAAAACGTTCAAAAACCTTGCGTACTTTCGCTAAAACGATACGGAACCTTCATTCTTGCGTAAAATAACGATGAGCACACTAAAAACGTTCAAAAAACACTCTTAAACTTAGGAAATCACTACAATTTTTAACAGCCCGCGCTACACCAGACACTGTTTGCCTGGTGTTTGGTGTAAAAGAACTGACGGAAACATCGTGCGAAATAATCGAATATGGGTCTGTTACGTACTTTCGCTGCAACAATGTGAGCCCTTGATTCTTACGTAAAATTCGGCAAAAATAACGATACGCACATTAAAAACACACAATGACTTTAAAGGTTAAGGTATGTGATGGCAGATCTATGCAGGTAACATAGGAGATTCCTATCTAATTTGTTTCACTCTCTACTTACAGAAAAACATTGAGGAAAGTCTTAAATTACAAAGGAATCTCCTAAGGACGGTACAGCGGCGTAGATCCGCCATTACGCCATGAGATTTAATGTCAATTCGCAAGTCTGTGTGAAGTGTGAGTGTGTTTCATAATTTTTTAGTGCACTCGTCGTAATTTTCGCTGGATTTTACGCCAGAAACAACTATTCGATCGCGTATAGTGAAAGTTAGCAAGAGCCCCATTGACAACTCGTGGATTGTATAAGGAATCGAAATATCCTCCAAATTGACCTAAGTGAAAGAAGCGATACTCATAGGGCTCAACTCGTACCTCAAAATCAAAGTACAGATTATGCAGGCGATACATAAAAAAATATGGTGGGAAAATCCAGAGATGTCGTGAACGGACAATTTTACCGAGTCTTCAGAAGATTTACAGAGAACCAATTTTTCACGCAAAATAGGCATACTTCCTTGGCCAATCTCTAACCTCTCCCGGTGAAAAAAAAAAAATAAAATAAAGAAGAAAAAAATAAGATGAAAACAATCAAACTAGTAACAACTTATTGTCTTCCGTCGAGACTTGAGATTTCCGTTACTTTGGTTGGATGGATGAGCCGACAGTCGACAGATTTAGTTAAAGAACAGCGGGTCATAAAATGGTCATGATATCAAGCACCGTAATCGTTCTCGGCGAGATAAGCGCAATTGCATCTTCCTGTATTTTCTGCATTTAATCATTAATTTGCTTGATATTATTCTCCGGATATCGCTTATTCGTCAGATTAATGCTGTATAGAGTTACTCTTGGCGGAAACTTCTTTATGGAATACTTACTTAGTCCTCATCTTGGAGAACAGAACCGAATCAAAAACAACCGAGAAACTGAGTCTCCATTTAAATTCACCAAAAAAGTCGAATGCTTCAGTCTTCGGCGATGACCAGGCATTTCGACCTTTCTAATGTATTTAAATGGAAAAAAGGAACGTTGCCAAATCGCACGCCTCGCCACTGCTACCGTTCCATACTTCCCTAGTGCTTAATCCACATAACCCACATTAACCCACGAGCCATAGTCTTAACCCTTTTCCTACCAGGTAACGAAGACAAATCAATACTCTCTCTCTCAATTTCCATGAGAAGTTGAATATTCCTACACCGCCGTGTCGATTTTGCATACACATTTGATTGAATGCGCTCGAGGGATCATTATTTTTCAAACCATTAACAATTTAGAGTCACTGGCGAATCTAGGAATATGTCTTTCTCTCGTTTTCTCATTAGAGTGCGTGTGTTAGAAAAGGACAGATTAAGGGCAGGTCACATCATTTTCGCCCCCTCTCCTATCATGTTCTAACGCATGCACTTTTAATGGAAAAAGAGAGAGAAGGACTAGTATACTCGAGCGTGGCATTGAAAGGGTTAATGATCTCTGAATGCGAATTTTAGAGCTTGAATCTGAACATGTATCGGGAACAGAGGCAACTCTAGAAAATCTGGCAATTGTGTATCAATCCCATTTGAATGCATGAGAAAGAATCGATGAGTAAAATGTTCATGGCCCCCTCAGGAATCGACTGTTTCACAAACGTTCAAATTAGATGACATCGAGGTTGCCAAATTTCTGGATTCACCTACGATACGAAGCACCATAAGTCCCTATCTTTCAGTACACGGATCCAAGCTTATAAATAAAGTAGCTTTATCGCATGCAACGTTTTGTTTACACCGAATGTATATGGTCATCGGAAAAGACGACCTGTATCCTTCTCTTATTCAATGCATATTATGCATACATATGTATAAGTATTGATAAATAAGAGCGGTATTCCTAAATACTCCAGTTGCGTCACGGAACATGAAATCGATAAAATCTATGAAATTATCATTGGATTTATATGAAGTGGAAAAAATAGACAAATAAAAGCGAGAAAGAGACAAAGAGACGGCTAGATGGTTAAAGTGAGAGAGAAGTAATATTTGCATCTTCCTCGCTTGAAAGGAAAGGGTCATCGCATCGTCGCATCGCACGTCACACAATGGTCTGAGATTTTCCAAAAATGGCCAAAAATCAGACTGTAAATTTCTCACCAAATTATCATTAATAAACTATCGAGAACAATTAAAATCACGAAAAACACTATAAAAAAATAGTTTTGACCTTTTTAAGTCACTGGAAAGTTATAAATTAAGCTTTATAGAGGTTGAAAACGATAATTTTTTTGCTATAAGTTTCTTTTCACTGATTTTGGCCACTTTTTTTTTTTATTTCAGACCACAGTCCATCGCCTCGACGGCAGCGCTCTGAGCGCAGTCAACAGAAAACTGTGCCGTTAGAGCGCGCATGCGCACTGATACTAAGATTTCCCTATTGTTTTCATTCTCGGGGGTCATTCATTTTTATAAATTTTGGCCATTGATCGCGGTGGAAAACAGTTATTATCCATGGCGAAAATATGAGACACTTCCCTTTGTCCATTCTTATCCGCATAAAACAGAGCAAGCGCGAGGTGAGCGGCGCACTATGGTCTGAGATTGGATAAAAATTGGACAAAAATCAGTTGGAAAAAAGTCATAAGAAATCTTTGTATTTGACCTTTCAAGCTTATTTAAAAGCTTTTCAGTGGCATTTCTAGGTTTCAATTACTTGTTCACACAGTGTTCTCCGTGATTAAAATGGAGATTTAGCAAACTTTTGCTACAGGTGATTGAAGAGTTGATTCTTGCATGAAAATCTGTAAAAATGACAATGAGTACACTAAAATGAAATTCACTCTTAGAATCGGGCTTAATGGCGGAGAGACGCAGGTATCACGGGAGATTTCTATCTAATTTGAGACATATTAATTTATCTCAGTGTGTCCGAATAGAAAGTAACAAAATAGACAGGAATCAATCTCCCACGATACCTTCGTTGCTTCACCATTACGATCTTGCAGCTACAGCTGTTTTCTGAGTTAATAACTGAATTTTTGATTTTTATAGAGTGATTTTCGTCATTTTCACTGGTTTTTACACCAGTTTTTTCGCTTATGGTAACAGTTTGCAAGAGTCTCATTTAACACATTTATAAACTAAACAGACCTACAAGTATTCCGAGGTTGCCTTTTAATCCCGACTTTTTAATTACCTTAGAAATAATCTGATTGTTAAAATTGCTTGATATTATATTTTCAGGAATAAAAC
Organism: Trialeurodes vaporariorum; assembly: GCA_011764245.1. NCBI lineage: Eukaryota > Metazoa > Arthropoda > Insecta > Hemiptera > Aleyrodidae > Trialeurodes > Trialeurodes vaporariorum. The sequence continues at coordinate 68,015,959 of VMOF01000388.1, forward strand.
TTAACGTAGAGAAGGGAAATTCCTAGAAGTTTCCTGAAATTTTTTGAGCTAGGTCTAATTTTTTAATAATATTAAAGTCAAGTGAAAATAGCAACATCTAAAGTAGAGTAGCTTCCTTCAGTATATAAATAAGTCCCAATTGTCTTGAAAGTTTATAAATGGGAAATGTATGAAAAATTTACATTCTGGTTTTTTTTCCACTTTCTGACGATCTCAGACCCATAGAGCGGCGATTGAACGAGGGAGGTCAAGTGTGTCTTTGTTGTTAATATTTCGGGCATTACTGCGCTAGATGGGCGTGAAATTGACAAACTTAACTCTCGTCAGGGGTCTACGAGGTTCAAGTCTACTCAATGAAATAAACGGTCCTTGTGCGCGCACGTGGTCGTGCGGTCAAGAGACAACCGCGCATTGATCATTGATCCGTTGAAAATAAGTTCGAACAGAACACTATCGATCAAGATGAAGCGAATTTTTCCTCTGTGACATCGCCTGGTGCAAAAGAATTGACGAAAACATCAGTGACGAGGCGTGCAGTTAGGCAACGTTTCTTTTTTCCCCCCTCGAACACATGAGAAAGGTCGAAACGTCTCGTCATCGCCGAAGACCGAAGTATTCGATTTTTTCAGTGACTTTAAATGGGAAAGTACATCGTTGCCAAATCTCTCGTCTCGCTACTGGAAAACATCATTAGAAATAGAGTAGGTCTGTTCTGTTGTGTACTTTTGCTACAACACAGTAGCGCACCGAGAGTTTCTTCATCTCTCTCTTTTCTACATTAAGAAGCATATGTTAGACAAGGATGGACAACAGGATAAAACCCCCTCTTTCTGTCCTTTTCCTACTTATAAATTCAAATGGGAAATGAGAGAGATGGAAGATATCCTGGTTGCGCCAGTGCTACAACAATATAGAGAACTTTGATTCTTACGTAAAATTCAGAAAATAAAACATTATTTCAACAAACGGGGACTACTTGTAATAATTATTTTATTACTATCTCAGCCGTTTTCACCAGATTATTTTTTTTTTTCTCATTGTCGGTGTACGAACCTATGAGTTGACTTTGACGATGTTCACCAATTTCCACTCGGCTGATGCAGTGGCGTCGCGTGCAAGCCGGCAACTCAGCATTTCATCCATTTGATCCCATGTAAAATATCGATTCGAGGGAGTGCACTGTGCACCCCCAGCGTTTCGACTCTTTTCATGGGTTTTAATGGACTAAATACAACGTTGTCAGATTGCACGCGACGCCACTGGGCTGATGGCTCAATATTTTTCACTATACTTCGCCTCAGCGCAAAAATTCTGGCATCGGTAAACTATAGGGTGGCATGAGATTAGAATCGGAGCCTCAGATCCTCAGAAAGGGGGAAAAAAAAACAATCAATATTTTAATTCGATCCGTATCGTTGCTGGTAACCTTATTTGACGTCGCATTGGCCCGACTAATAATGAAATGTACTGAATAGAAAGAGGAAAGAGAAAAGAACAAAAAAAAAAGATTGAAAAAAATCAAATAAAATAAAAAAAAGAGAGAAAAGAAATCACAAAAATTACAAGGATCCGTCTGTAATGAAGAAGGAGATTAAGAGCTTCCTTGAGACCCCGAGGCCCGAGGGGGTAGGAGTGACGATTTAAGAGGGACAAAAGGAATAGGAAGGACAAACGACAAAAACAGACGTGGGACAGGATCCATTGATAAAAACTCTGGAAATAGAACCCGGGGGGGGGGGAGGAAGGAATAAAATGTCATTGGAATCCAAAGCCTAGTTCGCGTCCAATGAGAACATTCCTAATTCCGGCTGTATATACTCAGAAACAGATCTCCCTTTTTACCCTGTGTACTCTGCGCGTGCGTGTGAGTGTGTATTTGTGCGTATTTTTCATTTATGTGTACATAACGCATATGTTTAAATGAAAGAGCGATTAAACGCGATGGGAATTAGGGGGGGGGGGTTTGGCTCGGGTCCGCTCCTCCCTTGACGAAATCTGGATTGGAATTGAAAACGTGGAAGAAGGGGGGGGGAAGCGGAGGGACCTAGTGCCTGGTCGTGGAACCAACTTCATTCAGGTGTGCCTCATGCTTAAAGAGTGTGTAAATATATACGCGAGGGCTGGGGACGATAGTTCGGTTCTGTCATTGACTGAATTCGATTTACTTTGAGTAAACGCGCAATGAAGCGGTTTTTGTCTCCGAGTCTCCGAGAGGGCTTTGATTAACAGGGTGTTCCAGAAGTCCTTACACCTCGAGTATTACACCCTACATGTAGAGAGTTAAGACAAGTGAAACCACGGGCGCCACCATTGGATGCGATTTTGCACATGTATTTACATTCTGAGGGCCGTTGTTGTATTTGGGTCCACTCCAAAGATTACAGTGCCGCTGAGTTTCTAACGATGTAATCTTTCACTGCTTTTGTTAGTCGACACCTATTTACGCTTTGAAAGATTCTTTTGGGATTTGTAGACATTCTGGAGGTATATTATGATTAAAATTAACAGATTCATCGAAAATTAACTCTTTATCCGGGACCAATAAATGTACGGTACACACGGGCTTTAGGTCGTACCTAAAAATGGCGATTCTAACCTCACATTTCTTTAACGGCACATCGGAATGTTGGGTCCGCTCCCAACTTTACGTTACTTGGGGCGGGTCTAGAGCCTCTCTAACCCACCCCAAGTGATATTTTGAGGTTAGTTTTGTGGTTGCGCCAATTTAAAACGGTCCGATGCGGCCCGTTGGCTGGTGGCCGATGCTTGTTGAAGTACTTAGGGCGGACTTGGGGCGAACTTGGGGCCGAGGACCGTGTGACCGCACATTTATTGGTCCCCGTAAAACACAGTTGGTAAACAACTGCGATTGTAAACGAAAGCGCAAAATCGCATCCAATAGCGGCGTCCGTAGAGCCTAAAACTCATCGACCAATCAGAAGTTGACTACTCTCTTGTCTTTCGATGAAGGAGACATCGATACATCGCATTTCACGAGCCGCCTTTGAGCGAGCTACACATTTATCAAGCTCGGAAATATACATAAATCCAAGTGAATTTTTTTCTTCCTTTTTAAAGATAGATCGATGATGGTTTATATCCTCATCCCTTTAGATTTTGACGTGACGCGGCCCTGGCGCGCGGCCGGTCGGCATGACGGAATAGATGAAACGATGTGCGCTAGTCGCATTACGTTTGATGTTCCACATATTATGTTATATGACGCTACGCACCACATAAGGTTTAGCGCAAGTAATTAAGTTACACAGAGGAGGCCTCCATCATTGCCACTCCATTAACGTCCATGAACGACGAACGTATCCAGGATATCCGCAGATCTGCAGGGATCAATACTTCCATAAGTCAGTACTCATGCAGTACCATCGGTGATTCATATCTAATTTGAGACTTCCCTCTGTGTGTTTCTGTAGAGAGAGCGAACACTGAAAAAAAAAATTAAGTAAAGAGCCGGAGCAATGAGCTATAACTTTAGAGTGGCAGCGTTCTGGTCCACCTTGTACCACACAGGGTCGAAGGAATCCCGGGAAAAAGCGGAATTTGGACGGCAGATTCCAAGGTTTGAGGTTAAATTTTGTAGGTCGTTCGGAATTTGCCGGGAATTTGGACGGTAGATTCCAAGGTTTGAGCTTAAATTTTGAAGGCCGTTTCCGCCGATGCCCGAGTTTGTTTACGAAACGACCGGAAACAACCTACAAAACTTAACCTCAAAATCGATTTTTACGGCAAGATGGCGGCGCCCTGGGTGACAACAATGAACCAGCGGAACGTTCCTTGATGTGCCACTCTACAGTTACAGCTCATTGAGCCGGCGCAGCTTTTTAAAATAGCTTCGCAGAGCAAAAGTCCTAGCTCTACCCGAGAAAGTTGCGGTTGTCCTGAAGCACTACTTCGATAGAGCCGAAGCAAGAAAAGAGGTTGTCACTCTATAGAAGTAGTGCTTTGGTATACATATAGACCTGCAACTTTCTCCGGTACAGTTTGAGCTTTTGCTCTGCGAAGCTATTTTAAAAAGCTGCTTCGGCTGTACATGAACTTTGTTTTTTCAGTGAAAGAGACAAATTAGATACAGGAATCTCCTATGGTACCTCTACGTAGTTTCGCCACTAAAAGCCTTAAACTTTAAAGCCATTTTGTGAGTTTGTGAGTAAGTTTCGTGATTTTTCAACGCGCGCATCGCAAGGGGGCAGTTGCAAGGGTGCAAAACACAAAGAGCTATAGAGTGCTCCTTTATCTAGAGTGAAAGTTTAATGGGATAACCTGCGTAACTACCATGGGAGATTTTTAGGTTAGGTTTAAGCCAGTAATTTCTCCATTTATTTCCATGAATTTTTATGCGACGAACATGTTCCTTTTCCTCGTGCGTCACCGCGCGTCGCATCAAAATACATGGGAATAAATGAAAAAAAAAAACACTCGCTCAAACCTAACCTAAAAATCCCCCATGGTGGTTACGCAAGTTACCCATTAAACTGCCACTCTAGATAAATGTATAGCTCATTGAACAGCTCACGTTGAAAAACCTCGGAAGTCGAACGAGAGTTGAATATATTTATTTCGAGGAAGGGAAGTGGATAGGAAATATAGAAACGTTCGGAAAATGTCATGATATCAGAAAATTGGGGACATCAATTGATCTACGGAGCCTCTTTTCTTGAATCCACCCCCGTCCGTATAACCCTCAACTCAACACTCACCAAAAATCCGGGAATGGCTTACTTTGTGTGTTGTGCGACATACGACTCCTCACGGCGCACAGTGGAGCGAGTAAATGGGAGAGGCTAGACGAGGCATGTAAACTTTAGATGCTTATGTATCTTCGTAAATACGCAACGTGGAAGTTTAAATGTGATGTCATTAATTCTTTCGTAAAATTATCTGAAAGAATCACCCTTTACAATGCATTTTGTGACCGTAAAAAGACCAACAATTTGCATTATTAGTCATACCCTGGTAAAAATCCTCATTAAAAGTTATCAAAAAAATCTCAGCAAGAGATTTGGAACCAGACAGGGCCGGATTTAATGCGGGGTGACCGGGGCGCGCCTCCCGGGGCCCCCACCACAAATCAGGTCCCATTTTTTTGGTATTGATGGTTGATGAACTTCCTTTTTTCTATCATTACAATACTGTAACAGTCCGGCAATGTTGGAAGTGAAGCTGTTTGTAAAACAACCCTTAACAAAATAAAGAAATATTAAAAAATACCAACAAAACTTTAAAAACTACTAACGACTTTTTTCAGGGCAATAATTTACTTCTTTTACTCGATATGCCTTTAAAAGTAGGTACATTAAAAATTATTATTCTTAAGATTTGCCGAGAGGGAACCCGCACAAAAGGTCCGCCGCCACGGGGCCTCCTGCAACCGAAATTCGGCCCTGGAACCAGATTTCATGTTGATCTCATGATGATCTAATGATGTTCTCATGATGATCTAATGATGTTCTCATGATGATCTCATAATAATCTCATAATGAGTAGAAATCATCTTGAGCTCAGAACGAGTTCAACATGAAATCAGGTTCCAAATCTCATGCTGAGATTTTTTTGATAACTTATGATGAGGATTTTTCCCAGAGTATATTTTTCATGTCCGATCCCTCCCATTGACTCGCTCCACTGTGTGAAGCGTCCGAGGGGGTGAACGGTGGAGGGGGCAAGAGTCGCTGAGATCTAGTTTCGGGGGTCGCGGACTAAGAGTCCGGGGGGATGGGGGAGGGGAACGGAAAGATACACGGGTATTGTGAAGGGGAAGGGCGGAGGACCGGGAGAATTGTCGCCGGCCGCGTCGCGTCGCGTTCTGCCCGTCCGATCCGTGGTCGCATCTGGAACTGAAATCTATCACGTCTTTCGCGTTATCCACAAATTGGGCGCGACAGTTTCACGTAAAAATTATGATACGGTTCATCGATCGTCGTCGCTTGCCATGCCATGTCTCTCTGCGCCTCTACTTTTCTTCAAAGATATCCCACCGTTTTCTCCCCCCCTCTCCCCACCCCCTTCTCTCAATCCCCTTCCTAAGTTCTCTTACGCTTCGAGGCGTTTGTTCTCTTATACAATTGTCATCGTCATTGTAAGCGCGTCGCGTCGCGGCGCACGGCACGACCATCGACCGACGCGAAACAACCAGCAACGCGCGTTCGATTCAAATTTATCACCACGAAGAGAAGATTTTAACTTGGAAAACAGAGGATGCGGAGAGGATCTCTCTCTCTCTCTCTCTCTCTCTCTCTCTCTCTCTCTCTCTCTCTCTCTCTCTCTCTCTCTCTCTCTTTCTCTGTCTCTCTCTCCATCCACTTGGTCACATGTGCTAAAGAAGGATAGTAGGAGGGTATATCACACGCCTGATGCACCTGTCCTTGTCCTTCTCTAACCCACGCCTTCAGATAGGCGATGGAGAGAGAGAGAAGAAGACAAATTCCCAGATACGGCTCTGAGGCGGAGGTAAGGCAGTGTCCATAAGTTCCCGAACGAACAACCGTAAATCCATTCAAGATTCCAAGTCATTCCATCACAAACTCTTTCTCCTCTTTCGACCGAGTTTTGTCATTTACGGCAGAATCCATAGACTTAAAAAAAAAAAAAAAAAAACATTCCTCGAAAAGTAGAAGTAGTCTTTGCACTAGTTTTGTTACGGACGTTTTGCGGAACGGACCCAAGCGGAGTTTTGTCATTTACGGCAGAATCCATAGGACCATAGACATCCATAGACAGACGTAAAAAAAAAAAAAAATGCCTCCCGGCAGGCCGGTAAGACGAAGTAGATTCCATGCTTGGTTAAATCATTTTTTCACAAATTTAAATATAGGTTATAATTTTCGCTGAATTTTTCTCTGAATTTTTCTTTTTTATTTTATCAGCTGCTCAAAATCCAAATATGATTGTGAAAAAGATTATATTACCAACAGAGAAATGTGTAATCTTTACAATGCAAGTGAGAAATAAAAGCTAGGTTATATAAGTTTTTCACAAATTTCAATAAATAGGTTATGTTATGATTTTCTTTGAATTATTCAATTTTCTTTTTTTTTTATCAGCTGTTCAACATTTAAATAAAAATGACCATGAGAAAAAGATTATAGTACAAAGATTGAAAAATGTGTAATCTTTGTAACGGTAATGAGAAATAAATCTGAATAGGAGCAGCTGATAAAACAAGAAAATAAATAAATAACGTACCTAAGCAACAGTGTACGTGTAAAACAAAGAAAGAGCAATTATACCAATACGCCATCCTTGTCTTTCACTTGTAAAATCCCATAAGAAACTGAATAGCTCGTAAAACACGTAAAACACAAGGAAAATTCAAGGCAAAGAGCATATGAACTAAAAACATCCTCCACGATATATACTAAAATTTTTGAAACAAAAAAACAATTTCTTCATATAAAAACACTGCCAAAAAACCCGAAAAACACATCGCTATAACTCGCTTACAACGCAAAAAACGAAAAAATGACTCGAGTTAAAAAGCTGCGTAACAAAACGGCTAACATAAATTTTCCCAAAAAAAATACTCAAAGCAAACACTCCTAAAAATAAACCTCAAAAACACATTTTACGACTCAAACACGGCCCATAACGCGAAAACTAACTGTCGGATTTACACCATCTTCGAACTCATCCAAGAAATAAACCCAACGAATAGTTGAGAAAAATTTCAAGAACAAAAACCAAAAATTACGAACAGGATCGTGGGACATAAAAACGGTAAAACTGGCTGAAACATACATATAAAGATACATATATATATATATATATATATATATATATATATATATATATATATATATATATATATATATATATATATATATATATATATATATATATATATATATATACAATTTTCAACGAGTGGTATTTTCTCACTCAGGGGACCATGAAACGTGCTCATTTGATAAAATTTCCCGAAAAATCCAACATCGCACCCTCCGCAATAAGTAGATTCATGGAATCTACTTAAAAAAAATGCCTCCCGGCAGGCCGGTAAGACGAAGTAGATTCCATGCTTGGTTAAATCATTTTTTCACAAATTTAAATATAGGTTATAATTTTTGTTGAATTTTTCTCTGAATTTTTCTTTTTTACTTAATCAGCTGCTCAAAATCCAAATATTATTGTGAAAAAGATTATATTACCAATAGAGAAATGTGTAATCTTTACAATGCAAGTGAGAAATAAAAGCTAGGTTATATAAGTTTTCACAAATTTCAATAAATAGGTTATGTTATGATTTTATTTGAATTATTCAATTCTTTTTTTTTATCAGCTGTTCAACATTTAAATAAAAATGCCCATGAAAAAAGATTATAGTACCAAGATAGAAAAATGTCTAATCTTTGTAACGCTAATGAGGAATAAATCTGATAAGAGCAGATGATAAAACAAGAAAATAAATAAATAACGTACCTAAGCAACAGTGTACGTGTAAAACAAAGAAAGAGCATTTATACCAGTACACCATCCTTGTCTTTCACTTGTAAAATCCCATAAGAAACTAAATAGCTCGTAAAACACGTAAAACACAAGGAAAATTCAAGGAAAAGAGCATATGAACTAAAAACATCCTCCACGATATATACTAAAATTTACGATACAAAAAAACAATTTCTTCATATAAAAACACCGCCAAAAAACCCGAAAAACACATCACTATAACTCGCTTACAACGCAAAACACGAAAAAATGACCCGAGTAAAAAAGCTGCGTAACAAAACGACTAACATAAATTTTCCCAAAAAAAATACTCAAAACAAACACTCCAAAAAATAAACCTCAAAAACACATTTTACGACTCAAACACGGCCCATAACGCGAAAACTAACAGTCAGATTTACACCATCTTCGAACTCATCCAAGAATTAAACCCAACGAATAGTTGAGACAAATTTCAAGAACAAAAACCAAAAATTACGAACAGGATCGTGGGACATAAAAACGGTAAAACTGGCTGAAACATACATATAAAGATATATATATATATATATATATATATATATATATATATATATATATATATATATATATATATATATATATATATATATATATATATATATATATATATATATATATATATATATATATATATATATATATATATATATATATATATATATATATATATATATAATATATATATATATATATATATATATATATATATATATATATATTATATAATTTTTCAACGAGTGGTATTTTCTCACTCAGGGGACCATGAAACGTGCTCATTTGATAAAATTTCCCGAAAAATCCAACATCGCACCCTCCGCAATAAGTAGATTCATGGAATCTACTTAATACACTCCTCGAAAAAGTCGAAAAAGTCTTCGCAATAGTTTTGTTACGGACGTTTTGCTGAACGGACCCTTGAATTGCCTACAGCAAAAGTGTGCAACAGCCCCATATCGGCAAAGTCCTGTATTGAATTGACCATCCTTGCCATCCAAATTGCTACACTATGTACGTAATAGTAACCAGCAAAAGATAAAATTTACCCATCCACTTTTTCTAGAGCAAGCACTTGGCAACAAAGATGAGTGACTGACAAACGGATGATGGAATTGCTATCGTGGTTTCAATCAAAGGTTTCCATCAAGACTCACTATCCGTGAGAATTATTTGCATCGATCCTCAATCGACGGCGTTTGCTCCCTATCTACTGGAAACTTACTCGTTCTCGTTTTCGATCTGAACTCATGCGGTCTGCGAGCGGCGGTCGATGCGCCGCACAGTGTTTTGAAAAGGAGGACCGGCGGACATTGGCTTATAACTCTACTATAGAGCTTAAAATATAATCGAACCCATGCCATCCTACGTAGTTGGGTACGAGAAATTCATAGGAAGGGTCGAAATTGTCGCACAGTGGGTATTTTTTAAGTAAATCCTGGACAAAAATTAAAAAAGGTGAAAGAAAGCAGAAAAATGTCATATACGGCAATGACAACGTACAAATTTATCTTATTTTCTATGGTTGACCATGGGAAACACAGAACTAATGCTCTACCGCCGCAAATGGTCAGTTTTCAAGATTTTTTTTTTTTTTTTTTTTTTTTTTTTTTAGTAAGTTTCAACTTACTTATTTTATGAATACTTTATTTTTAATGATAATGAATAAAGATAATAATACCTGGCAAAAATCACAAACAATAATAGTCCTAATAGCTAATCATGGAATCAGCAGACACCGCAGCTTTCAGATAAGATTCTACAGATCGATAAACGAGGTGCAAAATTGATAAGGCTATCTGTGGCGCGGTCATTGACCTACGAAACGGTCGTATGTAGAGACAAGTTCCGGAATAGCAAAAAAAAATAAGCATCGAGTAATATTGATGTTCTCTTTGTCAGTAATCGATCGGATTTATCGATGACTTTGACATCGGCTACACTTCATTGGCGTAGCGTGCAAATTGGCAACGTTTTATTTTGTCCATTTAAACCCATGTAAAAGGTCGAATGCAAAGGCGTTCGCCGAATACTCAAAACTTCGATCTTTTAATGAGTTTAAATGGACAAACTGCAATGTTGCCAAATAGCACGCTACGCGCGACTGCGACACTTATGATTTTACAGATCCGAGAATGAAGGTTTTATAATTTCTTCCATTATAAACGCACGAAATAGAGCCCCCCTCCCTCCCCCAGACCAGACTCTTTCTATCAGTAATAGCTCTGCAAAAGCGCTTGTAAGCGCTCAGGTCAGTGAAAATGAGATAAAATTTGGAACATTAAATGCCTCATCAAGAATAATTCGAAAATTTAGGTTTTTACTACGTTTATATTTCTATTATGAAAAGTTGCCATCATCTGTAGGCAATGAAAATAGTGGAAAAAAGTATCTACGATGGAAGAGAAAAGGGAAATTTAAACAAAACATGTGAGCAAGCCGGAAAAAAAATGACACATGTTGGGATTCGAACCCCGATTTAATGCGTGCAAGGCAAAAACGTTAGCCACACAACCAGCCAGAAATAGTAGTGAGTAACGGTGCGTGTCCAACACATAAGCAGCTTCTGCCGCTCGGCCTAGACGTGAGACAGTTCCTTGCGCGGCGAGAGAAAAACGTAGTTAATTTTACGGAGGTCGACTTGCAAAAATTGCAATTTCTCCAAGAGTCGCAAAAAGTGGCAGCCAATTTTTGGATATGTTGTTCTCTAGATGTTACTCTATCACTCCCTGAAAGCCGTTTCTTAAGGCAATTTAAGGCTTTTTTTATAGCTCTGCCTAAAGTTGAAAAACCGTAAATTTTTCCTCGACTCTTTAAACAAGCTTATCAAGGTCGTAAAAGTAGAAAAGTTTAACTTCATATAGCTCATTTTAAAGCTGAAAGTACGCTGAATAAAATGGTGTATTTCATTTTTACAAAATTTTGAATATGAACAAAGAAAACACCCATACATTCGGAGCATGGTTTAAGAAAAAATCGGAACCTGCCGAAAGTGATATTTTGAGCGTTTAAAAAAGTATCAAAAAACGAATTATAAGCCAAAATTATGGTGAAATGGGGTGCACAGGACACTAAACTGAAGATTTAGTCATGTTTTGACTCTAAAAACACGACTTCGATTTTTGGCCCAATGTCCGCGCCGCGCCGGATTCAAAACACTGTGCGCCGCGCGCCGATGCGTATGGTGCCGCGAGAATCGACAGTATCGAGTGGGTACACAGTCTACAATAGCACTACCGTAGGTTACCACACAGCCGTATATGTATAGTCAGGAATTCGTCTTCCTCTCTCTCTCTCTCTCTCTTTTCCCATTTATACACATGTGTTAGAAAAGGACGGATATAAGGGCTAAAGTCACATGATGGCCCAATTTTGCTATTTTTTTGACACATGTGTTCAAATGGAAGGAGAGAGAGTTTGACAGATTTCTGTACCCACCCATGACACAATGAGACAAATTTCCCGGTTAATTCAACCGGACGACGGACGTCCTGATAATACGTTTACTTAACCAGAATTCCTGTTTTTTCAACAGAAAATACAGTTATTTCAACAGGAATTTCTTGTTAGAATAATAAGAAATCCAGTTAACCGTTAAGTTAGCATATTAATAAGACGTCCGGTTGTGGCAACAGGAAATTTTTCTCAGGTCAGATACTCTAGTATATCAACCCATTTATGCCCACTGGGACGTTTTCGACCCGCTGATTTTGTTACTTTCGGACCTAATTTCATTCAATTTGTGCCACTGTTGCTCAAACACCAATTTCGGAAGTTTTTAGCACGGAAGTATCATTTAGCTGGACCAAAAATTTCTGGTTCTTTCATTTTTTTAGTTATAGTGGGGCGGATAGTGGAAGAATCGTTCATTTCTGGAAAAAAAAGTGAAACTTTCAGGGATTGTAGTTGACCCTTAGGAGAATCGAAAATCGAAGAGACCCCAAAAAGTTGGGCCCCTGGGGGCCCAGTGGGGGGCCCCAAAATCTTATTTTGCTCATAACTTTTGAATGAGTGATTCTTTCGAAAAAAAATGATACATTAAAAAGATAGGAAATTTAATTCTAAACAAAAAGTGTCTCTTGATATTTTTCATTTGGACGACAAGTAACCAAGATATAGCTGGAAAACCGGTTGGACGTTGGGGGCCCCACCCGGATCGGGCCGCCGCATTTAGTATACGGTCTCTTACGCTGCCGCGCGCAAGTATCTCTTGCTGCACGGTTGGCACTCACACTCCGACACTTCGCTCAAGTTTATGTCGTCGTATGTGACACTTGGAGAGTTGGGGGTGGGGGGAGGGGGGCACCCAACCACCCCCCCCCCCATGAATTACACCCGTTTGAAGAAGTCGACTAATTTCCCGAATTTCCGTTAATTTTTTATTCAATTTATCGCTAATGACAAACAAAAGTAACCTAAGTAAGTTTATGTCTTCGTTTTCGGGGGGGGGGGGTGCCCCCCTCCCACACCCCCCATGAATCGCACCCGTATACAGAGCTAGGTACATTTCCGTTCAATTTTTATTCAGTTTATTGCTAAAAATGAACGAAAGTAACCTGATGTAAGTTCTGATCAACGTTGATATCGTTGAAAACAAACGCAACTATGAATGTAGGAGGTTCATCGAGGAAGTATTGATACGAAGGGAGGGGGTATCATCACAGAATAATACAATCAGAACGGAAACTCTGTCGGATTTTGAACCAAATTCATTTCGCGTCCGCCATGTTGGGATATATAGGATGTTAACATCTGGATTCGCGCGTGAAAAAAAAAATATTGGACATGATCCGCGAAGTTTTCATTCTGAAATGCTATTAGAATAAAAGTGAGGGTGGAAACTTAAGATTTCTTTCCAGAATGTACAGAAAGAAATGAGTTTCAACACAAATCACACACGTCCGCCATGTTGGGATATAGGACCACAGCGTTGCCTATTGGTGCCGTTAAATTCCAAACTTGCTTCCATTGGCTCTTATGGGAGTTAGTTTCCGTTCTGATTCTATTATTCTGTGGTATCACCTCACTCCCCCTCCCTTCCCTCCTAGAGAATCCAGAATTTTTGTTTTTACCTCTAAACACGATTGAAATAAGCCGGACATCCGATCTAATTGATTTTAATCGACACTGTCGGAAACTTCGCGGATCATGTCCAATATTTTTTTTTTCACGCGCGAATCCAGATGTTAACATCCTATATATCCCAACATGGCGGACGCGAAATGAATTTGGTTCAAAATCCGACAGAGTTTCCGTTCTGATTGTATTATTCTGTGATGATACCCCCTCCCTTCGTATCAATACTTCCTCGATGAACCTCCTACATTCATAGTTGCGTTTGTTTTCAACGATATCAACGTTGATCAGAACTTACATCAGGTTACTTTCGTTCATTTTTAGCAATAAACTGAATAAAAATTGAACGGAAATGTACCTAGCTCTGTATACGGGTGCGATTCATGGGGGGTGTGGGAGGGGGGCACCCCCCCCCCCCGAAAACGAAGACATAAACTTACTTAGGTTACTTTTGTTTGTCATTAGCGATAAATTGAATAAAAAATTAACGGAAATTCGGGAAATTAGTCGACTTCTTCAAACGGGTGTAATTCATGGGGGGGGGGGGGGGGGGTGGTTGGGTGCCCCCCTCCCCCCACCCCCAACTCTCCAAGAGTCACATACGACGACATAAACTTGAGCGAAGTGTCGGAGTGTGAGTGCCAACCGTGCAGCAAGAGATACTTGCGCGCGGCAGCGTAAGAGACCGTATACTAAATGCGGCGGCCCGATCCGGGTGGGGCCCCCAACGTCCAACCGGTTTTCCAGCTATATCTTGGTTACTTGTCGTCCAAATGAAAAATATCAAGAGACACTTTTTGTTTAGAATTAAATTTCCTATCTTTTTAATGTATCATTTTTTTCGAAAGAATCACTCATTCAAAAGTTATGAGCAAAATAAGATTTTGGGGCCCCCCACTGGGCCCCCAGGGGCCCAACTTTTTGGGGTCTCTTCGATTTTCGATTCTCCTAAGGGTCAACTACAATCCCTGAAAGTTTCACTTTTTTTTCCAGAAATGAACGATTCGTCCAATATTGTGGAGTTATCCGCCCCACTATTACTCAAATCGTGTATTTTTAGTTCTTAAATTGTGTTTGTTTTGGAAAAACGCCTGAAAATTTCAAAGAATTCTAAGCATATATGGGTTCATCAGTGTTGTCGTTTTGCGGAGTTTCCTTTAATTTAACCTATTTAACTCAAAGTAAAATTGTCAAAATTTTAAGCCAAATTCGGCAACACTGATATTCATCTACATCGTTTCTAACAGAATTCTAAACCTGAACTCGAATCATAACTAATAGCCGAAATTTAAATTGGGGGGGGGAGAGATAAAAAATGAAAAATAACGAATCCCAAAAGAACCACAGCTATACCTTGCAACAACTGAGGCCGTAAAGCGTTGCCGCCGCCGCCGCACTATGGTCTAAGATCGTCAAAAAGTGGCCAAAATTCAGAAAGTGAACTTTTCATCAATTCATCATTAATTAACTTTTAGTACCACTTTAAATCACAGAAAAGACTTTCACCTAGTAATTTTAACCTAGAAAGTCCACCGGCAAGTTTTAAACTAAACTTAAAAGGTCAGAAATGATGATTTTAGTTGAATCTTTTCACTGATTTTTGGCCACTTTTTTACGATCTCAAACCATAGTGCGCCGCCGCCGCGCCGCGGATCCATAAAACTTGCGAGGTTGACAGCTACCGGTCCGGATTCCTCGATTCCAGATCCCGTCAGTTCGTGGTTTGCAGGCAGGGTCGGACTATTCACTATTGTTTTCCTGACCGGTGCGGTGGAGCATATTCAGCTCTCGACTCGCTATAATACTAAACCGTACTCGAGTTCTGTGGTTACCGACCCGGGAAAACAGTCAAGATCTTATCGTTACCGTTGAGCACGTTCCTTTGAAATAAATAATTTCAGAATCGAAAATTGCCGAATTATTGTGATTTCGGCTTACTCGATTAATTGACATCGCCCGCGAAGGCGGCGGCGAGGAGTCGCGGGCGCAAAGAGGTGTTGTCAAAACGATGTTGCCAGATTTTCCCATGAATGCACGAAGCAAAGCTGCCGTTTTGCGCATAATCAATGCTATTTTTTTCTATTCACCGATGATTCCACCGGTTGAGAAAAGATTACACAGTTCAGTTCAGTGTATGACTGTATTGCACGAAAATACTCGCATCTATTATCTTTCCTTAATCGGTGGAAACTCCGTTAATTAATTAAAATATCTGCAAGTTTTTTAAAGTCATCGACGACTCCACCGGTTGAGAAAAGACTACTGATGCAGGTACTACCGTGCATTACAGCCATGCTCTGAACTGAACTGTGTAATCTTTTCTTAACCGATGAAATCGTCGGTGAATTGAAAAATAGCATTAATTCTACGGAAAACGGCAGCCCTGGCACGACGATAACGACTCGGCGCACAGTGGAGCGAGTCAATGGAAAAGGCCGCACATGAGTTGGCAACTTTAAATGCGTATATCTTTGTTGATACGCAACTTAGAAGTTTGAAATTGGTTTTATTGATTTTATTGTAAAATTTTTTACAAAAATCATCCATTACATATTGTTTTTTGACGGTAAAAACTATTTAAATTTGCATTTTTAGTCAAGTATTTTTGGTCCAACTCCTCCCATTGACTCTTTCTACTGTGCGGCGGAGGATCAAAATCAGTCAGCCAAAACTTCAGTCCCTGTCTACGGAGAGTTAAGACAGGAAAGGAGTCAACCTCTGATTGGTCATGAGTTTCAGGCTCCTTCGGGAGTCGCGTCGCCATTGGAAGTGTTTTTGCACATTTGTTTACATACATTTGTTTACACAAGAAGAGGTCCAACAGTAAGTTACGGATAAAAGAATTAACTGTCGACGAACTTGTCAATTTTAATCATGGTGCATCTCAAAAATGTCTATAATACCCAAAAGAATCTGTAACCCTTTGTATACTGGTGGTACAAAGTACCACCAAATTAACATGGTTTTAAATGTATTTTTAATAAAAATCACATCAAATTGATGCACATCAAACTAAACGAGAAAAGTTCATTCTATTTACTTAGATTGATAAAAAATGTGTGAGAAGGGTTTGTAATAGGCCCGAGTTTAAAGGGTTAAAAACGTAAATAGATGTCGATCAGCAAAGGTAGTGAAAGATTACGGTTAGAAACTCTACGGCACTGAAAATCTTTGCATTGGACCAAAACGCAACAGCGGCCCTCAGTATGTAAACAAAATGCGCAAAAACACATCCAATGGCGTTGTCTATATGGTTTCACTTTTCTTAACTCTCTACAGTCTACATACAGGGACTCTAGGCAAAACCACCCTGAGAGATCAATAAACCAACTCACCGCTGATGCAAACCAAAGACGAGCTACCAAATCAAAATACTTCTGTTCCCACATTTACCTGAAACAAATAAAGACCAGACCAAAAGTTAGCTAAAAATAAATAACTGGAATAGAGCGAGACCGATGCATGCATCATAAGGAAAATTTAGGTAGTTTATGAAATCTGAAAATTACTGAGCATGATAGTATTCTGGTCACGTGTTTCTTCATTCACTGACTTGCATAATTTACATACAATAATTAATAGACTTGAACTAAATACCCAAATTCGTGACACAAAAAGCCATAACACTATCTGATGTTGTTTCTATATATTCTTCATGAACATTCCCGAGGCGGGAATTTATTTGCATAAACGCAAGAATAAACTAATATTTCTTTCGATTTTCCAAACATCATTCAAAAATGAATTTGGAATGTATCGTGTCTTGAGTCTTCCATTTTGCCAGCGGTTTTGAAGATGTAACACGAAGGCAGTCAAAAGTGAACTATGGTCTGAGATTGAGATTAAAAAAAAAAAAAAAAAAAAAAAAAAAAGGCCAAGAATCAGTGAGAAAGTGCCATGAAAAATCATCGTTTTCGACATTTCAAGCATAAATAAAAACTTTCAATGCATTGACATTTCTTGCTTAGAATAACTTGTTAATTAACTTGTCTCTGTGATTAAAATCTGTCTTTGAAAGTTTTG